>OX463782.1:3724973-4176191 GCA_949825025.1 Siphlonurus alternatus | reverse complement strand
ATACTCACTTTTTTAATGTATCTGCTTTGCGTAATTTTTGAGCTCAAATTAAGACTTGGTCATTTTGGAGAGAAACAAATTTAATGAGTTCACCAACGTCTCTCTATAGACTATTTTTGTTATACAATGATAGCCATGGAAAGCTAGAGCACGGGTACCTTGAGATAAATTAAATTTTCCCATTGCTCAGTTAATAGGTATCATTACAGAGTCTATCATATAGATATTCAGTAAAATTAAACATATACGTCATCATGAAAATTAAAAAAAAAATGTTTATAGAATTTTTGTTCACAAAATGCTTACACACTGGCTCGGCGATTTGCAATTTATTTAAGAGCATAATAAAATGATATTATTATTAACAATTATTTTTTTACAAGGATACATAGGTTTGGGTCTCGATGTGGGGATAAGGCAAGGTGTATGAAACCTATATATACCTTGGGATAAGGTATAGGGAAAGGATGGTGGCCATGACCTGCAATGTTCCGCATCCAGCATGTGAGGTGAGATTGAGGGAACCGTGGAAAACATCAATCAGAACGGACACCTCTACTTTTTATCAATGAATGAACCAAAGTGATATTTAAAGCCTGGGGAATCCAACAGAAGAATCATAGCGTAAAGAGAACAAACTGAAATGGTATATGTTATTTTTCATATAACAGTTGCAATAAGAATTACTTTTTACGAAGTCCTTACATGCCAAATTTATTATTATTTTATTTTAAATTTGTCTACTTACATATGTAATGAATATATTTCACAATAATAAAAATCATTGTTGAAAATATATTAAATTTAAATAAAATTACAATAAAAACTCATGTCAAAAATGACACAAGGGACCTGCGAAATGAACCATTTCATTTATTACAAACTTTAAAATATATATTTTTATTATTTTAAACACGAGTATGAATGTTCAACAGGTTCTGTATATAGTCAATAATATCAATTTTATATACCTTTTTTTATAGGCCTACCTTTATATATAAAAGTTTAATATGTTTTATAACTTTGATTATATTTAAAAAACTAGAGTAATTACAATAAAAATATTTACCGTTATTTCCTTTCCCTGCCTAGTTTGATATGTTGTTATAGTTTTATACACACGCTCAGCTGTTGACATTATTTATAAAAAAATGTAAATGTAAACACGACGTCGGTCTAGGTGGTCACATGACTGTGACAAGAAGACCTGACTGGCTTGACTGGCACCTCTTTTTTTTTTTATTTTAGTCCGAGACTTGGGAGGTTTGTGTGGGCGGAAAGTGAACGCTTGCCCACCGGTCACACAAAATCTCACTTCTCGCACTCTGCCAGCAAGATTATCATTATCCTTAAGATATCACATACATATAATATAAATTTTATTATACCTACTGCTGTGAACTACCCACATTATTTTACTTTAAAATTAATATACTTTTTTGTCTTATATATTAAGAAGCACTTCGAAAACCCCAAACTTCCAATGCTTTTCATACGGCGGACGCCAGATCGGCTTGACAGACCCCTTCCCCCCTTCGGAACTCGACGAGACCTTCTGGGGGGGTCGTCGGTGGGGGCCGTCGGGGGAGGGTGACGTGCACTAAGGTCCGCGTTTGGGGGCGGGGGACGGGGGCGGATTTTCCCCGGGTGGTGTGCCTCCGCGGGAAAGCTGATCAATCTCCGAGTTCGTGTTTTCGCGTCTTCTCATCTGGGTTTTCGGATACGTCAAGATGCGAGGCAAAAAGTTACGAGACGTTTTGGACGGTGGCTGCCCGCAAATGGAATCACGTGACCACAGAAATCATTAACTTTCTTCGTGTGACCGCTGCCATCCCATTGGCTGCTTCTGTTTAGAGGCAACGTTGCGAAAGGGGAACTGACTGCTCGGTGCAGTGATGCGAAATTCGATCGCGCGAAGATTGGTCCGCGAAAATGCGCATGCGAATATCCGCGCAAGTGCGCGCATACGTGCGTAACATAGTTTCAAGATGGTGGCCGCCCGCAAATAGAATCACGTGATCACAGATATTGTAGACATTCAGAAGTTCGATCCTCTTCCCATAGATGGAGATGCCATGGTAGCACGTTCCAAGCAAACTACTTTCAGGTGTGACTTAATTATTATAACTTTATATAAAATTGATTATTTTCGTAAATAATGCTCGGATTTACTCCCAATTAGGTCTAGGGGGGTTATAAAATTAAGGTGCAAGTAATGCGGGTTGCATACTTTCAGGGGCATGTAGGTTCAGGTTGCATACTTTCAGGGGCATGTAAGTGAAGGTTGCCTACCTTTAGGGGTAACTTATAATAACTTTATATAAAAACGAATATCTTCGTAAATAATGCTCGCATCATCTCCCAATTAGGTCTAGGGGGGTTATCAAATTAAGGTGCAATTAATGCGGGTTGCATACTTTCAGGGGTATGTACATTGGGGTGGCCTACTTTCAGGGGCATTTCGCGTTCGGTACATCATAGCATTACGAGGTTTAATCACAACTGGCCACCTCTTTGTGTTGAAGATGGGCAGTGTCCGGAGTAAGCCCACTGCCTTGCTCGCTCGATCACAACCGGACGCTAAGAAAATAATTAACTCGAATATGCCCAAACTCCTTAAAAAAATTATTAAATGAAATAAAATAAATATTAATAATAATAAAATAGTAGGGGCCTAACAACTGCGTCAACATGAATTTATCCCAGGGAGGGAGCGGCGTATTTTTATACTTGAAATGGTCACTCATCCAATTATTAACCACGCTTGACGTAGCCTGACTTCGGTGATCTAACGAGAACCGATCAATGCACAACGCTACGCGGCGCTCCACCTCTACTCTGAATTTTTTTAGATTCTTATGAATCCTGCAACTATTTTTAAATACTTATTGAATGTTCTGTAATTTAAGTTGGCACCCCTGAATCGTTATTAAAAAGGATAGGACAGAAACGCCTGTTGACGCCTCCAGGGGGCGTGGCAGCACATTTAATAATTATTTAAAAATAGTTGTGGGTTTCAAAAAAAAAAACCCTGGAGAAAATCAGAGTAGCATAATTTGGTAGCATAATTTGGTGCCTTCAATTCATTTCTGCAATAAATAATTTTCAAGTAGGTTGTCCATTTTGCATTAAAACACCGTTATGATATCACGTACTGAATACTTATATAGATGGCAACGTATGATTGACAAAATTATTTAAAAGACTTGAAAGCAAACGAGCGTAAGCGCGAGTTTACACCCCACCCCTAGTCTTATATATTAAGAAGCACTTTGAAAACCCCAAATCTCCAATGCTTTTCTTATGGCGGACGCCAGATCGGCTTGACAGACCCCTTCCCCCCTTCGGAACTCGACGAGACCTTCTGGGGGGGTCGTCGGTAGGGGCCGCCGGGGGAGGGTGACGTGCACTAAGGTCCGCGTTTGGGGGCGGGGGACGGGGGCGGATTTTCCCCGGGTGGTGTGCCTCCGCGGGAAAGCTGATCAATCTCCGAGTTCGTGTTTTCGCGTCTCCTCATCTGGGTTTTTGGATACGTTAAGATGCAAGGCAAAAAGTTACGAGACGTTTTGGACGGTGGCTGCCCGCAAATGGAACCACGTGACCACAGAAATCATTAACTTTCTTCGTGTGACTGCTGCCATCCCATTGGCTGCTTCTGTTTAGAGGCAACGTTGCGAAAGGGGATCTGACTGCTCATCAGTGCAGTGATGTGAAATTCGCGCGAAGATTGGTCCGCGAAAATGCGCATGCGAATATCTGCGCAAGTGCGCGCATATGTGCGTAAGATCGTTTCAAGATGGTGGCCGCCCGCAAATGGAATCACGTGAGCACAGATATTATAGACATTCAGAAGTTCGATTTTCTTCCCATAGATGGAGATGCCACGGTAGCACGTTCCAAGCAAACTACTTTCAGGTGTGACTTAATTATTATATAACTTTATATAAAATTGATTATTTTCGTAAATAATGCTCGGATTTACTCCCAATTAGGTCTAGGGGGGGTTATAAAATTCAGGTGCAAGTATTGCGGGTTGCATACTTTCAGGGGCATGTAGGTTGTGGTTGCATACTTTCAGGGGCATGTAAGTGAAGGTTGCCTACCTTTAGGGGTAACTTATAATAACTTTATATAAAAACGAATATTTTCGTAAATAATGCTCGGATCATCTCCCAATTAGGTCTAGGGGGGTTATCAAATTAAGGTGTAATTAATGCGGGTTGCATACTTTCAGGGGCATGTAGGTTGGGGTGGCCTACTTTCAGGGGCATTTCGCGTTCGGTACATCATAGCATTACGAGGTTTAATCACAACTGGCCACCTCTTTGTGTTGAAGATGGGCAGTGTCCGGAGTAAGCCCATTGCCTTGCTCGCTCGATCACAACCGGACGCTAAGAAAATAATTAACTCGAATCTGCCCAAACTCCTTAAAAAAATTATTAAATAAAATAAAATTAATATTATAATAATAATAAAATAGTAGGGGCCTAACAACTGCGTCAACACGAATTTCTCCCAGGGAGGGAGCGGCGTATTTTTATACTTGAAATGGTCACTCATCCAACTATTAACCACGCTTGACGTAGCCTGACTTCGGTGATCTAACGAAAACCGGTCAATGCACAACGCTACGCGGCGCTCCACCTCTACTCTGAATTTTTTTTTTTATTCTTATGATTCCTGCAACTATTTTTAAATAATTATTGAAAGTTCTGTAATTTAAGTTGGCACCCCTGAATCGTTATTAAAAAGGATAGGACAGAGACGCCTGTTGACGCCTCCAGGGGGCGTGGCAGCACATTTAATAATTATTTAATTATTTAAAAATAGTTGTGTGTTTCAAAAAAAAAAAAAAAAAAAAAAAAGGAGAAAATCAGGGTAGCATAATTTGGTACCTTCAATTCATTTCTGCAATAAAAAATTTTCATGTAGGTTGTCCATTTTGCATTAAAACACCGTTATGATATCACGTACTGAATACTTATATAGATGGCAACGTATGATTGACAAAATTATTTAAAAGACTTGAAAGCAAACGAGCGTAAGCGCGAGTTTACACCCCACCCCTAGTATAATGTTACTCAAATTATTATTATTATTTTTGGATTATTTCCAATCAGATATTAAATTTTTTTTAATTAGATTTCATATTTTCAAACCAAAATTTTGAATATCCATGTACAGTTTTTGAGTAGAATTCTACACCACTTGCTTTACCCCAGCACATTTCATGTATAGCGATATTTTCAATTAAATAACTGACACAAACAACAAAGGAACAAAAATCTCCAGCTGTGATTTTGACTCCACTCTTGCCACCTTAGAACAATGTTTTGAATAATTTAGCAATGATTTGTTACTTATGGCACAAAATAAACATAGTTAAAATGGAATGAAGAACCTTATGAATAGAAATCTCTACCATAGTTTGTCAAAAATTTAAGAACAAAGATATCTGTGATATTTTGTGTGCATTTATAAGCAATGCTCTTATAATTCTGTTGGAATAAATAAACAACAATCAGAAACTTAATCAATTCAATTCTTGAATCATGATAAAATAAAAATTGTTGATAATAATTCGCAAAAAAATAATGGATAGTGTATTTAGCTGAAATTGAATTTGTTCTTCCCCCTAATTTTCTTTTTGTTATGTTAAAGATAAATAATTGCTCATTATGTATGTTATGATATTGTGTGTGTTGTTTTGTATTTATTATATATTAAAACTTGACGTGAACATATGTTTGTCCTGCACAACCTGTAAAAGTTCAAAATAAAAAAAAAATAAAATAATGTTTGAAGCCATTACTTTGATTATCAGATGGAATTCAAATAAAAAAATACAAGCAATATTACTTTCTTATTTTGTCGAAAGTCTAGTATAATAAGTGCATGATGAACTTATAACACTTATAAGTATTGTTTAAAAAAACTGCTTTAAGGTGCATTTACATGTTATATTTTTGAAATGCATTTGCTTTCATATGTCTAATGGTAGTTATAAATTAATAATTATAAATAACACCAATATTCACAATATCACTGCAACGTAGAAAATTTACAAAACCGTATCACATCGCTCATGTAAATTCATTTTTCTCATCAGTTGATTATGAAATAAGTAGTACAGAATAATGATTAAAGTTGTGATAAGTTGAACTATATAGAAAAAAGTTTATAATCTTATTGCAATTTTACTTTAAATTAGTTTTACATCTACTGGTGTAATTAATGTGATATTGCGCTGCACAATTTGAATATTGATCGCAGAGATGCAGATTTCCTCCGCGTGTGTCATGTCAGAGAGGCAATCAGGCAGTTACCATGTACATCAAGGATAGTGGGAGCGGAGGATGGCTTGTCGAAGTAGTACGATCCTCGACTATTTTCGTGAGCCTTCGGAATAATTCATAAATCAAGTCGGTTTAGAGCAGCGCGTCAATAAAAATGCGCTCCTAAAACATGATTTTAGAGTGTATTTGTTTTGTCAATGAGTAATTTTGATATTTTTTATAAGGAGTAAGTACATGAGTACTACAATACTAGAAATTTTAAACAAAGAATTACTTCGTTCAAAAGTAAAAATCAAACTTATGGACCTCTGTGCTCTTGTATCAATTTTATAAAATATATGTTTCCAGTAGTGTTAAAAGATAGCAGTAAATGTAGAGAAATTAAAACTTGTGTAAAATTGTTTCTGATTAAGCATGAATTGTTTTTATAGTATAAATGATTATGTTAAAGCTAAATTTTTAGCTCGTGTTTTGTCTGCTTTTTTAATGATGTGTCTTGCTCATGATGCATATATAATAATATGTAGTATAAAATGTGTGTATTTTGCCATGTATATGGAATTGGATATAATAAATAATTTAATTTTGACGTACTGACATCACTAAGGTATAACATGACAGCAATATTATATAGCTAACTTCAAAGTGAGCTATCCTCTACACTCAATTATCGTGGAGGCATGCAGCATGCAGGCGTTTTAGCGTAGTAATCTAATCTGCTAGCTGGTAGATCAATGGCCGTCCCTCCCTCTCGCTATTAATCTCTGATGATCAAGGTGCATACAACCTTCATCTTGTGATGCAGGTGACTACTCAGATTTGCTGAGGTATCGTATGACGTCATAGAACATGTGTAATTGAGACATGCGAACAATGAATGTTAATAATCATATTATTGTTATGTTTATATTGCATATTTGTTTTTTATGCAATAGCTGACATTGTTTGTATGCAAATTTTGATTGATACATAATATAATAAAAAATAAAATTCAAATTCATTTATTCATGATATTGTTATGTTAATAAATCTGTTTTATCCAATAACTTATTTTATTATTTAATATTACAAAGGATTATCAACCTAGAAACTTTGAAATTCTAAACATCAGTGTACACCTCTGGACAGCACGAACGTTACTCCTGTTTTGTTTGTAGACGTTACCACGCTCTCTATGGAAGCGTGGTGAAACAAAACTCTTTAATTTTGATATGAGTAGACTGGGTGCTCTTCTTAATCCTCCCAAATTGCTGAAATTGCAAATCTGTATCTCTTTATCAAGTTGCAACTCTGTAGCTAGTGAGGCAGGAGTTAATTTCGTGTTGTCCATAGGTACATGACCTCTCTGGTGCACGGTGAACTCCAGGACAATTTCCAGGCACCCCAGTGTACAGATCGCGGTCTGCGGTCACACAACCACACGTCCTCCTGCTCTGCGGTGAGGACACCGGAGCCCTCCTGGCAGCTTCATGTCATGGAGAACACTCAATGAACGTCGTCCGTAAGATGAATGAAGTGATTTAATTAGAGCCATCGTTAGTTATCTTCAAAGGGAAATTATGAAACAAAGACCATTCCGAGTCATTCATATAGAGCGTACATCATAGAGGTACATTGATTCAATTGATCAATTAGAATATTAGAGACCTTTGTTATAAAAAAATATATAAAAATTCACAATAAAGATCATTATATTATTTTCTTGTAATAAAATATAGTATATCGACCTTATACCATTGTAGCATGACTTTTTGACCATTTTTTTAAACATCAAACCCTATAGCTCTTATTTTTTAATGAATATTTGTCCATTTTTTTAACTTTGTTTTTTTTTTTTTTTCATTTTTTCAGGTATTATACCCATTTATATTTTTCTTTTAAAGCAAATGTGCTTATTATGTAACTATATTGTATATCATGCAAGGATTTTTATTGTGTATTTGTAATAAACTCCTTTATATTCCAAATTGGATTTTTTTATGTTCGCCATTCAGAAAACATCAAAGCTGTATATTATAGATTCTAGTTACAAATGCAATGAGTTTATAATTTCTTTATACATCTGGATACCTTCTCTCAATTAACAATGGCAGCCATTTTGATCTCTTGTGACAATTAGCATCGTCATTGAAGATTAAAATTACAGCTATATTAATCATTGCATCTACTATAGTAAACAAAATGTATTGTAACATGAAAAATAAATTTCTAAGAATTCAAGTTATATTACAGTAAGTCCATATAAGTCGTTACATACGTTTTTTATTTTGACGTACATAACCTTGTCCAATCTCTAGGAATAAAAACACAAAAATTTAGACATTTCTATGAAATTTAAAACCATAATAAAAACATAATATATAAATATAAAATAAGAAGTTGTATTTCAAGTTGTCAGATTATTTATATTTTCTTATTGATATTGTTATGTTAATCTAGTTGTACTTGGTAGATCATATAACTACTGTTGTTACCTAACTATAGTTAAGCTGACACATCAGAAGCGAAGGTTTTGTATACGGGAGCGAGCTAGGTGTGACGTTAGTGACACGGACTTACGACTTTTCATAGTGAGGATCGTCTTACATGTAGCGTCCTCGGACATGGTGTGACGCAGCTCTCTCTGTTGTTTCTCTGTTTAACTCTCTTAAAAGGTGGATTTTCATGAGCGACAACGGCGATGCGACGCGATTTTGACGTACAAGCTATAAAATTCTATACGGCGAGCGAATTCGCCAGGTATCGCATTAATTACAAAGTTTTTTTTTTTAAAATTGCTAAATATGGCGACCAATGGATGTTACAGCAAGTGCGCATTACTTGCGTTGCAAGCTGGAAATCGTTCATGTAAATCCACCTTAATCTGTCTCTCTGTCACTCTCTCTCTCTCTCTGTTTTCTGTCCTCTCTTTCCATGTCCTCTCCCTGGTTGAGAAATTACGTCTTCAACTCATCCTTTACACGTCTAAATCTAATCTTATTACGTCTCTTTACCCCCAAAGCACATCTTATTTCGTCCTCGCTCAAAATAAGGATGGAAAAGAGACATAGGTTGGTATTCACAAAGAGTTAAGGAGCGTTTTAGGGAGAGATATTTTAAGAAGCGTATTTCTTACCTGTTACCTGCTATAAAAAACGCTTCTTAAAATATCTCTCCCTAAAACGCTCCTTAACTCTTCGTGAATACCAACCATCAATGTTTCTAACATTTCATGCTCAATAAGAGGAGACGTAATCTCATATTTTTTCTTCAGAAATGATGCAAAATTGGAAGTAAAAAGACGAGGATAGATGATATTAAAAGTGAATAAAAGATGAAAATTATTTCAACTCAGCCTCTCTATCTCTTTCTATTCTCTCTCTCTCTCTCTCTCTCTCTCTCTCTCTCTCTCTCTCTCTCTCTCTCTCCAACTGCATGTAATCCTCAAGATAAACTTACCATTTGTAAACTTACAAGTTCTTACTTTTTTTACGCAGTAGGTAATTACTATTGTAAAGAAACGAGTTTAAAAGGAACTTTTTTACACTTAAAACAAAATAAAATCATTAACACTATTTAAATTACGTAATTACATGCTAAAGAGTCAGCAACATAATCATAATTACTTAGTGTTTATTTTTTTGTAGTTTTTTGTATCTTTTCAAAAGTATACAATAACAATAATACTTTATACCATAGTAAAAGAGCTATTACTTTCTTCCTAAAATCTTTCTACTATACAGGTCAATACGCAAAACACTAATTTCTTTAGAAACTACGTTTTTAAGTAAATTTCGTAATGTTTTATTGCATAATTAGTGTATTAGTACATAATTTCTCCAAAAAGCGTATAATAAAGATAATATTACCTGAACCTTTATAGTAAATTATCATAAACGATCTTCGTTATCAGATGACCTTGAATGACTTTCAGAAGGTCAAATACCTGCAAGAGAAAATGGCACCGGTGACGTCACGTTACTTCGATCAGAGAACCGTGATGCACCATATGTGATGCAACGTGACTAAAATGCATGTAATTGTTAAAATAAATTAATGGTGCTTTGATATCTGTAATTTTTTTATAGAATTTGAAAGCAAACTTTGAATTTTTTAAAGGTATTTTCTCCTTGCTTCTGTACCTTAAACAGCTATAAGTGTAAAGTAGTTTGCTTTAAAATTAAGTAATATTTTAGCCTTTGATGAAGTACCTTTTCATGATATATTATGACAGATGTACGAGGGGTACTAAAGTAATTTCAAAATATGACGACACAATTATATAAATTGACCCCCTTCTTTTAATTTCTTCACTTTAGACCCACCCTTCCACATATGTGAAGATGGTGTTATAACATTGTTAAAGTGTGAATAACAATTGCAAAACTTTGTCATGCAAATTTGTACTTCAACAATAGAAATTTTTGTTTGATGGTACACAAATAAATTTAGCATGATAAATAATAATAACAAAAATGACGTAATATATAATAGAAACTTGAGGTATGCAAATGCAAGATGTATATGGTTTCAATCGCTTTTCAATAGCTAAGTTTAGGTGTGGCTACTTAGCTTAGGGCTTGTAACATATATATAGCAAGGTGATGAGAGAGATGAGAGAGAGAGAGAGAGAGAGAGAGAGAGAGAGAGAGAGAGAGAGAGAGAGAGAGAGAGAGAGAGAGAGAGAGAGAGAGAGAGAGAGAGATTAAATTAAAAATTTTATGTCGATATATAATACAACTGTTTTATGATCAGAAATGTTTATTGTTCATGTATAAGCACCTACACTTAAATTGTAATACTTTTACATTAACAAAGTTATGTTTGTTTTTTTCACCCACTGTAAATCAATAAAATGTAAATCGAAATCAATATCAGAGCAATCAACCCCCAAATATTTGGATAAAATTTGTGAAAACATAGCTCGCAGCACAAACTAAAACCTTTTGTTATCTTAATATTACAATTTTACATGCTTCATTGCAATTCTTTTTATTCATAATGAATTTGCTAATGATCAATTTTAAATCTTTAACACTGCAAATTCAAAAGTCAATCAAATAAACCCTTAGGGATTTATATTAAGCTATATAATTTGTATTCTGTAACAAAGAAAGAGATTACAGCTGATATCAAATAGTATAATAATATTTAAAATACAAGGTTCTTCTAATGGATGTTGATCCAATTTCATATTATTTTTTTAATTGATATTTTTGTTTACATATGTGACCTATTTAATTTAAAATATTTATATTATAACACTTTAAAAAAATTATGTTATTTTAATGTATTAATTATTTATATTTTAATTATATATAAACACTTAAAATTTACATATAAAAATATATAACACTTTTGCTATTAAATAAATAATTACTGTTTAAAAGTATACTAAATGAAAGTTACGTATCGCATGGTGACAGCTATTATATTACCATACTATGGCCCCTATATAATTTCATACACTTGAAACTATAAATTTAGAGTCGCCCTCTACTACATGGCATACTTTCCTAACATTCTGTACCCGCCCACCCACAATAATATAATATAAGAATACATATAACATAGGTGCCATACGGGTCAAATATAAATTGTCATCAAAAAAAGATTGAGCCATTTTTTTTAAAAGTGAAAGTATTATAAAAATTTACATATTATAATATTTTCTATTGTATTATTTTTATTTATATGTTGATGCCTTAGTAATAATAATGTATTTTCTTAGTTATTTTTAATAAATTATTGTTTGATCTCTATAATAAATTATATTATTACACATGTTTAAAATTTATATGTAATATTTATAATAAATGTATTTTATATGTAATATAAGTAAAATAAATGTGTTGATTTTTGTATTTGAAATATGAGTTGTGTAGTGTTGCTAGTGGTATATTATGGAAATATAAATGAAAACCTGTTTCTCATGATCTTTATCATTAAGATGCATCTTACTGCATTATTTTTTAACATCACATTTGCATCTTGAGTTGTGTCTATGTAGAATATGATTGATGTTTTGATATTAACTTTCATAATATATATGAAGTAATATGAATTTATTAAGAACGATCTTTCTCACTGTAGAGATCTCGATTTTAGTAATTAAGACATTCAGGTAAATTTAAATTCATCATTCATAGGTGACTGCGTTGTAAATTGTAATTTAAACTGTTTTATCAATTTTATGAAAATTTGAAAATAGAAGATCATGCATGAATAAATAAAAAATAGAAGTAGGGCTAAATATCGTCTTTTAAAATGTCTTCAAACCATGCATATTATAATTCTAATGAATTTTTAGAGCATTTTAATTTTTTTCTTCTTTTAGGGGCATGCATACATGAACAAAATGTGTCAATTACCCAAATACCAACCAATCAATAATTTTTTTCTTTTCTTCAATATATTCTTACTGGTAAAAGTAATTACTATTGTCTCCAGCAATGTCTATAATATCAATCTCTTGAAATAAAATAGAGCCAATTAAAGACATATTTCTAATTTGGACATTTCATTTCATAACTAAATTAATAAAATTTAATCAAAATCGAAATTTGATAGTAACAATTTTTGAAGACAGGTGTATGTTTGAAATTCTGTTTTAATAGCAAAGAATTTTTTTCGTTTCCTTTTAAAACAAAATAAAATTTGACATCCTTCAATAAAAAGAAAATAGTCCACACTTGCGAAAAATGAAAAATGATATATAGCGACTTCCTTCCGGTCAAATAAAATAACAATTAAAAAAAAAAAAAATCATGCAGCCACATTTGTTAAAAAATGTTACATTTTTATTGAGAATTCTAATGTCTTCTCAGTGAAATAATTTGGATAAATGTAATTAATTTCGCTTTAATATATTCCAACATATTCTTTCACAAATTCTAACTTGTATATTCTCAAAAATTTTATTTTATTTTAAAATGAGGAAGTCATTGTTAAAGAGATTATTATAATGAAGGTTGATTGCATGCATTTATGCACCGTTACAATATGGTAGCGATGCACAAAGGCGGCAGTAAGATGCACTTTTACATTAGTCTGAACAATGGAACCTGCTTGGTAGCTTGCACCGAGGCCCACGTAAGCTTGTAACAATGTGAAACTTGTAATAATGTGTCCACCCATGTAGTTAACGCATTTATTAAAATAGAGGAAAGAAGCTTTGTGTTGTTTCCGACTTCAAATGGAGAACATTGACTTCCTGTAAATGAACTTTAGTCTGCTTTATTCTTACAATACGTTTTATAATTCTAAGAATACAGCATACACAATTATGCTTGATTTGAATAGGAATGTAAATAAACACAAATTATACTGTAAAAAAATGTTTTCATGATTTGTTGTGAAACGAATTCATTAATGTTGATTTTAAGTATTTTAAACCCAGACAATTAGTAAACAAAACAAAAATTAAACTGATGAATCAACTAAAAAGTATCCACTAAATACAACAAAACATTGATAAGTTTTAAGGGAAAACATCATGAATGAATAGCGTTCATTTTTATTGCTTGGTTTGAGTTTTAAGTTAATATATGAGACATATTTGGTCATTATGTTGTTTTTTACACCTCTGAACTTCACAAACGTTTCTCCTGTCTAAAGACACAAAGAGATGCAGATTTGCAATTTTTGGGGAGGGGAAAAGAACACCCATGCAGTCTATATTAGCCATCCCGAAAAAATTCAAGTTCACCACGCCTCTATATAGAATGTGTGGTAACGCTCACAAACCGAGTCAGGGTGACGTTCGTGGTGTTCAGAGGTGTACATGCCTCTAAAACAGCCTGTATGATGAAAATAATAATTGTCATGCATTATCCTGAGTGTATTGTTTGTCTTAATGTAATCAATGAAATCAATAATGGAAATCTTAGAAACGTAGTAGCATAACTTTGTATACATTTTCACACGTCTCATTTAAAATTATTAATGTTCAAGTCCACTAAATTAATATCGTAAATAATAAATACCATTCTAAAATACATTATATTACCATTAATATTTTTTCTAAATATTTCAACAATTTAACTTTCTTTTTAAACAAGTTAAAGTGTAAAATGATACTACAAGTAACATTAATTAACATGTTTTTATTTTTAATACATATATAAATGGTCAAAATAGAACTCATAATATTTATTATATTTGACCCAGTATTACAATATTATTTATAAGCTCTAGATTTAACATGTTTTCATTAACATGAAAGTCATAATATCGCTGACCAGTATAGAAATATTTATTTTGCACTTCATCTAATATTATGAGAGATTGAACACGATTTTAAAACCCGTTACGTCATAAGGTCGAGAGATAGATAGAGAGACTTAAATATAAAAAAAAAAAATTAACAACAACACAAAAAATAACTCATGGAATGTAAGAAGAGAGAGCATTAAACCATCAAGGTAAAAAAAAAATATTCCCATAGAGATAATTTACATATTCCTTATTATAATTTAATATTTAATTAATACAATATAAACTTTACATTATTATCATTCAATATACAAGATTTAAGGGTTCTTACTTTAAAAGGGTAGTTTTTAGGACCAAAAATGCTGCCTTGTGGTACGCCCGGAACTGATAGTTTCTCTCCCCCTACTTTTTACTGTGGCAAACTGGCGGCTGGTTCACCAGTGATTACGAAGGCCCTGGAGGCGCTACAAAGCTCGCGAGCGGCGTGACGAGATTCTTACACTGGCGCCGAGTCTGCTGATTATCAATATAAAATAAAAATGATAAAACTACGTCATTTCTACTTTCTATATAAAAGTGCTTATTGATTTTTTTTATACAATAATTATTTAGTCATTCAAGATATAACTGTTGAAATTTTAATATTTTTTTTATATTAAAATTCATCACATGGGCCAAATATTTTTTAAAATCAAAAATTTGTATGATTTGAATGAAAGGACTAGATTTCTATTTTATAAAAACAAACAAATCGTAAATAGTAAACAGATGTTTTATGTCATGAAATCATTTATATTATTTTCAGACATGCAGCCATGTATACCAAGCTACTATACAAGAGTTGTTTATATGGGAACACTCTATGCAAGCGGAAACAAAACCAGGTAAAATTTCTGATAAAAAACATTTTATCTTAAAAGTTGGAATTAAATTTGATCGAAAAATATGTCAAATTCAAATTCTTTTTATTCGTCTAATTCCAGATACATTTATGCATATATTAATACCAAGTAAAAATAAAGCATTATGCATGAGTTTAAGACACGTCAAAAGGCAAAATACACAGCCAATACACAAATAAACATCACTATAAAAATTCCTTAACATGCAGATGAGTAATAACAGTTATTGAGAATAAACTTTTTAACCAATTTCCAGAAATCTGCATATTTTTGTACATTTTTTAATGATACTGGTAATTTATTATACATCTGGGTACATTTAGTCTGCTTTTGCTTTTGGCGATCTAATATAGAGCATAAAATGTAATATTTCTGCTTTTTATAAATTAATCTTATAATTTTTTATTATTATTTATATAATGTTCTTGCAATTTTTAAACAATATAATTTTTTATAAAGTATTGTATATATATATACTATATACGTCAAAAGTCAAAATGACTACTTACGCATATTGTAATAATAATAAACTAATTTTAAATACGCAATTGTCCTTTTAAATTCATTACAATGTTAATAATAAGAAATAATACGGAGCAAACCTTCATTGTTTTAACCAATCAAAACATATGTCAATTATAACTTGAGTATGTACTGTAACGAGTATCCAATTAATCTAATAACGTACATTTTATAACATATAGTGAACCACAAATTAATTTATAGCAGGAATATATATTTTTTAACAACCCCTCATTATTAAATAAAATCCTTGAACATTACATCATAAACCAAATATATATTTCATATTAGATTTATTTTCTATATACATACACCACGTAATAACACAAACGTTAACTTTAATTTGATTTAAAATACAAATAGATGAAGATTTTCAATTTTATGAGACGAATCCATGAGACGTGATCCATGCTGTACAGCCTATGTGATCGAAATAAAAATTTTATTTGAATCAAAAGCCTCCAGCATTGAAAAGTTTCAGCTCGCCACGCTTTCATAGACTTTATGTCAAAGACGTAAAAAGAGCAAGGATAACGTTTCTAGTAACCTGAAGTGTACGTGAGATTTAATGATGAAAAGAAAGCAGCTCGTCAGTCTACTGGTTGTTGCCATCTTTGCAGCTGATTTTTGCAGCGTTACCTTGGCAAGGTGACCGCCCTGGGCTGATGGTCACGTGACCATATTGCCAAACGAGATCTCGAACTGACCACTGGTCTGAGCTCGTTATGTAATCCCCCCCCCTCTCCTTCTTGCTCATTCATCGCTAAATAAAACGGGACTTTACACTGACAAAAATAACACATGTGTGTAAATATTATTGTCATTCTTTTTATTGTATATCAGCCGCCAGTGTTTTAGTATTACTGCATTTCTATAGCATGAATTTACTCCTTTTTGAGAAATCAACTAAAAACGGAAGTAAAGTTAAATAAAGTTGTCCAAAATTTAATTTGAAATAATGCAGGTGCTTCAGAAGTATCAATCAGTGCGTACACATGACGGTGTTTAATACGGATTCGTCGACGACAGATAATGTTATTCTTATGAGGCGTTGTCAACGAATAGTGTATTAAACACCGTCATGTGAACTTAGTGAATATACTATATAGGTATGGGATTTAGTTAATTAACGCATAATTAAATAATATAAAGTAACTATATTCATTCAACATTTTAGGTCTGTTTGTAAATAAATAATGCAAATCAGATTCAAAATAATATGATTCTTATGTTCCCAGTGCATAAAGTCTTTATTTTCATGTATGTATTAATTCTGTATGTACATCATCGCTTCTGAAAAGTTCCCTTTGCAGGTTTGTTGTTAAGGTAGAGATAACATAGATCAGCTGACCGAATGCTAAAAAAAATCCCATTCATGAAAATTATGAAAAAAATTTAAAATGTTCTCCTCTATATCCCCTATCATCAGTAGGTAAAAGATCAGGTATACAAAAACGAGCTACTAGTAGTGTTCGAGTTATGAATTTTTAAAGTTGACTAATTTAAAAATTCATAACTCAAAAAATAGCTCGTTTTTGTATACCTGATATTTTACCTACTGATGATAGGGGATGTAGAGGAGAACATTTTAATTTTTTTTTCATAATTTTTCATGAATGGGGTTTTTTTAGCATTCGGTCAGCTGATCCGTATTAACTCTACCTTAATAATCTTCATGTTCTGTAAATATATTAAAATGACAATTAACCTGCAAAAGAGAAGTTTTCAGAAGCGAGAAGTTAAGTGTAATAATAGGTATAATTTTCAGTGTAAAGAGATGACAGCTTATTATACAAGACAATTATTTTTCTATGCGGCTATATAATTAATAAAAATATATTTAATTATTCATTGATTTATTACTTTCACCAAAAAATATAACTTAATTATAATGTAAAACTTCACGCAAACATTTTTTTTTATAAAACTATAATTACATTTCTTTTTCGCAAAGTTGACATTGAAAAAATGATTTAATAGCTCTAATTTTAGTGGTTTTGATTTATTAAGTTTCTTATTATATTTCTTCTTAATACATCACTAATATTATTATATGGTGTTTGCGTGCAACAGAGCGTATAGCAATAATAATAAAAAAAAACGTTGATGATGATTTGAAGTAAGGCTTGAGGCAATCGCGTGTTTAAAAATGACTTGAGGTGATAACATTGTAGCCGGCAGCTGTCTGCTTACCTCCCGCGCATTTTGAGTAATTGAGAGTCTGAGAGATTGAAATTTTAGATGTCGGTGATGTCTAGCGTTGTTTGCGGTAAATAGTACACGCCCAACCTTCGGGGTTTACAAGTTTAGTTCAATGTAAAATAAAATTGACTTTATAGACGTGTGGTGTTAGTGTTCATGTTTTGTAATGAAAAAGTAATATAACATAAAGTTGTCTTTTTTATTTCTAAATAAGGTATACATTGAAAGATTTATAATCAAAGAATAAATTTAATTAAAATTGATTATTATAAATTTACATATTTATTGAAGATATAAAAATTGAAGAATTATATTATTAAATCAATAATAAATAAATTTACATTTTGATTTCTTATTATGGTAAATATCAATAGACTATTTTTTTTCCAATTAATTTAATTATCAATTTATTTTGTAACATAATAAGGATACGATCTTTTTGTGTGTGAATTATGATCAGGTTTTATTTAATGTAATTTTTATTTAAAATTTATTTTGTGTTGAATAGTACTGAGCTTAATGTTTTTTGTACTATATTCTTTTATGTTTAAAAAATTTTAAGATCATAAAAAGCAAATAAAAGCTATAGTATAATATCTCTTCTAGACGCTATCATTTGAATCTTTCTTTTCCTGGGTCTACAACAAACTCGGTAGCTGCTGCTATGTTTGATACATCTAGCCATGTTATTTCTCATGCTTTCAGAGAAACTCATCTGCCACACTGAGAAAAATAAATTGCAATTTTAATGCCAAAAATTTATAGTGCATTGTGTTTTTTTACACGTCAGTGTAGGATAAAATTAATTGTTCAGAAATTTATATTTTTATAATTTATAATCTTTATTGTTACTTTTTTAATTAATAATTTTTTAACAATTTTCATGCATGAAAATGAGATAGTGATATAATAATGATCTTGTAATTATAATGAACAGTACGAAGAATAATCAAAATGAAAAGATCAAAATACACGATTCTATAAAGTGGTTCATTTTTTTTCTATAATCTTCAATGCGAGTTCTAGCTCATTATACATTATTGTAATTAATATTAATTTTCCATTCCCTTGGTACGTCTCAGAAATAAAGAAAAAGACGCTGTGACGTCAGATTCATGTACATTCTTGGAGAATTGAGAATTGGACTTATGACATGATTAAATTGTGAAAATTACCAGGAAGATAACTAATTTTTATCCAATCAGTTTTTTCATTAACTACTACGTTTAGCATTATTCGCTGGTTTTCATCTGAATATTTAGAATTTTATATAGACGGAAAAATTATACCACTTTAAATCCACATTTACAATTAAAAAATCATACAGTTTAGAATTAATTTTTTTCCGTGTATCAAAGAAGAGTCGACTGTGCGTCCCACGCTCGGTGGTAGCTTCGTCTGATTACAAGAAGGCTGCGAGACGACACACCTAAACCACTCGTCAGGCAGAAGCTTAAATAAGTGCAGTCCATCGTATTTAAACGTCTTCGATAATAGCACGGTAGCCACGCGTCTATTTTATATATAAACCTTAAGGCAAGTTTATCATAAATCTATTTCATCTTTTATAGAAAAGAAATATAAACACTTTACACTTAATTAAATTATTTACTATTTTGTATGTAGGAGTTACTATATAATATTTCGTAGTATTGAAATACTATATTTTTTAAAGACTTAGCATTTATTTAAATTTATGGAAATGTATAAATTATTTTTAAGTGTTTTACATTACAAAAAACATATAATGCATGATTAAAAAAAAGTAAAAATCATGTTTTTGTCAATTATATCTTTAATTGCCAATTACCATTTCAATAAATTTTTCGTTGTTTTAAAGTAATTTGTATAAAGTTATTGTACGAAAAATTACACAAAATTCAATACTTTTTATATATTATAAAAAAAAACATTCCTTAAGAAAATTACATTATAAAACTCAAGTCTTTTTTTATTATTATAAAACTGCTCGTTAAATCTAAATTTTATATAGCGGAATCTTTTTATAGTTATATAAAATTCAATTCCATTTTATATATATTTTTTTTTTTTTTACAATTGCTTTTCAAAAGTTTTTAATTACAATTATTCTTTTATGACCTTCTATGTTATAAAATACATTTATTCTTTATGACAGATTCTACAGAGAGATATGAAATACGTTATACGTGTCAATCAAGGACGTATTGAAACATACATTATAATTATGAATTAATTATAATAATTCTATCATCACATTTATACAAAAATTATAATAATTATGTATTTATATATATTCACTACACAAAAAAAATGTCTTAATTAGTTCATGACAGATAATTAAACATTTCTTATTCCCTTTTATACATCGTTGTAGTTCTACATACCCAAATAAGGCTTTAAGATGTAATATAAAAAAGTGCAGTCTGGTATAGTGCACTTTAAGGTCATACAAACATACTGGCTAACGTTGTGTGGGATATGGGTCACAGTGAGGTTTCACAACGTTACTGCAATGTGATGTGACATACGCCCGCACTTAATAAATAAATATATTCTTTGTTGTGGTTTTACTGATTATATTATGTCACATATAAGGGGAATTCACAAGGCAGTATAATGTTATATTTAGGGCGCTTATTTCGATTCTTAAATCGGGCCTTCCAGCGTTGTGGCAGATTCAAAGCTTCAATTTAAGGCCACATTTTAAAGGTCAGATTTAAGACCCAAATTTAGGCTTAATTTTAGATACAATTTTAAGATTTAAAATTTGGGCGCCTTAAATGTGTCCTTATGGTTTTGTGAATGCTTCTATTAATAATTATTGAAGAGATATTATATAATTTTGGACGCGATTCATAAAGGTCCGGTTTCTTACTAACCACCCGTCCGTCTAAATAAATGGCAATAACCTTGTTTAGTAAGATTATACCTGTATATCTTTCTAGATAACTTCTTAATAACACCTTATGCATGTATTTAGAGCTGCTCTATTTTTGTATTCAAAATTATGATTATTTTTATGTGTCACAATTATATAAACAGACAGGAAATGACGTGTGACCACAAAAACAATGCAATTACATTTTTTGATAAGAAGTAATTTTATTATCTTTAACCGTAGAAAATAAACGTAATTGTAAACGTAAATTTTGTTGTTTTTATAGTTAGTGGTCATATATAATTGTTATTATTTTCAAAACAATCTTTCATACATTATGTAATTATAGCGATAAATACACATTACAATATTATTAAATTATAAATTTTTTAAATAAATTTATTTTATACTCCACATGGTTGCAATATTTTCTCAGTATTTCATTTTATATCAAGTAAAAAAATTGTTTATTATAATTATTATATACATGTTTTCCTTTGAAGGGAAAATAATATGTATTACATCAAGTCTCATATAAAAATAATAATAATATAGTTTCGCAATTGTCATAGAAATAAAATGTCACTAATAATAAAATAATAAATATTTAATTTGACGTTATTGAGAATGAATTGTTTGCCATCCAAAAACGTTTCAATTGTATTATTATTATTTAATTGAAAATAAATATTGACCCTCCGAACGAAGTGACGCATTTCATTGATTGTCGAAACTCCCTCGAGAATTCATCCGTCCTTCTGCAAACCTTGACACAATGTTCACGAGAAGGTATAAATAAACCTGAACGACGTCATTATCGATTTTTAACGAGGGCATTATTTCTGCAACATGTTGATAACAAAACACGGAATAAGGAAACAGGATATTCCAATGTATTTTGTATACATGCATAGGATTGTAAATTACAGTATACCAACTCTGTGTAAAATATTTTCTTTTATATTAATGTGCACTCTATTGAAAATAAAATATAAGTTAATATAGACGTCAAATTCATTTGATACTAACGCTAAAATTATTGTTATCTTAATTTTTTTTATTTTATTTTCTTAGCTCTTCGTAAACCGAAATCAACAATAGGCAATAGAAATAGACAATTTATTATAAAATAGGTAAGTATAGTACATCAGAGCTAATTTACTCCTATTAAATTTATTAACATATAAAAATTGAGATCCGCATATGCAAAAAAATATAATTGCACTCTGATAAGACTCATTTTTCTATCTCTCAATATTGAATTTCATCTTTACCACAAACATCTTCTTGTTTTGCATCTGTTGAGCTGATTTACTTTCATTTTTTTTTTTTTCTTCTTTGCTCTTTTTATGTTAAAAAATATTACGTAAAAAAAAATGAAGTAAAAGATCAGTGACCTAAAAAAGTAAAAAACTTATCAAAACTCATCTCTTAAGGTTAAAGTTGGAAAATCCACCATGCAGTACCATTTACATAACAAAAGCAAGTTTTCTTTACGTATACATCGTGAATTTATTTTTATAATAAAGATTCACGAACATATAAGTAAATATCGTGCAAAAATTATACGTACGCCTTCACAATTGAAATATTCGCCACCGCCTTAGCACGAATATCATTGAACCTGGTAACAATAGACGCGTATGCAAAGTTGAACTACCCACATATGTGAAACTGACACCAAATTATCATACGACCGGAGTTACGCCCGTTAAAGATATTACTCCGACAATATATAATTATATATTGAGATTACTATATTTATAGCAAATTAGATACACTGCACCCACCCTTTATTATTAAACAAATGACCTTGCTTCAACCTCTATTATTGACCTCAGACAACAATATTTAGAATAAGTTTCTTGCATAATTAAGCAAAGATGTTGTAATATTATGTACCATACGGGTAGAAATATTAATATTTTTTAAGAGAAAGTGGAGGTAATTATTTAGATTTTTTAAATTATCCAAATTTTGTTAAATTTTCATGTAAATTGTTAATAATTTGTTTGCAAATAAACTTGTTTCAAAGAAAACTTCAATGATTTAACTAATTTTAATAAGAAAAGGTTAGTTACTTTCAATTAAGTCCAAGTTTAAAGTTGTGGAAATCCTTCAATGCATGAGTCAAGTGAATTTTGTAGAAGCAAAATAATGTTTAAAAATTGAAATGCGGCAGGAAGCAATCTTATCATTTTTAGTATTGATAAGAAAGCATGCGACTGATTTTTTTTTTAATCGTAAAATTTAAACTTGGAAGTTTTGAACTGCACTTCTATATGTATATTTAACATAAGTAAACCATAAGGAATGAAAATATTGAACAAATTGTATTTTAATTTCAAACTTCCATTAAAAAAGAGCAAATACAATGATATTTTTATACGATTTGGTCATTTTTTCTATACAATGAAGCACATAAAAACGTTGCATTTTGCATTAACGCGTGTAAATTCAAAAACCTAATCAACCTAATTAAAGAAACAATTCTGATGATTCATTTATTTTTCGCACGTATAATATATTAAAATTAAAAGTGCATATTGAAAAAAAAACTCAATTGCATGGTATAAAAATACAAATCATTCTTCAATAAATTAATTATTTTCAATCGCGAACACCCTACGCACTTATAAGCCAGTCAATATACTATCTTGACTTGATAAAAAAAATCATATATTTTTCAAAAAATCTTAATAAAATCCACCACAAACGAGACGATATAACAGAAACCCTAAAATTCTACAGACGAGTTTTTTACAATGAGAAACGTTTCCACTTTTTTGTCCTACCTTTGCGAAGTGACCGGAGAGCACCAAAGATCGAGGTGGTCGCACGACAGACAGCGGGCTACTGAGCGGCTCTCAGCGTTGTTGCTCGCTCTCGCCGCGCGGTCCCCTCCACTATTAGCGGGAGTGCGCGTGCCGACAAGTGGAGCATTGGTGATAATGTTTATGTAATCTGTTATCATATGATAATTAAAATCTTAGTTCATTGTATATTGTTTAGATTTCAAGTACAGTTGGATCCATAATGCAAATAGAGAATGAAAATTATGTTCAAACAGATGAAATATTACCTTCGACTAATCAGCTGGTACTACAGAAAGGGGAAATTTATATTTGTGTGCATTGCAAGTAATTGAGAGAAGGGGGAGAGAAAAAAACTATCGTCGTGCATTATCCAAAGGAGCTCACGTTTCTCTGTAGACTGCAAGATAATAAGAGGTGGGGTAACATTCGACTTGTTCAGAAGTGTAATTTTTTTTATAATCTTTTACTCTTTCCAGTTATTATTTTATAGAAATTTAAAATAACTGAACAATTGCAAAAAAACGAAAATAATTTGACTAAACAGCATAGTATACATTCATGCATTATGTTGCAAAATTCACGAAATTTGCTAAATTGAACTATTTGGAAGTGGCTCATCAACTAAAAATGTACAATTCTTAAAGTTAAAAATTGGAATACGTGCGTTAGAATCTAACGTATGATTTCCAATTTTTTACTTTGACAACTGTACAGGCAACATCAGCAACAAATCCAAATTTTATTTCAACCGTGTGGAGAAGTTTGCATACTTTCTAGGCGATAATGACGGCCAGGCTCTGAGGTACTTCATGAAGGCTTGTTTTTAATACTTGACTGTATATATTCACGTATTATATAATATTATTATAATTATTAGCCATGAAACAGGTAAAAAAGAAATTGTAATTATCAGATATTAAGCGAAACATAAGACTTGATAAGTCTATCACAACTTGTATGGTAAGAACAAAATCATCAATAAATTTAAGACTAAAAAATTACATGAATATAATCATTGGTGTTCTGATATTTTCTGCATAATTAAGACTTGATATAATACAATTTTTATTCATTGTAAAAGTTATAACACTATTCTTTGCCGCTCTAAAGATAACAACTTAACTAACAGTATAATTGCACTGGTTATTGTGATAACAGCAATGCTAAAAGATAACTGTTTCTTTTAACGCTAATTAGGAAAGCTTTGATAAAAAGCTGCAGTATTACAAATCTTAGTTTACGTGTAGATTCGACTGCGCATGGCGATCGTCTTTTGCTTTATCCCATCCAGACATACAGCTAGTCATATCTCGAAGCTATAAGGCGCCATATAGCCTATACAGGTATAATCTAACGAGTAAGATCTGTTAGAGTATATTTCACATTAAAAAAGTGCCAACTGTAATATTATTCATATCTGTAGCAAAAACCTCAGTGTTGACCTCTGTGACCTTGATATGGTGACCTAAGGTCATAATGAATAATTACTTGACGTATTAAAAATTTAATTGTCGTAATTGATATCACATTTAGAAATGACTTAATTACTATGATGAAGTTTGAATTTAATTATGTTAATTGAAGTATGACATCATGCCATGGCGAGACATATAATTTATTCGAGTAAGATGCGTAGTTAATATATCAATTATATCAAATTAAAGAGAAATATCAAATTATTTATCTTGTATAAGTGACCTATGGTTTATATCAATATTATAGATTCATCCAAACATATATGTTTTCTAATAGATGTTATTGGTTAGATCTAATCCTTATTTTTTGTGTCGCAGTATTTTGATTTTATATAATACTGCCAATTCACTAAAGGAATTCGATTCATCTGGAGCAAAGAGCATTGGAGCACATAAATTTATAATTAAGTATTATTATGACGCAGAAGTATGCGCATTCGATTCATAATCTGATGGTCATTCGATTTCAAGTATACCGCTAAACTTATTTTCACAAGTAGAGGTTCCTAAATAACACACACTTAAAGTGCAACTGGAAGGTGATTATATAACTAAACATGTTGATTATTAACATTTTTGCAGCAAGAAATTCAAGCGGACAAAATTTTTATAATAAGTATTGTTTTGTTCGGAAAATTGAATATGATTTTATATTATTTAATTATTACTTTATAGAGATTATGTGGAAGAATGGTCATATATGGCCAAACACCACCTATTTAAATAAAGAAATTATTCTATTCTATCCTCCACCGACCATCCTGACTGAGGTTTCCATGGTTTCTTCAGTCACAACCAGGTGAATGCTGGGATGGATTATTATAGGCCATGACAGCCTCAGTTTGAAAGGGTCCCACAAAACCCCTCAGCAATATGCCAGGTCAGGTCCACGAAGAGGCGGCAAGTCAAATTCAGTCTTGTGACTGCAGTACCTTGCAACAGGGTTCATGCAGTTGAAGAACAAAAATACAAGTTTCGTTCTTGCACTTATTGTCATTTTCGTCACTATAAGTTTCATAGTGATATAGGAGAGAGAGAGAGAGAGAGAGAGAGAGAGAGAGAGAGAGAGAGAGAGAGAGAGAGAGAGAGAGAGAGAGAGAGAGAGAGATCTTAAATACGTAATATTACGTATTTTCACCTCAAAAACACGTCTTATTTCTTCCTCGCTTAAAGTAAAGATAAAATGTACACAATTTTTTTAACATTTTATACTTAATAAGAGGAAAAAAGACGTAATTTCATCTCCCTCATTTTTTTTCTCGGAAATAGTGCAAAATAGGAGGGAATTAGACGCGAGGAGAGACGACGGTACAAGTGAATTTATTTCAACTGACAATTTGTTTAATGTTCTCCGACGCCCACGACGGTCTCCCGTCACACGGACTATTACCACGTGATGATTGTTATCTGGGATGCTGCACGCTGGACCGCGCACGTGTGATGGATCTCCCCCCAACTGATACAAGATACGTTACGTCATTAAGACCGGCTTGAAACCACAAGACGGTCAAGATATTCGGTATCAAAGCATTGAACTTGTTACACTCGAGTAACTGGGAAACTTAAAACTAATTTGTATCAATTTATCACGGCATGATTTGATACTTGTCATTTGAGTGTTTTTGATACTTTATTTTAAAGAAAGTATGCAAAGTACAAGGAATTTAAGTCCTGGGAGTGTGAAAATTGTAAAACATTCTTTAAAAGGTTTAAAAACGTGACTAGGTTCATTAATTTAGCTTTTTTTTCTTATTCCTACCGTCTTGCATGTCCAGAAATAATAAATACTGTTGAAATATGAATTAATGTTTTATAGAGGAGAAAAAATTTTAACTGTAACCAAGATATCACAATAAATGGAAGGTGCAATAATATCATGCTTTTAAAATCATTGATTTAAAGGGCTGTCTCACACAGGATCGCATGATTTCGCAGCGTATGATTTAAAAAAAGTAAGAACTTATGCGCACACAGCTTCGTATCGTATGCCTTCGTATGATAAGAAATTTAGAATCGGTTCTAAATGAGGAAAGTACGATTTCATACTTACGTTCGCAGAAATGCGAGTCTGTGTACGATCCGCCTTAACTGAGAAATCAAAAATATAAAAAAGTTAAATTTAATTGATAATAGGTTAACGTTTCAAATTGAATTTGGTTGTTAAAGTTGCTAAATTTCACCTCCAATTAACCTTAAAAGTACCGACGAATAATACTTCAATATTACAAAATACCTTCTTTTATACGAAAACAACATAAATAAACTATAGTTTAATAAAAATAATAATTTTATAGTATCAATACTCAACTGATTTTAATCTCAACCAAAAAAGGTAACAATACAAGAAATTAGTTTTCAACACTCACGCGCGTGAGGTCTATAAAGTACTTTATTTACTTCATGAGCAATATATGTTATTTACAGTTCAGTAGCTATGATCGTGGTAGGCGTTACACCTTGTAAATATGCCTCTAGATTTACTCACCATGGTCCATTGATCGCATGGTCATGGTGTATGAAGAGAGATTATGTTCGATTGTACTTCTTCCTAGAACTCCTTACATATAGCAATTATAGTCTGTGGTCCACGAACCAAGAGGAAGATTTTTGTGTGAGGTACTGATTGATTCGTTATTAGAAGTCACTACTGAATATTAGATACTAGTGGCGTCATACTAAATATCATGTACAATTACAGTGAAATTTACCACTGTATCATTTGAAAGGCATCTCTAATATAGACAGAGAGATGCAGATTTGTAATTTTTGATGAAAAAAAATAAGCCATACCCAATTTTTGTATGTTCGCCACGCCTCTGTGGGCATTTGACAATGCTGACAAATATATATTTATCAGGGGATGCCAGGGGTATAACTTTCGAACTGTTTTGAATTGTACTCATGTCGTTTACATTTTTAATAATTTCACATTGCATTTTATAAAAATAAAAATAACAAAAATTCTTCTCTTTTTTTGCTTGGTATATTATTATAATTTAAAATATAAATGAATTAGTATTGATATGAGTGTGTATTTTTCCACTTTTTGCTTTCTGAGAATTCTTCTTTACAAGCAGATGACACTGTTTTGAATATCTCTATATATAGTGGTATTTTTAGTAACCAAAAGACACACTTAAATATTAGATACTGAATTTGACTTCAATATAATTAATTTGATCTTACTGTATGGAATCAGTACATTAAATGAATGGGTTCATTAACTCATTAAATGGGTTACATTAAATGAATGAATGGGTTGGATGGAAGAGTGGGCCTAATGGCCTAAATCCCGCCCTCAATAAAGACGATTTTATTTATTTATTTATTTAAATGAATCCAATAACTAGTACTTTTCACACATAAGTACTTCATCTTTAGAAGTAGAAATTTTGTACTGAAAAGAGAATCAATAAAAGTACAAAAATTGTTTTTCGAGTAAGTACCTAAAAATTTAGAGTGAGTTTTCTCGTTTTATTTATAACAAAGAATTTAAATTGAAATGAAAGTTATTATATTCTAGATAACGTTCTACGTTTCATCACAATAGACGTAGACCTGATAAAATGGCAACTCTGGTGTTGTTGCTTCATAGTGTACATTTGTTGATTAAATTATTGTAGTTGAGCACTTCAAAGTCAGAAGAGGAAATTGAATCACAAAGTCAAAGTAATTTCTAGGAATAGAAGCTTTGCAGACAGAATTCAAATGTAATTACTGGTGTAACTTTTAATTACTTAATACATTTGGGTATAAAAATTACACTTTTAGTGTTCAAAACAAAATTTAATTAACATAAAATTATATAAATTAGATTTTTTTTTAAAGTAAAATTTAGAAAAGTATCTTTAAAACCGTAAAAAGAAGTTAATTAAATTATCAAAGCATTACTTTTATTAAAATATGTAATATGTTAGAATCTTTACGTTGATTTTTTAATTTATTTACTATATTATTATAACTGTGAAATCTATCGCTTGGTTCCCATTAATACGTTGTTTAATACCTTTTATGCAATCTCTCTTTTTTTTTTTTTTTTTTTCATTTATCAGAAATCAAAGTGACTTTTTTATATAAAAAATTATTACTTTTATGAGTAATAAAAAGATTAAAAAGGAATTAAACAAAATATATGGAAATATGATTTTTAATCGGATTGAGAAGATCATAATATAATTGTACATTTATCACAATCGTACACTAAAATGTTCTTAGTTTTTTTTTTTAAAAAAAAAAGAACATGAACGTTAAAAAGAGGTTAAAATAACATTTTTGCTTTTTTCGTCATGAAGTCTTTCTACATTGCAGTATAATAATATGGAAATCAATGCTTCAAATTTCTCTTAAAGGTATACAGGCCTCAAATTACAAATTAGACAGACATTAAGTGTTGCTCAAGTTTATAATCAACATTCGTATTATTTTTACCTGCGCGCGGTGCATCTGTGCGAAGTCGCGCTGTAAAGAAAGTCCTTGCTGACGTCACAACTCACAGCTAGCACCGATTAGCATTGAGTTGTGACGTCATCAAGGACTTCGTGACGTCATCAAGGACTAAATTTCTTACTTTGAACTGCGACTTCGCACGGATGCATCACGCGTGGAAAGAAATGATGCGAATGTTAATTATTTACTCTAAACCCACTTGGTGACTGTCTAATTTGTAATTTGAGGCCTGTATGCCTTTAAAGAACCATTATACAATGGACAACTTACAACTTACGAAAAAAAATGTATTTCAAAAATAAAAAGAGGGTATCAAATTATGCTACTCTGAATTTTTTCAGATTTTTTAGAGTCCCGGAACTATTTTTAAATAATTATTGAAGTTCTCTAAGTCATGTTAGCACCCCTGGAGCCTTAATAAAAAGGATAGGGCAAAAACACCTATTGACGCCTTCAGGGGGCGTGGCCGCACTTTCAATAATTTTTTAAAAATAGTTCCAGGACTAAAAAAATATCTGAAAAAATTCAGAGTAGCATAATTTGGTACCCTCTATTCATTTTTTTAGTAAAAAAATTTCATATAAGTTGTCTATTGTTTAATGTATTGTCCCGTCTATAATTATTTAACAATTCCACTGTCTATTTTTTCCGTTATTATTCAACTCTTATTTGAATTATTTGGGTCCAAGAGAAGAAACATTACCAGTTCTTCACTTTCAACATAAAAATTCTCAAATAGATAAAAACAATAGACAGTTATCATCTAAAACATCTATTATCAATTTTGTAAATAAAAACTAAGTCATGTGTATTTAAAAAGGTGACACTGATTTTCAGATAAAAAGTTTAAAATATTCTCCTGTGGTTACTTATGACAGTTGACGATAGCTGCACGATAATTTAATGTAACCAGTGAACTTGCATGCTACCGTGAGTCTATAGTTACCTTTACCAAGCTTTGCACTCGTCTTACCTGGTGACGTCATTGAGCCAATCAAATCAATCACAGGTGTGAGTCTCGCGCAACTAATCGATGATATCATAATAATGTTCTCACCAAAATGTACAGTACAATGCGGGAAAGCATAAACGTTATGTTTGTGGTGTTAGATGGAATAGGTGCTAGTAAAAAAAAAAAAGAGAGAGAACTGTTTACGGAACTTCGTTTTTAGTGCTTTTTTTTAAGGTAGAGATAATACGGATCAGCTGGCCCAATGCTAAAAAAATTCCATTCATAAAAATTATGAACAAAATTTAAAATGTTCTCCTCTACATCCCCTATCAGTAGGTAATATATCAGGTATACAAAAACGAGCTAGTTTTCGAGTTATTAATTTTTAAAGTTGACTAATTTAACATGGAAGTTCCATTTCTCCATGTTAAATTAGAGAACTTTAAAAATTAATTACTCGAAAACTAGCTCGTTTTTGTATACCTGATATTTTACCTACTGATAGGGGATGTAGAGGAGAACATTTTAAATTTTTTTCATAATTTTTATGAATGGGATTTTTTTAGCATTGGGCCAGCTGATCCGTATTATCTCTACCTTAAAGGGTCATTCAGAAGTAATTATAATTAAAATGCTGGAAGAAACCTTTTTATTGATTCTAAAGGTGTTAGGGGGTTCAAAAGGCCTCAATAATTAAAAAATAAATTAACTTGATGTCCAATAATGTCCACTAGACAGAGCTTACTTAAATTATAATAAAATACTTTAATACATGCGCAGGTTTTACATTCAAATTTAAAATACTAATAAAATAAATAGTTTTATCAATTTTACGTAAACAAAGAAATATATATTTTTTTGGTACTCATATCATTTCATCCAACACCACAAACTGAGCTGAAGTTAGGTTTTCTTACCTCTCCCAAAATTGAAAATTTGTATACATTTTTTCTCTTTTGTAACTATCAGACCAAGAAAGTGTAAATTTCATTTCAAGTTTTACAACTCGATACTCAAACTACCTTCGTGGGTTTTTTAGGAGACGGATCACTAGAATATGTATACTTTTCTTACAACTTTAAAACTTGTGCATGCAAATTTTTTCATCTTGAAACTGCGAACAAATGCGGCATCAGACGTTAGAGCTGTTACGAATTGCCTTGAAGCTTTTACCAGCTTACATGGAAAAGATCTCTAAGAAATGTTTACTGAATAATAGTGAAAAGTTTAAAAATAAAACCAATACTCAAGTTTAAATATTATAGGAAACTATTCACAAAAGATGGCTGTTACGCGTAACAACATTAGAGTTGAGACTGAGGGAACCGTGGAAATCCTCAGTCAGGACGGACACCTCTACTTTTTAAAGTTTAAAAAACCCTAATTAGCTAATAAAAATTAATATTATTTATAAAAAAATGCTTATCTGTATTTTTTTAGCTATTCCGCAAGAATAATTATTTTTTCATGCCATGAAGCAAGTACAATCATACTGCATATAAACGTGCAAATGTATACGAAGCACATGCAAGCAACACCAAAACCCAGATATATATCATGTGGCAATTGTACGTGCAATTAAACGTTCCTTTTATAGAAAACAACAATATAAGAATTAATTAAAAACATGGATTAAGAAATAGTTCTTTTTCCAGACATATTACCACAAAATCTGCTATAAATTTACTACTTCATCGTTTATTGAATTTTGTACTTTAAAAATTAAGATAAAATATTATATTTCTACATTAAAATATTATATAATAATAACATACAATACATTTATAATGTTATTCATTTCTTATGTTTACTATATAATTATATATTAGTTACTATACGTATATTAACATAAATATGCAAATGAATATTAAATTATACGTACTATGTAATACTTTCATCATTTATTAATAAAATGACATCAGCATTCACTAAACAATAAAAATACAAGGATGTAAAGTACAATTTTATTATCATGTACGTTTCTACAATTCACATAAACATTTCTTGTCAAAAGTAAATTTTACAACTACCTACTTACTACTTTAGATTCGTAAAATTGAGTACACTTAAGATACCGTGAATGCAAACAGAGCAAATATATATGTAGATGATCTGCTAATGTTGTATATACAAAAGCGCCGACTCAGCATATGATGGCAATTTTGGTTAATATATAACGTGTTATATTCAACACGATGTAATTCGTGCAAATAAATTTTACTATTGAGTATTGACAGTACAGCCAATTATTCGTATTTGAGAATGTCAAAAATGTAACTGATGGTAGTGAATACTTAAATTTAATATATTTTAATTAACTAATTATCTCTGTTTCAGAACCGATATTACGAGGGAGGGGGCGTCTCCATAAGAGTCATAAGACCATTGCAATGTTAAAAAAATTGAAGTGGGCGACTTCGCCGCCGCATAGGATTTCACAGCTTTTACGTCAAAATTGCGTTGTATCGCCGTTGTCGTCATCTGAATCCGCCTTAAGACTTTTATTTTTACTTTTGCATTACTTTTTTTGTACTACAACCGTTTATCTTATTTGTGTTCCTTTAGAAACTTATACATATGTATAATAATCAAGAAATCCTTTTAATTCTCATATGAATCTATCAAATTGCATTTAATATACTTAATATTATATAAATAAATGCAAATCCATCTGCATATACATGGAACTATTGCATTATATAACACCAGTTGTGTGTGGTTCCATTCCTGACGTGCTGGTGAGAGAATGAGGCTTGTGGCGGCGCCTGCACGGATCACGTTACTCAGACCTTGGAGACCAACCAGACGACTCTAGCGCCACGAGCGGGTGATTCACAACACGACCTTGCACACTCCGTGGAACATGTATCATGCTGCCTGCAAGGATTTCTCACTATAAAATTACACTCGAATTAATTTTAAATTCCCTCCGGAAGTGGCCTTATTTCTGTTCTTTCCATTCGTATTTCAGCATCACATACATAGATCAGTGTATTGTAAACCCTTCTGAAACTTTTCAAAACTAAGTTACAAACAGAATAGCTACAAAATTCACACTTTCGGCAACCTCCAGATAGAATATTACATAATTTGACTATATTTTTGCAATGTTTTAACGACAAAAAGTCAGGAGTTGATATTTTATGTATAAAATGTTGATATTCTTTAATTAAAAACTGATCGTTTCTCCGTACCTTTAATGCTTAGTTTTAAATTTAAATACCCTTTTGGTAGTAATTGACATTTTTTTTTTATTATTAGCTGGCCTGTTTTGGCTGTACAGCATAGACCTGGTCAGTTTCCTCAGGATTTGTGGTAAATTAACCTCTACATTTGCTGTACAGTTTGGGACAATATAAACCTGATTTTTGGAGATTTTTGAAGAGACCAAGATATTTGTAATTTTGGTATTAGTAAAAAGAGCACTCAGCCCAGCCACACATTTCGGGAATCCACGAACGTTTGTATACGTTGTCTCGCAGTCAATGGAGATGTGGTGAACAAAACTTTTTTTAGTGCTCTACTGAAATCGCAAAACTTCATGTATTTTCCTTTTAAGATGCAGCGCTGCAACTCCAGTAAATTATTAAAGGGGTATAAAATAAAAATGCATTTTTTCTATGCATAAGAAAACACCAAGAATTTTTAATGTATTTTATGAAACCATACTGCATGGAAGAACTTGTATATTAAAATTTTTTTCTCATGTAATCGTGATGAAAAGATTCTTTAGTTTAACAGTAAAAAATATGAAATAAAAAATATCCAGTTTATTCTTCTTTAATATGCTTGCATGTAGATAAACATTATGTAAATAATAAAAGCTATTAAAAAGGAGACATTATCTATGATGATGTATCTGACTATAAAAGAAATATAAAGCATCTTGTTCAGAGAGAAACTGATGAGAGAGTAATAAATTTCCCATGTAAAATACTCAATAGTCCTAACCGCATAAAAATTCATGTCAATGAATCTGATACCTTTTAATTTCTTATAATATCTTCAAAAGAGTGTAAAATAATATATTAACTCATTGGTCAGTATTACCTTTTATAAACATTTTTAAAGCCCCTCAAATTTAATTGTTACAATTAATATTGTAAAATAGCCTTAAATGACATATCAATGTGACAGAAAGATATCAGTTGATGTCACTTCAAAACGGAACCAACCTACATAGTAAATAGAGAACTTTAAAATCGCGATATCTCGAGCTAAAAATCTTTAAGTTTAAAATGTGACATCTCATCAAGTTTTTGCCATGTTTTCCTTTCAAATATTTATAAAGCCTCAGGAATCATTTACCTAAAAAAACGAGATCAATTTTTACCCTTCTTTCTGACATAATTAAGCCATATTTCTTAACTAGTGATAAAAAAATTATATAGTATAATTATACATATTATTTTTAATATAAAAATAATATACTTAATAATGTCATATTTGAAATTATATAATTATCTTATATATTAAGAAGCACTTTGAAAACCCCAAATCTCCAATGCTTTTCATATGGCGGACGCCAGATCGGCTTGACAGACCCCTTCCCCCCTTCGAAACTCGACGAGACCTTCTGGGGGGGTCGTCGGCAGGGGCCGCCGGGGGAGGGTGACGTGCACTAAGGTCCACGTTTGGGGGCGGGGGACGGGGGCGGATTTTCCCCGGGTGGTGTGCCTCCGCGGGAAAGCTGATCAATCTCCGAGTTCATGTTTTCGCGTCTTCTCATCTGGGTTTTTGGATACGTCAAGATGCAAGGCAAAAAGTTACGAGACGTTTTGGACGGTGGCTGCCCGCAAATGGAATCACGTGACCACAGAAATCATTAACTTTCTTTGTGTGACTGCTACCATCCCATTGGCTGCTTCTGTTTAGAGGCAACGTTGCGAAAGGGGATCTGACTGCTCGGTGCAGTGATGTGAAATTCGCGCGAAGACTGGTCCGCGGAAATGCGCATGCGAATATCCGCGCAAGTGCGCGCATATGTGCGTAAGATCGTTTCAAGATGGTGGCCGCCCGCAAATGGAATCACGTGAGCACAGATATTGTAGACATTCAGAAGTTCGATCTTCTTCCCATAGATGGAGATGCCACGGTAGCACGTTCCAAGCAAACTACTTTCAGGTGTGACTTAATTATTATATAACTTTATATAAAATTGATTATTTTCGTAAATAATGCTCGGATTTACTCCCAATTAGGTCTAGGGGGGGTTATAAAATTCAAATGCAAGTAATGCGGGTTGCATACTTTCAGGGGCATGTAGGTAGAGGTTGCATACTTTCAGGGGCATGTAAGTGAAGGTTGCCTACCTTTAGGGGTAACTTATAATAACTTTATATAAAAACGAATACTTTCGTAAATAATGCTCGGATCATCTCCCAATTAGGTCTAGGGGGGTTATCAAATTAAGGTGTAATTAATGCGGGTTGCATACTTTCAGGGGCATGTAGGTTGGGGTGGTCTACTTTCAGGGGCATTTCGCGTTCGGTACATCATAGCATTACGAGGTTTAATCACAACTGGCCACCTCTTTGTGTTGAAGATGGGCAGTGTCCGGAGTAAGCCCATTGCCTTGCTCGCTCGATCACAACCGGACGCTAAGAAAATATAATTAACTCGAATCTGCCCAAACTCCTTAAAAAATTATTAAATAAAATAAATATTAATTAATAATAATAAAAAAGAAGGGGCCTCACGAATTTATCCCAGGGAGGGAGCGGCGTATTTTTATACTTGAAATGGTCACTCATCCAACTATTAACCACGCTTGACGTAGCCTGACTTCGGTGATCTAACGAGAACCGGTCAATGCACAACGCTATATACGCAGCGCTTCACCTCCACTCTGAATTTTTTTAGATTCTTATGAATCCTGCAACTATTTTTAAATAATTATTGAAAGTTCTGTAATTTAAGTTGGCACCCCTGAATCGTTATTAAAAAGGATAGGACAGAGACGCCTGTTGCCGCCTCCAGGGGGCGTGGCAGCACATTTAATAAATATTTAAAAATAGTTCTGGGTTTAAAAAAAAAAAAAAAAAAACCCTGGAGAAAATCAGAGTAGCATAATTTGGTACCTTCAATTCATTTCTGCAATAAAAATTTTTCATGTAGGTTGTCCATTTTGCATTAAAACACCGTTATGATATCACGTACTGAATACTTGTATAGATGGCAACGTATGATTGACAAAATTATTTAAAAGACTTGAAAGCAAACGAGCGTAAACGCGAGTTTACACCCCACCCCTAGTATTTTAATATAACTAACAAGCTGATTAAGTTAAAAACGACTTTTTTTTCTTCTATAGACCTGTTTGTATAATTTTTTTAAGCTTGGGAAATAGGTTAAATCATCTTCTCACAGAACATATGAATTATAAAATGAGTTTTCTTTTAATTAATGCATTTAGAGTGTCAGGTATAAAGACGTCATTTTTCTATCGCAAAAAATGAAGTGTGGACTCTTGTAATTTGTAACCTCTTTGTGCAAAATAATACATCTTTCTTCTCTGAAGTTGATATTTAAAGAACGTATTTTTTCATTATATTTTGAATGCAAATATTGAACACCTTAAAATAATTAAGTTAATTGATTTTTATAAAAACTATCAAATGAAGCAAAGAAAAAGAGAGCTTTCATTTCTGTAATATAGATGTGTTGCGGATGGAAACGATATAGGATCCACTGAAAGTAGCAATATTATAACCCTAGAATTCATAGAAAAGTATTACACGACGTCTTTATTTTATTATTATTTTTTTTAAATTTAATATGTAACCAATGGACTTGGGTCCTTTTCCTGCTATCACGTCTATATATGAAAATAGAGCAGTAATATTATAAAATGAAAATGTATTTTTGTCATGTTGACTTATCTATTGAAAGGATACCAATAAATTTCTTATTCGCTATCTTTTAAGAGGGAATTAATTTTCATTTTTTTTTTTGTTCATTTCCATTAACTTTTTTTTAACCATACGTTTCAATCAAATACTAGTTTTTCTTCTAGCTTATTTTTTTTTTTACATAATATGAAATAAAATTTTACTGTGTAATACTTGTCTCATAAAAATAATATATTTTTAATCTTTTAAGTACTGATGGTATAAGTACTTACCTCTTTTCATTGCAAATAAAACATAAAAGTATATAAAATTTATATTGTGTAAAGTATTAAATGTGTATAACTGAAAAGTAAGATATTAATTTTTTATTTGATAAATTACCATATTTACATAAACCATTTTTTTTAAAGTTAATAAATTAATATTTAACAACGTGGGCGATCTAGTTATAAAAATTACAAAGTAAGAATTATTAAATGTAGCCTCCACTATAATTTCATGCTGATCAACATTTTAAATTCACGTTATATTATATTAGTCACTTTTTAACTTAAATTGTTTCATATTTTTATTTAATTTATTTATTTTGAACTTCTACTTGGTCGTACAGGATAAATATACGTTCACGTCAAGTTTTAATATTGATACACAACACACACATGACATAAAATACAAACATTTCAACATAAAGAGCAGGGATTTAGCTTAATTACCACAAAAAAATAAAGGGAATCAAATATTCAGACTTAACGTGTTCACTATCCATGATTTTTAGTGAAACATAATCAATAATTATTATACCATAATTTAACAGTTTAATGATGGTTATAATTATTATTTTTTATTCCAACAAGATTTTCTCAGCTGTATTCTGCAAAAGTTATTGCTTTATTATTTCTCTGAAGAGAACTGAAAAATTTATGAAGAATATTTCCAGTTTATTCATAATTTAGAACGTTTCCATGGAAACAGAAAATACAGAAAGTAAAAAGAGAGTAAAATAAAAAAAATCATTTTAAAGTTCAGTTTTTTTTTTTTTTTTCTTTACATTTATACGATATCTTAAATTTACCTTAAGGTTATATTTAATTAAGAGTTTAATGCATTCTATATAATCTAAAGGTTGTTTTCCATATTTGGTCTGTATAATATGCATGCAGTCAAGTAACATTATATACATAATATCCCTTTACGAATGGCCATGCACTCTCTCTGCCCTTTTGCTGCCACTGTTCCTCACTTTATTCGCTCATATCATATATGAAGGCTGTTTATATATATATATATACGTCTCAAGTTAGCATATATTCTTACTTGTGCATGCACTTGTCCATAAATCAACTCATAACCATGCTTGGAATTGTCTCGCATAATGTTTCTTTCATTGCACAGTATATGGCTTATAAATAGTTCCTTGTTAAAAGTATATTAAATGCAGCTGTGTGAATAAAAATAAAATTGTAGAAATGGCTTCGTTAAAATTATTAAATGACTGTTATGTTTATAATAAAGATGGGGAGGAGGAATATAACGCAGTTTATGATAAAAAAAATACACTCAGAAAAAAAAAGTGTGTAAATTTCATAAATTTTACATTGTAATAAGTTTATCGTAAGATACCTTTATATAATGTACTGAAATTTTGATGACTGAATTTTTAAATATTGCTAATGAGTAGGATCAAATGAGAGTTTTAATTAATATGCACACTCTTAGCATTGCAAATTTCTTTAATCAATAGAAGATAACAATAATTTTGATGGATTATGGGCGATTTACGAAGCAGTTATCCAGGTTTCTAACCATATTTAGCTTAATCACGTTTAACTATAGGTGGTTAAACACGTAAAACAGTATAGTTTTTCTTCGTGAATCGTACCCTATAATATAATCCGGCTATATTTGTTAGAAAAACATCGACGCTATGGCCATCTATTGTCAAGGAAATTTTTCAGAGGCATGCATTGATTGTACTTTCGTTATATAACATTTCAAGTTGAAAAAAATAAAGACCAAAAATTTGAATTTTTATATCATTTTTTATACATTTAATTTTCCCAAGAAATGAAATTTATACATTAAATTTATCCAGTGGTTATTGCAAAATAGAGTAGAATTTTATATGAAATTGACTATACATCTCATCACACTCTTTAGCACACTCTTTATAGATGGACATTACATAATTCATTAACTAAATTTCTAGACATAATTTAATTTATGCACATAACTGTACCATATTAAATGAAGTGCAAAATTCTTGATTGAGTTTATCTGATATATAAAAAGTATCAAGTTACCACTATGGTGATAATAAACATGAGAATACCATATGCACAGGTGTCTCTGAAAATTGGGGCCATGCCAGATCATAATCAGTAAAGCGATATTAATTAATAATGACGCAAAAACTATTATACAGATCTTACACTTACATATCCAGCCTATAATAATAAAGTGCTGTGTAATGTAATATCAAGAACAAAGAAAACACCGCGAACTTTTATATTATTAACTTGTACAGTCAATTTGAAATGAGTACGCAATATTTCTATATCTAATTTTTAGATTTATATCAAAAAATCTTTAATTAACACGTAGAATCGTTGCCACAGATACAAAAAACTCTTTTTTGTATTTCATTAAGTATATAGGTTTGTTCGTATTATAACTATATATGCATGCATAATCAAATGAATCAAGGATAAGATTTTCTTTGTTTTCTGTACAGTACAGATGGTTCAAATGGATAATTGTGCATTTACGAACACACCGTATGATATGGTCACATTTACTTTATTTTTCGTCATATCTGTAATACATTCAATCATTGGCTTAAATAATAATTATATATGCTGAGCCCTCTCGCGTACAGTACATAATATCTACGTAATGAAAAAACACTTTACATTATTTTATATGTGACGGCTACTGCAGGAAACTATATTTGTATAGGTACAGTAGCTTTGTATAACTTCCTTTTCCAAATTGTTAAATTGGACAATTTGCATCAACTTTTTATATAGTAGCTCAATCGGAAGAGGAGGTTGAAAAATACACCTATGAATTTTATGATATTTTTATTCTTACTGCATCATGGCTAAAAGAGAGGTCACGTGACCTGGAGCCGTCGCCAATGACGTCATTGAACTGTCTGGTCAAGCAAACGATCGTCTATATAACGCTTGTAAATAATAAATTAATTGTTGCTTGTTTCCATAGCAACGTGGTTATTTACAAGCGTTATAAAGTCGATCGTTTGTTTGACCAAACGGTTCAATGACGTCATAGGCGACGCGGGCAACGCCTCCAGGTCACGTGACCTCTCTTTTAGCCATGATGCAGTAAGAATAAAAATCTCATAAAATTCACAGGTGTATTTTTCGACCTCCTCTTTCGATTGAGCTACTTAAAAAAGTTGATGCAAATTGTCCATTGATCTTTTAAGTTATATATTTTGGGACTATTATTAAAATGTTAATATTTCTTTTATAAAATTGAAACCAGCAATACATTCAATGCCAATTTACAATAATACATACAATTAACACAACAATGAGAATGTCAAATGTAATGATAACAATATCAAAATACGAATGATAAGTTAATCCCATTGTTATGTCAGCTGTCTGAGATGCAGATAAGGATGAACGTGACCGCACGACACACAGATGCACGTGCTTTAGTAACCAGAGTGTCGTACGTGCAGTAACCATATAGTGCACGAGAAAGATAGTCGAGGAATGTTGAAACGAGATGTGCATCGTCAGCTAATAATGTACGTTGTAACGTGAGACAAATTGCAATGTCGTGTTATTTTGTTTAAAGATGACTTTATTATCGTGTTATTTTTGTTTACATTCGCAGAAATATTTAAAGAATGTAAGCGTAGAACCAAGTTAATTATAAAGCCGGTATACAAGTTACAATTTTCCTAAATATTTCATATAACTTTTCATTAAAAGAAAACGAACTCCATTTGTTTGTATGGAGAATGAAATTTTCTTGCGATGAAAAAACTTATATAATATTGTACCGCGTGTAATACAGGCAAAATTAAAAACAAAAATTGCAAAATAAGACTCAGTTGAAATATATTTCACAATGGTCAGCATCCATGATGACATCACCAATCCTGTGTCCTTCCATTTACTTACAAAAAAAGATTGGGCGCACGTAAGATCCTATATGGAGCAATTTTTCGATCGCTTAATTATTGTTAACCCTCTAAATAAGTTATGTTTGCAAATTTAAAATTATGTATTGGCACTAACCTTTTACGTTTGCTGCTATAAAAATTTTATTATTTGCTTTGGATCAGTTTAATTAAAGAGCATGTAAAGAATTTCGCGGTAGTTGTGTTTTGACTTCGAGCCGAAAAAACGTGCGCAGAAGGGTTGCGCGCCGATGCGCAGTGGTTGTAGCAGGAGTCAAAATCAGCAAACGAACATGGCGACTATACAATTTTTCTGATGGATACTTACCATTATAACTATACGAATTAAAACTTTATGTTTTTTTTCCTTTTGCTAATGAAAATTTATAAAATTTCCATAGAAATCCATTGCTATAGAAGATTTGTACAGAGATACGTACCGACAGGACATTTTCTTATGACATGTCGGTACATTAAAAAAAACTTAAAAGCTAGTACACTCGTCGCTTTAGAAAATTTCATACTTGCAGCCTCACCATGTCTTGTGTTATCCTTAGGGGGCATGGTGACTAACAAGGCTGCAAAGGGAAACTTTCCGAGGAGGTGACTGTACAATGAGTGTAATAATAATAAATATGATATATGACTTTTTGAGTGTGTATATTTCATCGCCTGAAACGTTATTTTTGTAAGAGTTGTCACATACACTATAATTAGCTGCAGTGATATTAAATTTAGCTAGACAGAATTCTCATTTCTTACAAAAATAGCCCTGCAAGCTTTTGTAAATTAATTAAATCTCCAGCAAATCAGACTAGATGCCCCAGGGTGAACGTCATATTTTATAAAATATCAATTGTAGCCTATTATAATTATTTAAATTAGTTTTATTTATATTTAACATGATTAATACTTGTCTGTTCCGTTCTTAGCACCTATATTGTACAAGAGTGATTATTTAAAGTCATTGAGGCGAGTGACACTTTATTTATAACATAACCATTGTATCACCACGTGTCCCTTCCAGCTCTATAGATTGAAACAGACTTGATATGATAACTGTTAATCGTTAAGAAAAAAGTATAAGCAAGTATAATTATTTAAGACCGCCAATTGTAAAAAAAAAGCAGCTATGTAATTATATATGACCAATAATACCAATTGTGCTGAAACAAAAGTACTACTGGCAATACAAATTCAACGATAAAAGTTACTTTAATGCTTAGTAATAAAAAAAAATAGCAGAAAGTGCTTGCTTTTTTTATATAAAGCAATCTGAAACAATACAGCGTATGATCGTGGATTCGTAATATGGCCGGGTCTGTTCGTAAAACCCTCTGTATTCTATATTTTCAGCTCTCTATTTCCTTATGTACAATACCTGACCTGTATATTATAAAATAATATATACTTGTGTATACAGGTCAATAGATTATGTACACTGAGCGGATTTACGAACCGACCTGTGTGTTAATTGCTGTTTTATGTGCGTTCTCTTTTCTTTTTGTTATTATTTTAATATTTATTTTAATTTTTTTCTGATATTATTATTAGGTAAATGAAATTGTGCACCAGGACCTACCTATATGTAAGGCTTCCGGCCTTGGTAGGACAATATTCTTTATATTAAAAATAAAACTGTTAAAACATCTATATCGTCTTATAAAATCGTTAATCATAAAAATTAAATGAAATCACAACGTTTTCATTTAGCTCACGTATTGACATGTTTTATAAACTATAGCCACGATAAAGTAATAATTAAAACGTCTTCCATACACTCGACGCCCGCACGACGTGAGCACCAATGACGTCACGCGGTGAACGCTCTCAGCGCCATTAAGTAATCAACGAGACGGCAATAAAGTTATTTTAAATTATATTGGTTCTGGCACGAGACCACACTAAAGTTAAGTTGTATGCGCATGCAAAGTTCTAATCTTTTAAACTAATAAATTGAGATATCTTACATAATTAATCTACACCAAAGAATAAACTTACTTGTTTTATATGAGAAATTTGGTAATTGTTTTAATATTTTATTATTTAGTCTTATTAATTAATGCCTTCGAGGAAAAGCAGTAATGTGACACGATTTTATAGCATTACACAGGTCGTCGTATTAATTCAGGTTTTCGTTGGAACTATATACTCGGGAGAATTTCGGCTCTTGTCGTGTCGGCCAATGATGTCCTTCGTTACAACTGCATGGCTATAACCATGCAATGACTGAGGACGTTAAAAACACGATGAAAACCAAGTTGAAAGTAAGGTGCAGTGTAGATCTATTTATATATAATAATACATGCTTTTTCTTCCACTAAAATATATTTACCATGTTTTTTTTCTGTATTGCTCAGTTTGAACAAAGATGGCTACCATAGGATTTCACTGCAATATTCGCATCGTATCACTCTAAAATATCACTCATATATAAATCCACCTTTATAATATATTCTCAGTTCCTGTGGAAGTTTGGTACTTACCCTGAGCCAGTCCCTGAGCCACATGACCTCTGGCTTGGGGTCACCGATGACTTCACATAAGATGATCACCGTGTCACCTTCAACAGCCTCGCTGGACCGCGGCTTCGTCACAAACCGCGGTTCCTTCGAGTACCTGAAACACAGCGTGAACACGTGTCAGGGTGGTGATCGTACACGTGGTTAAGCTGGTATTTAATAAGTTGGTAAACATGTTAATGTGAGCTAAATTGTAGCATTTTTTCAAACATGCAGTGTCTTGTACATCATGTCTGACCTTGCGGTAAAAAAAATTCCGAACTCAAATTTTCATTTTATTTCTCTGGGCTATAATGGGTTAATGTGATTTTAAATTTTATTTATATCTATGTTCGTAAAATACACACTCAAATAATAATACAGTATAATAATCATATAAATGTTTATTGAGTAAAACAAAATTATATACATTTTATATACAAACAATACCCAATGGGTGAATAAAAAGAGAGGATCCCATTCAATAGGTGTACCCATCAGATGCATGATAGAATCAAGTATTAGATTTCCACAGAAGATTAACTTGATTATTGATTCATGAATTGATTGTGCATTTACGAACAGACCTATTATATTGAGGTGGATTATATAACCATTCAAATTTCATACAGCTTTTAAAAAGAGACATTAAGAACCATTTCCGACTGTTATAGTGACTTCTTATTAGAAATAGTTCAAATAGTGAAAATATATAGAAAACACAACTAGTGGAAATCCAGGTTGTATCATATAATTTTAATACGAATCTAATTAAAAACTTGGGTGTACTGATATATATTATTTGTTGAATAAAATATAGAAATGATTCAAAAAAAGACAACATTAAAAAATAACCTGCTAAAATGTCATTTGGAGTAGTAACTAATTACATCACATAAAAGCCGATAATACTTCATCAATATTACACTATATACCAATCACGTTATAATACGCTCAATGTAGAAAATAGAGTGCTATATGCTATATAACTAAAAGCTATATATAATCACCTTAATATTTATTTAAAACCTTTGTAATTTTTGTTTTATGAATTCAATTTATCTTTGACTCAAAAATGTAAAAAATTGTCTCATTTTAAAATTATAATGTATATTTTTATATTGTTTCAAAATAATATGCCATGAAATTATAATGCATTGTTTCACTGAAACAATTATATTTTTATTAGTATGATATTAAATTTCTTCTAATATACATTATTGCATGGGAAAGCGTAATAATAATAAGTCTGTTCGTAAATACACAATCAGAAATAATAGATTATTATTGATGATCCTTATGTTCCATGTGTACAGAAGGTTCATCAATAGATTCAATAATAATCGATTATTTCTGATTGTGTATTTACGAACAGACTTATAAATATTCATAACCAGAGCACCAATATTAAATATTGATATATTTTTTATGGATCGAGTCCAGTATAAAAAAACTCCCATACAGTACATCATTATTTAAAGTATATCCAATATTGAACAATTACATCATTTCTATTTATAACAATATGACGACGTGTATATAAAACACTTTTAAATATATCACCTACTCTTTGGTATAATCTCATCCTAAATCATAATTAAGTTAATCCTTCGTTCTTTAACCATTCTTTTTCTCATTTGTTATATCTCGTTTCGCCCACACACCCACAAAAGACAAGCTTAAACTGATCTACTTGCAACCTACACTAAATTTAAACTAGATCCTGTTTGTAATGATTTTTTTTAAATCAATAACTTGTCAGTGCATAAAACTGAACGTGGGAAAATCAAGTATTTCAATTACTTAAATAAAAAAAAGTATTGACAGTTGAAAATCAGATAAGTGAGTTTTAATTTAATGCTTATTATCATAGTTTAGTACAGTTTAAAAATACCGTAATTGCAAAGTAAAATGTATTTTACTGATACTATTTATTTTTTCAACATGGAAAATCTATAAAATATTTTTTACATATAAGTGACCATTAAAAATGCTAAAGTAGCAAAAGTAAAAATCAATATACTTTTTAATTAATTGTAATATAGTGTGGCTGATTTGCCACTATCTCTGTAGATTCAGTGATATTCTGCCGTGATAATAACATGCTATGTTATATTAATCTAAACATTTATAAACAAGAAGTACACTGCATGAATATTACTTTAAATATTTATTATTTTTATCACACAATATTATATTATACAATGAACTGGAGTATAGATCTCATTTTTTTTTATTGTAGAAATGGATAAAGGGTGCAAAATAATGCAACTCTGATTTTTAGAAACCTGGAACTATTTAAAAAAAAAAAAAAAAAAAAAACATTGAAAGTACAGGCTTATCACTTATTAATAAAAGGATGGGACTAAAAACGGACATGGGCTCAAATCAAAACTTTGCCCAATTTTTTTATATAGCAATACTCTCGAGTTGAAAAAACTCAGAGTAGCATAACATTGCACCCTCTATCCATTTCTTCAATAAAAAAATCATGTAAGTTATCCATGACAAGGAAGGCTTGCTAAATGTTTCAAAGTGATTTACAATCTATTATAAAGCTACTAAGAACTCTGACATTAATAAATATTAACCCTCATATAACTGCAATGATATTACTATTCAAATATAAGTACTTAAATAACTACTTTTTTTGAAGTTCAACAACATTTTAAATAAAAAATAAATCTTGTTATTTTTTATGACATTTAAAAAAATTACATGTCAAGATTGTCACTTTTAATTTTTTTCTCAGTAAGTAGAAAATTATTTTGATTCATACGACTAGTTAGGTAAAACTTTTCATACGGCTGGTAAGTAACATTAATGTTTATTTTCCTCTTTAAATACACTCAAATTAATTTAATATTCCCTCCGGAAGTAGCTGGAAGTGAGAGAATTTTTTCCCTTTTTATTTGCATTTAAAGTGAAATTTTGCAAAGATGTTTGTAAAATGAATACTCGTTCGAAATTTTCAAATCTCAGACATGAATACAAAGGCAAGAATAAACACACTTCCGGCTACTTCCTATGTTAATTTTTACTAAGTTTGACTGTATATGGGCACGTGTTGTACAATTTGTTTGGCGTGATGTAGATTCTTATCAGTAATCTCGCAATAAGCTGTCATTTACCGTGTCTGTCCCTGCTGTGTGATTTTATAACGAGAAAAAAATATAATTTTTCTCTTCAGAATATCAAACGGTAAAAAGAAAATCTTTACTTTATGATTATTACCTTATAGAAAAAATTTACATAAGTGTGTTTTTTAGTTTTTTAACATGATTTTAAACGTTTTATTATTATGTATGTATCATCATAATATTATGTCTATTTAAATAAGTCTTTAAAGTATTAATTATGATAATTATCTTGTCAGTAAGGAAATTTACATTAATATAAATGTAATTTATATAAACTTGTGTAAATAGATTTATAATAATTATTTTAAATGATTTTATATAATTCAATTATTAATGTAGTAATGCCATCTGTAGGAAATTATATAAAGTAATATAAACTAAACGGAATTTTCATTATAGTTTGATTTGCATATATTCATATTAACTCGATGTTTTTTAATAGTCTAGAAACAATTGAATGAAGAAATTTAATTATTTGATACGATATTAGAAAGGTTATTATTGATATTTAAAACATGCAGTAAAGAAAACGTGATGAGAATTTTAATTTAATTTTAAAACTATGATCGTTTTATTGAAAAACTTCGGTTGTGAATAGCAGACGATAATATTTATCAATAGAGTATCAACCTTAATTTTTTTATTGCAGAAATGGATATAGAGCGAAGTTATGCCACCCTGATTTTTTTCAGATTTTTTTTTTTTTTTTTAGACTGGGAACCATTTTTAAAAAATTATTGAAAGTTCTTTTTCGAGATGTCACGAGACGCCGCTCCTTAAGAAAAAGATAGGACTTGCCACCACGTGACGTCACAAAAAGGAATTTCAATATTTTTTAAAAATAGTTCCCAGGCTTTTAAAAATCTGAAAAAAATCAGGGTAGCATAGCTTTGCACGCTCTAAAAAAATTAGGTCGATGCTCCATTGTAACATTTGATGAAGGGTATCGTGCAACCCCACGTTCCCATGCCCACACGTCTCAGTACTCACAGCTCGGTGACTGCGACCTGGGGAACGCTGCTCTTGGCGGGGGGTGCGGTGATCTCGACCCTGGCGCTGCAGTCGGCACGTCCCACCTCGTTGATGGCCGTGCACGTGTACACTCCGGCGTCCCTCGCCCCCGCGCCGCTCACCACCAGCTCCACGTTGCCCTCGTGGTCCAGAGTCATCTCCGTCTTGCGGCTCGGGCGCAGACGGATACCATCACGGTGCCTGGAGCATAGAGAAGACCGTCAGAACTATGGTGGAGGTCACATGTACTACCAGGATGATCTTAATGGATGCGATTTACGAATGAAAAGATGTCACCAAATCTTCTACTTGCAATGGTTGTAACAAAAAACTCTGTCCTATCACACTGTTTTCGATTGTTGGATATGGTACATATATTATAAGTAATGGTTTGTTATAACTATTGCGAGTAGAAGACTTTGGGTTTCACACAAAACATTGTTAACGCCATGCAGTTTAACTCAATGACACAATTTGAGTTTGTAAGAAATTTATTAATTTAGATATATCTTCCTTGGTTACTTAAATTACGTCCAATATAAAATGATTGAGTCAATACAACTTACAATTGCGATAAAGGTTATTTGTCATTTGGGGATAAGAAAACTAAAAATATCAGAAAAATATTGTTGGTGCATGATCTTATAAAATACACGTAGTATTAAATGGTTATATACGAATTCAAAGAACTTCGAAAAATATGTTGCAGAATATTGACTATTTTTGGACTCTAGACATCAATGAATACAACACCAAAAACTCAGTTACTATTTTCTCAGATTTTGATTTAGTACGGTTACTAGTTCATAAAACTCATTAATTGATACAAAATCTTTAGTGCTAGTGCTTGAAATCAAACAGTATTTCATTTCAGGGTCTCCACTCACCAGGTGATACCGACGGTGGGGTAGGCCTCGACCTGCGCCATCAGCCTCAGTTCGCCTCCCACGCGCGCCTCCACGGGCTCCAGTGCGAAGATGAAGACGGGCGCGATGTAGGCCCGGATGCCTTTGTCCACGACCAGACGACAGCGACACGACACGCCGCCCAGCTCGTTGCGAGCCGTCGCGGAGTACACCCCTGAGTCCGCCTCGAGGGCGCTGCCAAGCTCCAGCGTGTGGAACAGCTCGGAACTCGATGCCGTGAATCGATCTGTGGATTATTGTCAATGTTAATTCTGCACTTGAGAGGGATTGGGATAGTGATCCCGGCAGAAATTGTCAACAGTCACCTCAGTAAATCTGGACACCGGTGATCCAATTTGATCCAAAACTGTAAGCTGTGTACTGTAGAATATTATTTCAAATATAACTTTTTCTAGAGCTCAAAACTTATCGAGGGTTACAATTATACGTGTATATCATGTACACTCGTCGCTTTGGAAAATTTCACATTTGCAACCATGTCCACCATGTTCTGTGTTATTCTTACTGGGCATGGTGATTAACATAACTTTAACAGGAAATTTTCTAAGGTGACGACTGTACTTATTTATCTGTTTGATCTAATGAAAGGGATTTTTTTTTGTGAATTAATTTAAATGCGGCTATAGGACATTTTTCCAGTGAAATAATGTATAAAATTTAAAAAACATAGTAAAAAACCCTCTGTTATTTACCAGTACTGTCACGATAGGTATTCTTCATCTACCTTTTTTCATAAAAATCTGACATTTCTGATTGGGTAAAAAGTAACTTAAAATGTGTTTTAAATATGCGTTGTTGTACAGTATAGATCATAGAAATAGTCATTAATGTTATTACGTCATGCAAGGAGATTGAGATACGTTATGTGCTATGTTATAGCGATTTTCTTTCTTTTCACTCTCTACAAATTCACACCTTAATACAATAAACGTACGGTCTCTTAACTGTAATAATTCTTACATAATTCAACAGATGTTACCGAGAATCAATTTATTGTCGTCACGTGACCAACATATTGACATGCAAGATTCCATGTATTAACCTGTGTTAACTTGTGCTTGCATAACGATCATTCAATCCTCTTACTAGTTGTTGCATGTCAAATAATGTGTCTCATAGCTCTGTAACGGCGAGTTGTATGTGGGAAAGCTACTTTAGCACGTCAAAATTGTCAATTTTAATACAAAGATATGTTATTTCTCTCTTTGAACATAGCCGCAGAAAATGATTACGTTGCATGTAACTTCAAAGGGTTTGCATTTCAAAAGCTACGAGTCTATTTGAGACAGCTCGTAAAAAAAAAAAAAAAAAAAAAATTGTAATCATTGCTCCAGTAAGTGAAGTAAAAATATAAAAGAAAAATAGTTGAAAAAAGTGTGATTGCTAATATTGCTACCCCAACAGAAATTCAAAATGCCAAAAAATAAAGATTTAAAGCAATTGAAAATGTCTTGACAAATTCCATGAAATTTTATTGCATATTTGGGTAAAGTTGTATATTAACTGTCAATATTTTTTTCATGTTCTTTTGAACCCTCTAACACCCTTATAATCGAGCTGAAAACGCTGTGACGTCATAGTCAAGCAAATAATTAAAACGTAAGCATAGGGAAAGATGACTATCACATCACAGAGTTTTTCCCTCGATTTTGTGGTTGTTGAAGAGCTTAAAATAATTTTAAAAAATTGAACATACATAACTTTAGTTACTTGAAATACAAATTTTCATGCAGGTTCTCCATTCTCCAAGGTAACGCCTGAAAATCTTATCTTTCACCACAGACTGACCTCCGAGCTTGATTTCCTCTCCGTCCTTGTGCCAGGTGACCTTTGGTGCGGGGTGACCTGTGACCTGACAGGTGAGCCTCACAGGGTAAGTGATCTGCACGCGGCGGTCTCGCAGTCTCATGGAGAAGTGCGGGGCCGCCTCAGTCACCGGTGCATCATCCTGCAGGTTCCTGAAAACAGACCATGTGGGGTCAGCAAAAAATCATGGAGTGGTGGTAAAGTAGTGTTAATTTTTTTTTTTTTTACAAGGATACACCACTAAGAGCTTACAACTCGCGGCGGGGTAATGGGTAAGGATTCTCATTTTCTCATTTAGGAGGCTCACCAGTCCTTTCTATTTAGTACACATCGAAAAGAACAATGAAACATACATGTACCTCTTTACTTAAAATTTTAGAAATATCTGTTTCAAAAAACGATGTACCACCTTTTTGAAACTGTGTGTGAATCTCGAATAAAATTGATCTTCATAATATATTCATATAACTACGTAAATAAATTGAATAGAATGGGCGTAATTCACGAAGCAGTTAACCACGTGGTTAGAAACCTGGCTAACTGCTTCGTGTATCTTACCCAATGTGTCCCACAACTAACACCTTTCATAATATTATATTATAATTTATAGCATGCTAATTTAATGTATTCATATTCTGAAGCTAATTACGAATTTAATCATAAAGTTTAGATCCCTTAAATTAACAGTATTCACTAAACTAAACAACCTAAATTTACGTAACAATCTTATGTAATAAATTTTTTACAGTATTATGCAGTAAGAAATGCGTAGCACTCCTCCGCTCAACACGCGCTAGAAGCTGAAAAAGTTGCCTACATTCCAGGCGTCTAAACATTTCTCTCCCACGAACAGTTGCAATAAATCAAGTTTGTTTACGTTAGCTAAATTTGGAGTTCGGAGTAGCAAATGCAGCTGAAAGGAAATATTTACAAACACTGTCATTAAATTTAAACGAGAGAACATAATTTATTGTTTTAATTTCATATGTATACTTAATATTGTAATGCAAAAATTAGTTTATTTATATTTTATGAAAGTGAAAACTGCTTTTAAGATTTTTATTTTTATGTGCATTGAATATAATATACCATAACGATTCATAATAATTTATTACTCGTAGTAGTAGAAAACCTTGTATTTCAGAATTCTTTATAAAATTAATTAACACATAATATTACGATGTTTTGAACATAAAATCAATCTATTTTCTATTCGCACTAAACCAGTTTTAAATTTATTAACACGCGTTAAATTTAATTATTTTGCCTTAATCGACTGTTTATATGCTAATCTAAATTTATGAAATTTTGGAGTAATGTCGCTATTTTTGATGACAACCTGAACGTGTACTAATATTACTATTTTCATAAACAATTACTACTGCTGCCATCTATGAATCAAAAACTTTATTATAAAAAATCTCTTACCTTTTCAATTTATTATCAGCCTCTAGAATCTTCCTATCTGAGACAACTAGAAGTCTTGCAAAAGTTGATACACGTCCCGCCTTGTTGGACGCCTCACACATGTAACGTCCGGTATCCGCGTCCTCGACCCCTTTGAGGGTCAAGAAGCAGCGAGAACCATCAAACATGGTGATGACCCTCTTGCTCATGGCGAGTGGCGAACCGTCGCGGTACCACACGACGTCCGGAGAGGGATCAGCCTTGACCTCGCACTCCAACTTGATGTCCGAACCGTGAAGAACTTTTTGTTGTCCCGGTAGGATGCGCACAAACTCGGGCAGGTCAACGCGCCGACCGACGGTGAAGGTCGAGTTATTGGTGACCGACTCTCCCCAACCGTAACGATTACGTGGAGTCACTCGGAACTTGTACTCGGAACCGGCCTTCAAGTTGAAGGCATCGAAACTGTTGATGGGAGTCACTCCAAGCTGAAATCAGGTTTAAGGTGAAATTAATGTTTTGTGGAAAATCAAGAAAAGGAAAAGGTAAAATTAGTTAGTATTGGGGAATTGGAATGGAATTTTGTAACAAAATATAATAGAGCCTAAATTCCGTTTTTATAATTGAACGTGTAACTATCTGTCTTCATCTGTATAATTGTGATAATGTTATATTATGAGCTCTATTTTTCCATGTAAGTATGCAAAAAATAATATTTAAGTTGAAAAATTATACAAGCAATGTTTGTTTTACCTACCGACATGATTTTATATTATATAAAAATTAATTCCAATGCTACTGCCTAAATCTTTGTATTTGCCAAATAAAAAATGAAGTATCCAAATTAATTAATTCAAATTAAAATGCAGAATGTTAATTAAGATACTCTAGTTCCCTCCGGTGCTCACCTCTTCCCACTTGGCTCCCCCGCCCACCAGCCAAGCGTCCACGCGGTAAGCGACCACCGGCGCGCCCCCCGAGTCCTTGGGGTGGGGCTTCTGCCACGTCAAGGTGAGCCAACTTCGGCCACTTTCGGTGACCGTCGGCTCGCTGCTCACCGGACCGGGGACGTCTGAAACATCGGACAGTCATGTAAAGTTTGTGTACATCATGATGGCTCTATTTACTATGGTGCTATTACGTTATTTTCAAACTTGGTGCGCAAACTCTTCCACTTTTAAACCAATCAGAGTGCTCAATTTCTGTGACATAACAGTAATCACGTTCTATGATATATAACGCTGACGAGCCTTATACATGGGTCTTATCCGTGACACTTCCTCTTCTATTTCTCTAGTTTCCTTGGTTTATAATATATTTTGAGAGTTTGGAGATAGCCGGGAGAGGGAAAGGGTACTCATCAGTCAAGATGATTGATAAAAGTGGGGAGAGGAATGGGGAGAAAGTTAGAATTTTTTAAACTAATTTTGCGTACTGTCTATCATACTGATCAACTTCCTGTAAACGAGATTAATATAGAGAAAGAAAAATTACGAGGAATTTGTTTTCAATACTTCAATCAATTTATTCTAGCAAGACTTTGTGTGAACTCTCGACAGTTTGACTGGACCTTTTGGTTAGTTGAATTTTCTGCATCCGGGTGATGACAGTATAACAAGTGAGACGAATTTAATAAATGTCTTTATGCAGAAAGCTTACGTCTCAAAGTAGAAATCATTGACGTCAGCAACACTGTTTTTGACTGTCAATCATGATGAACGATCACAATCAAAAACCTTGCCAAGCAGAAACTTGTTGTCACATGCATCTCCAAATCCCAAGCAATAGGAATTTATAGAATTTTTCCTATTCGTCTTATTAATAGAGAAAAGAAAGAGAGAGAGAGAGAGAGAGAGAGAGAGAGAGAGAGAGAGAGAGAGAGAGAGAGAGAGAGAGAGAGAGAGAGAGAGAATTCAATTGAAAATAAATTAGCACACATTAATTTTCTAGGTTATGGAACTGGAAACAACAATAAAGTCATAAAATTTCTGTTTCCTCCAAAATGCACCTTACATGGTCATACTGATTTTATGAACAAGGATGTAACTTAAGACCTTCAAAGCACTGAATCGTGACGTCATAAAATCACTAGTGACGTCACAGCACTGTCTACTGACGTCATTACAACTAAATGGTACACGTCTGTCCGCGGCATCCATCATAAATCACAATCATCTGTCAACTTCAAGACTGTTTTTGTTGTGCGTTTCGTATTATGACTTCACGTGAGTCAATAATGCAACAATCACAACGTTCACATTACATTGTTCAATACTCATCCGTTGACGACGCCTCATAAGAATAACATTATCCGTCGTCAACGGATAAAAAAACCCGTAATGATGTAAACGTAGTGAATGAGCTGATGTATGAGGTGAGTGCATTTTTGTAAATTGTAATAACAAAAAGTTCTGATCGGTCGGCTCACTCGTAAGGGTGCGTGATGAACACGTGGTGACGGCACTAACTGCTGCACATTTGTAAGAAGAAAATTAAAAAAAGAAGATCGGCAAGTAGCCTCCAGCACGCCGGCCAGACGTGACAGAAGGCCCGGGTCATTCAACGACCTCCTTACTCATGTGCAGCAGTTAGTGCAGTCACCACGTGTTCATCACGAGTGAGCCGACCGATCAGAACTTAACGTTGACACAACCCACTACATACCAGCAAGGGATGTATGGAGTTTTTATACTTATACATATGAATCTGTTGGATGCAAAAATCTTTCTTCCATTTTCAAGAAAAGTGTGTTGTTGGCCTTACTTATCACAGCTACACACTAAATTTTTAGATGCTGAATTGGTTTCAGTACTTTATGTCAGTACAAAATTTCTCCAGTTTCGTCTTACATCCAGCACTTTTGACCTATAAAACACTTAATCCAAGTACAAATTTGGTACTGAAAAAAGAGAGTCAATTTTTTGTACTTTTTTTTTACTCTCTTTTTTCAGTACCAAATTTGTACTTGGAATAAGTGTTTTATAGGCCAAAAGAGCTGGATGTAAGACGAAACTGGAGAAATTTTGTACTGACTGGAGCAATTTCGTACTGACATAAAGTACTGAAACCAATTCAGCATCTAAAAATTTAGTGTGTTATAGTAGAATATGAAATATGAACCTTATCGAAAATGGAAAAAGGGTTTTTCCAACTGACAGACTCACTTATTTACCATGTCTATTTCTTCATAAGTAGTAAGTGAACTATATATCTACCAATCAAGGATATATAATTAAATAATCAATATGGATAGTTATTTATTGTGCTAGCTAATAAGCTAATATTACACTCTGAATTATTCAATGCAATTATTTATCTCATCAAATCATCTAAAAGCAAATATTATATAATTCTTCTTTATGAATTTGATTCCCATAATCCATGTGCATGCTATGTATCATCAGATTAATAATTTTTCTACTTTATGTTGTTCATTTAAATAATAAAAATGATAAATATAAAAAGTACTAAAAAACAATAATATTTTGCAATAAAATAACTAAATGGTAATTTAAGTATAGTTCTTTTTAAGTATACAACAATTAAGACATTATCAGAATCCAAATAATGTATAAGTTATTAACTAAATACTAACAGTTCCAGCCATTGGCTTTAGAAAAATACAAATATTAAATATACCTTAGAAAAATACCTCTCACCAATAGATAGCGTTGATTTTTCAAATAATTTTTTGACGTTTATTAACGCTATGGCCATCTGTTAACTCAGAAAAAATTTGAAAAAAAAAATAATAACAAAGAAATATAACAACAAACTATTGTAGAAATATTTACCTCTGAACGTAATAAAATTTGAGTAAAATAAAATTTACTGCACATTTTAAAAATACCCCCTCGATTGTGGACATTGTAATCGTCCAAAATCTAGGCCACAGAAAAAAAAGAGTTTATATTTCGCTTTCAGCGGACCCGACCTTGATGATTCACCAACAAGCAAAAACTATTTCTGTTCTTTCATTAGTCACACACCTGCTAACATTACCTCTACGTAATTGTCTTTTCTAACAAGGTATTTTTTCTACTTTTAATGGACGACCTGCATCAACCTTTTTCATTGAATATATGAAAAGAGAATCTCAAGTTATTAATGATTTGTTCATTTTGTTAAACCCTCTTCAAACTCTTTAAATCGTGTTGCAAACGTTGTGACGTCACGCGTGTCCTTTTTCTTGCATGTTAATTATTTGCACGACTATGACATCACATTATTTTGCAACATGATTTTAAAGTTTGTTAGAGGGTTCAAAAAATTTTGAAGAAATTGATAACACGTAATTCGAGTATTTATATTCAAATATGAAAAAAACAAAAAAAAAAGTTATGAAAAACATTTACAGGTTTTTCTTTATGATGCGAGTTTAAAATGCTATGATCTAGTTGATTGCATGGTTTGTGATTGACGAGTGAGCATGCAAAAAAATAATTTATTGGTAGACTAAAAATATTTCGGTTTCATTACTATTAAATCAAATTATTCTCAATTATTGCCATATTGACGTAAAACATGCAGGATTATCATAATATGAAATCAGGAAACAATATGGCTAAGTATAATATTTTACAGTAAAAGCGCTTCTATTATATATAATCCCGTAAAAACAAGTTTGCAATCGCATGACTGCAACAGTTCACTCATATTAAAGTATAATTACTTCATTTTTTCCGTGAATATTCGGCTCATATTTTAACATATCTCTACCTAATCTTACAAAATTCTACACAGATGTGTAAAACTGCCACTAGGTCACACCAAAAATTAAAATATTTAATTACCCTCATCATCTTCTATTCCGAGTATAAAGTTCCTTTCGGCCCAGGACGAGCGAAGTTTCCAGGACGGTAACCTGGACATATGGACATCATCCTGATCCGGAGGTCGCATGGTGAACGACCACCGGCGCTTCTTGGCGCACCCAAACTGAGAGCGTTCCAGCTCAAGAACCCCGCCCACCCACTCGGCTGCTAAATATAGCGACAACATGCGAGAAGCAGAATAACCCTTGCCTGTAACACCTAGCGTGTGAAACCACTTCAGACTCAAGTAGATCGATTATGTATCAAAGTGGTCATTCAAGTCCAGGTTTTTTTCTTTGATGACGTTCGGTATCATATTTTGTAAAGGGACATGGAGTTCTTTGATGTTTCGGAGATGTGAAATATGAGAGTAGGATATTTATGGGATACGTATGTCCCATATTAAGTATTCATGAAATATTTAAAAATTAATGAAAAATTTACATTTTTTTTAATCATTTAAATTTTATGACTGGAAATTTGAATTTATTTCATAAAATGAAATTAAGAAAGTAAATGTTGTCAACATTCCTTAACAAAAAAATTTAAAACCCCCAACCTCTGTATAAGCTATTTGTGTTAACCTTTTTGTACCAATATAATGAAATATGATTATTTAAATTAGCATATTATATTCTCATCAAAGGTCATTTTATATAAGAGTTTGTTCTCTATGGAATGCATTACCACTGGAACTCAGATCTTTGAATGGTACTTTGTTTTACACTAAATTAAAGGCTCATATTTTTACTTTGTAAATAAGACAATTGTATAATTAATATATGCTTATTACTGTATATATACTATACTCTATAGTGTTTATTTTACATATTATGTTACTTATTAATTGTTTATTTCCTTATTTTTGTGTTTACAGGGATTCACTGCACAACCTTCGGGAAGTGGTTTGTTCTTATTGGACTGTTTGTGAATTTCCTGCCTCTGACTTGTTATTTATGTACTCATGAGGGAAATATAATAAAATAAATAAAATAAATATTATAATACATATCAATCATATCATTGATAATATATAATATATCATGAAAGACCTAATTAACATTGCAGTTATAATTATTATTATATTATAATTCATAATTTTTATTGCCTTTCAATTCAATGTACAACAATATAAGCACGTCAATAATTTTTTCTTTGTTTAGTATCAGTGACAATTTAATAAAATGATATGAATAACAAATATTCAATTGTAATATATGGATTTTAATTTTAATTTATTCATTACAATTACAAATATTTCAATTATTTTCTCATTTAATATTCTATTGAACAAGGCTTTTTTATAATGTAATCATATCGCACGATTATATTTTGTATGACTTCCATAATATATATTGAAAAACATCATATTAAATATAAAACAATATTCATAAGGTGAAATGAACTTTATAATCCCATGCAATTATGAATTTAATAAAAAACCTTTTAGTTCAAACTCCCCATATCACTCTACACTAATTCAATTATATTTGTGAATATATAATTTAATAAACCTGGCTCGCGGTGTTTGCTTGTGAAGAGAGGACAGTTACAGAACTCGGTTAGTTATTCCCGATGTCTAAGTTTAGCTCCATGGTACGGCAATGATTGAGCGCTTGAGGGCGGTGGGCAGCTTGTGCCAATTCTCAGAACTGCCAACACTCCTCCGCGACATATTTACCCTCTATCTCTTCATACACACTCTGCACTTAAGGTGAAATGTTGAAGTCGAAATAAAGTTCTTTCACTAACAATATTATCATAAAATGTATTCAAAGTTTATGTAAAAGTCAAGGGGTTTTGTGTGAAGTGCCACGCAGCTGTGAAAATTTTTATAATTAGAATGCTAATTAAAGTAAATTTCAAGTATTATTTTATTTCCCTATTTTTACTTAAAATCGAAAATATTAATAACTTTGACATTCACAAAAAAATTGATTTAATTATTACAAAATTCAAATTAACATTAACATTTTCATTGTAATTGTATAAATTTAATAGTGTTCTTTAGTGGCAAATGATATAACAACTATATTCTGTCTTTTTTACTAGTAAAGTATCTCTGTCTATAATGTTTTACGATTTTCATGACATTTATCGTAATACAATAACAGAACTATAATAGCTTAATCATGGTCTTATGGAAAAATGAAATAGCTATTCAGTAAGCTCTATAAGTTAGGATGACACATTTATAATTTTATATTATCAGGTATCACGCAATACCTGTGACAAATAACCTGAAAAATAACAACTCTTTTCTTTTATAACTCTATCTCTTTGTTATCGATAACAAAACGGTTACAAATATTTTGACATTTAAAATGTTATATTCTTTAAAATTAAACATATTACCCAGATCATGCATCGTTCACAGTACAATTAAGACGTACAACATCACTGTGCAGTAATACAATTAACAATCTAAATTTTTAGATTTAGATTTTAGATGCTGAGTAGTTTATGTCAGTACATAATAATAAACTATAATAAACTCCCAAGTGATATAAAGTGCATTGAAAGTGATAAACTATTCCACGCAAGTGTTAAAAATATGTTACTGGATAAATGTTTTTATAGCGTCAAGAGCTACATGGACCATGATTTTGATCTTTAATAATTCTTTGTGCATGTTGTATATATTATACCTATTAATCACTCCTTCTCGGCCTTGTGGCCACCATGACCTGTCCTATTAACCTCAACAGTTATCTATACTTGATATATTGATTGTAGGAGAAATGGATTAATAAAAAATTTTGAATTTTGAATTTGAATTTGAAAAAACAAAATTGTTCCAATTTCGTCTTACATCCAGCACTTTTGACCTATAAAACACTTAATCCAAGTACAAATTTGGTACTGAAAAAAGAGAGTCAATATTTTGTACTTTTTTTGACTCTCTTTTTTCAGTACCAAATTTGTACTTGGAATAAGTGTTTTATAGGTAAAAAGTGCTGGATGTAAGACGAAACTGGAAAATTTTGTACTGACTGGAGCAATTTTGTACTGACAAAAAGTACTGAAAACTAATTCAGCATCTAAAAATTTAGTGTGAACCACTGTGTGACTTACCCCTGAAGGCTCTCTCTTCCTTCTGGTCTCGGATGTCCCGCAGTAAGATGGACTTATCTGTGGGACTCACGTCCGGTGTCGGGGTCAGAGATCTCGCACGTTGGCGGATCTACCGAGGTAATTAACATAAGATATCATCACCGTGTGCTGGTTTATGTAAAGGTGGATTTACATGCGGTAGGAGGCACGTGAAATTGAATTTTGCTTTGTTGCTGGAGGTAATTCATAAATTTAATCATAATATGGCTTTCACAGCACCAAATATTTTCATACAATCGACTATATTGAAAAAAAAGACATACTAAATTTTTGTAATGCTGTTTAAGTTTAATTCAGAAATATGAAGGTTGCCTATTTGTCAGTAATGAAACAAAAACTTGACTTGTTTATCTTTTATACGTTAAAACTTCTTTAAACTGAAAAATAAAAATGGCAATGATATATTATTACTGTATGTAACTCGGGATAGCTTGCACTTCATTCCTATATCTGATTTTCGTGAAGTTGTAGTTATAAGTAATGTAAATTTTTAATTAATGAGGGAGGAAAAAGACTAATCTAGCATCCTCAAAAAATTTTACGTCTGCGCGAACTGCATGAAAACCCTCACAAAACTATAAAAATATAGAGATTTACTTTATGTTATATCGAGTTTTATTTCTCGCGACAGCAAAATTTAACCTTGCTCTGTTTTTAGGCATTGTCACGCACTGCATGCAGTCTATTAGATGCATTGTGATCTTGAACTTTTCAAATAGAACATCTTACATTCCCAAATTTGCAAACCTTCATCTCTTTGGCTCTATATAGCAAACACGGTAGAAGTAAAGTTCATGCTGTCACAAAATGTACACTTCTGAACAGCATGAACTTTACTCCTTTATTATGTTTTTCCTCACTTCAAAGAAGTAAAATTTGCAAATTTAACTTCTTTGCTCACTTGCTGAAGCTGCAGCTCCAATAGACAGAGAGATGCAGATTTGCAATTTTAGGAGATGTAAGAAGAGCATCCAGTCTATCCACATCAAAAGAGTTTTTTGATTCACCACGTCTCCATAGACTGATTGGTAACGCCTCTATTGCAAATAAAACAGGAGCTGCTTAGAGGTGTACATACAATGAAACTACAACTATCAATACTACTTTAGTTGTCAAATGAATATATTTTACGTGTATTTGATTAATTTTGTTAACAGATAAATAAACAATGATCTTACCCTGACAGTAACGAAGCTACGGTCAACTCCGTACACGTTCCTTGCTAAGATACAGTAAGTTCCGGCATCAGAAGCGAGGGCACGTTTTAAAGTTAGTCGCACATAATCGTTGACAGTTTCCTTGAGGACTCGCTGGCTGGTAGTGATGTCACGTGTGCCCTTCATCCACGTCACTGTAACATATTAATAAGTGCACCACGTGACTCGCTTGTTGTAATTGCACGAACAAATTTATATGTAACAGCATCTCAGCCAAAATAAATAGACAATTGCATTCACCATCACTTTATTTCTGAATAATTCTGTACTGTGCTTTGTTGAGTGCTGCAGGTAACTGTTAAATTAAGTTATAGATTATTCATTAAATTTGTAAAAGTTAATTCTAACTCAAAAATATAATATTTAATTTTTATTATTGCAAAATAAAGTTGTACTATTTTGTTTCATTCTTTAATTTTATATAGACAAAAGTGAAGTCTTTGATTTAAATTTCCTAATTAAAAATTTCCTAATTTATTTGCATCAATATAATGCATTAAAAGCAGTTTTGCAACCTTAAGTGAACTATTAAGGAGCATTCACAAAGCCCTAAAGCCACATTTAGGGCTCGATAATATAAAGCCCGATTTTAGCCATGCTTTTTAGACCCAAAATTTCTGGTCTTAAATTATTGAGCCTTAATTGTGACCTTCAGACTTTGTGAATGCCCCTTATTATGTCTTACCGATATCAATAATGTATTAAAAAATCTGTATTCAAGTGTTAAATTCTCATTATCTGCAGAGTGCTCAATATATAAAAAATGATTTGTTGCACGTGTTAGTTTCATGAATAAATGCATAGTATGCTAATCTAGCGTTTGATGACCTTAAATATTACAAGAACGTGACAAGAAAAAGGATGAAATTGAGATCTGATTCAAATCCATGAAATTTTTGTGCAAAAGTTGTACATATTTTTCATTACTACGTGACAATTATTATTTTTAAAATAGACAATGCCATTCTTGTGATCCGTCACCTACAGTCAAAGTAAACACAATGATATATAATATATAAATAAATATATATATATATATATATATATATATATATATATATATATATATATATATATATATATATATATATATATATATATATATATATATATATATATATATATATATATATATATTATATATATATAACCCCAGGTTGTACTGACCTTGAGGTTTCGGTTCTCCAGTTACTCGGAAGGACACCACAACGTCCTCTCCTACGGCCACACCCAGAGTGGTGTCCGGTCGTTCGACGAACATCGCGGGCTTGTCGTTGCGACCTCCTCGTGCCACCACACGAATCGCGGCGCTCGTGTCAGCACGTCCGAACACGTTGTAAGCACGACACGTGTACAGGCCAGCCTCGGAGGCAGTGGCGTTGACCAGCGTGAGTGTGTACACCCCACGTTCCTCGAACGTGCGGATCTTTGGAGACGGAGGTACCGCAGCTGTTTCGTGCATCCATATCACGTCAGGCTTCGGAGCACCTGTAATGAATATGCATATAGTCAGGTGTATATGTTAAGAGAGTGGGATGAAGGTTCAAAGCTTTCTCTGATTTACATTTAAATGAAGTGGTGTGATCAAGGCATTTTCTTCACTCTTTTTATATTGTTTGCCTCTATATTAACTGTGGGTAAATAAACTTAGTGAAAAAATTTGTGAGCAGAGGTTCAACTAAACAAGTAAGGTAGTGGGTGTATAATTGTACAAATTTTGAATTTTTTACTAAAAAAAATGAAATATTCTATCCATCAATATATGTAATAAAAAATTATGCGCAACTTAAATTTAAAAATTTTATTATGAATATTTATTTACATAGGTATATAATGCTTACCTTTAACTTCAACTTGCAGGGCTATAGTACCACCCAATGGTACTTCATAATCCGTAAGACCTGATGTAATGAAAGGTTTACCCTCTGGTATATGAATACTTCCATCATCAGAGAGGCAAAGAGAGGGTGGCTTGTGTCGAATAGACCTCTCACGACCTAAAAACACATGAAACATGCAGTGTTAACATGTTAAATATAGTCAATTTTTTATGATATTCCTTCCGGAAATAGCCGAATATATAGTACTTCAGCGTTGCAATTATACATACATCCGTTATTTTATTGCAAACACTTCTAAAAAGTTACAAAACTTAATTGCAAACATAATAGTCAAAAATTCATCACATTCCCCTACTTCCGGAAAGAATATCAAATTGATATGAGTGTAATTCTCATACCTTTGAAAATGACGTCTGCAGATATGTGGTCACTCCAGGTCTGAGTTTCAGCCTTACACACGTAATGACCGCTGTCCGAGGTCAGAGGAGACGATATTACCAAGCGACACGAGAGAGCTCCACCTCCAAGAGGATCGTGAATGACCTCTTGGACAATACGACTGCATGCAGCAATCTTAGAGCCATCTTTGAGCCATGTCACTGTTGGTTTTTGTTGACTTCTTAGCCTGCATTCTAACACAAGCTCATCTGTGCTTGAGTGATATACATCTGAAAGAAATATATAACCATAAATTTTATTTTATTTAAAAATTAAAGAAACATTTATCTAGATATCTTTATTCAGTGTGCCCGCAATTTGCTATGTATAATCTCATCCTAAAGTTAGGCAATTTGTTCAACACAAAAACACAGCGAGTAACATAGGCATCAAGAGAAAATTGCTATCCCAAGCACGATAACATCTCATTGTCTAATGACGGGGTTAAACGCTCCACTAGTTTAATCTCTATTCTAACAATAAGAATACCTTTAAAAATGATTTTCCTCGCTTTTTTTATTTAATACTTACTGGAGGGCATTAACAAATCACTTTAACACTAACTTTAGCCTCAATTTTTATCCCTGGTGCTAAACATGCTGCTAAACCAGGGGCTAACAATGTTAAGCACCTAGTTTAGCACCATGTTTAGTACCAGGGATAAAAATTGAGGCTAAAGTGGAAATAAAGTGCTTTGTGAATGCCCCCCAATATTATTAGTTAAGTGGCTAAATAATAGCTCTGTTCGTAAATACACAATCAGAAAAAATCGATTTTCATTGATGAAATTTATGTACATGGAACATAAGGTTCATCAATCAAAATCAATTCTTCCTGATTGTGTATCTACGAAAAAGCTAATATCAACAAATTTCTTCATTTTTTTAGAGCAGATTTTTTAAAACATTCCCCGTATTTTGACGCCTCCTCTCTCCTCTCCGTAATAATTCCATTGATAAAAATTGATAAATTTTTCTAACCTCCTTTACACAAAAGCAAGCAATTTAAATATAGTTCAGTAGTATTTTGTAATTAAAACAACTTCCATCAGATAATTAAACAGAAAATTAATATATATGTAAGAACAAAATAGTGAAAAACTAGAATGTATACATTTTTTGTACCTACAAAAAAATCTGTACAGATAGTGACACAATAATGTGTAAATTAAAAAAAATAATAATATCACTTTCATAATGTGTTATTCCTAATTTTGATTTATATCGAATTATTTAAAAATTTTCAGTATCAATATTCTCAAACTAAATTACAAAATTTCTAATCTAAAAAAGGTCTAAATATAAATTAAATATATTCAGCTATGAAAAATAGTTGAATCCCTTGTTATTAGATTAAAAAAACTTACCTTTAACGGAACGAGTAAACGTTGGTACTGAAGGTTCAGGTTCATAACCTTCGTATATTTTGAGAAAGGCTGTTGAACTTGCTTCCCCATATTCATTCTTAGCAGTACAACAATATTCTCCAGAGTCAGTTATAAGAGATTCACGTATCTAAACAAAAATTGATCGTTAATAAACTAAAAAAATTAAAAAAAATTAACCAATACATTACCTCTAGGCTAGCAAGTCCATCATTACAGGTTATTATGTAATGTCCAGATGAACGAAGAGGCACCAAATTTTCATTATGGTGCCACTGAATACTTGGTTCTGGATTACCAATAACACTGCAAGTAAGTTTGATTCGTGATCCCTGCTCTGCAGTACGATCAGTTAGACGAGAACAGAAATGTGGCTTCTTACTGCGATGATCTTTTGCCTAAGTAAAAATGAATTTTATTTTAGAAAAAGAAAAGGAAATCAAATTTAAAAATATTACCTGTGGTCTTCGTCTTCGGCCCGAATCAGCTGGTATTTCTGGGGCATCTGATATACTATTATCGTCACGTGATCTTTGTCGTGTCCGTGTTATTGAATTAGATGCAACACTTGTGCTATTTTCATCACCTGTAGATATATCTGCAGCTGATATTTCTCGTGACCGTCTTCGTTCACTGCTAACTCTCGATCTTACACGAGGCTGTTCTGTAGCAACTTCTTCAGATATACTAGTTTCTCTCCGCCTAATACGTCTCTGTTCTCCAAGTTTCTCTTTCAGTTCATCTTTTGATTTTGAAATATTAATGTCATGAATCTCTTGAACCGACACTTTTCCTTCCGTGTGCCTTGTTATTTCTGTCGTGGTTTTGATGTCGCTAGTCTCTGTGTTATTCTTGTCAGAAGAAATTTCAACGTGTGATCCATTTTTCTCGATTTGAACTTTGGATTGTGAGGCTTCATCTGCAAGTTTACCAACTATCTCAGGTTTTGTGTCTTGTACAGATGAACCTTTAGGCCCTTTTTCAACAACTTTTTTCTTTGCTGCAACACTTGCTTTACCTTCAGGTAGCTTTTTTGTTTCATCTTCCTTAGCTTTTATTTCAGCATGTTTCTTAGCTTCTGCCTTTAATTTCTCCTCGGCTAGCTTCGTGGCCTCATCCTTTGCTTTCTCCTCAGCAATTCTCTTTGTTTCATCTTCTTTGGCTTTTAGATCAGCCTTCGCTCTGTCTTCGGCCAACTTCTTGGCCTCCTCCTTTGCTTTCTCTTCTGCAATTTTTTTAGCCTCCTCTTTTGCTTTCTCCTTGGCAAGTTTCATTGCTTCTTCTTCTTTGGCTTTTAGATCGGCAAGTTTCTTAGCTTCCGCTTTCGCTTTCTCTTCCGCTAACTTAGTGGCCTCCGCCTTGGCTTGCTCCTCAGCTAGTTTCTTTGCTTCTTCTTCCTTGGCTTTAATTTCAGCAAGCCTCTTAGCTTCAGCTGCTGCTTTTTCTTTAGCTAATTTATTTGCCTCCTCTTTTGCCTTTTCTTCAGCTAGTTTCTTTGTTTCTTCTTCTTTGGCCTGTAGATCAGCAATTTTCTTAGCTTCCGCCTTCGCTTTCTCTTCAGCTAGCTTCTGGGCCTCCTCCATTGCTTTCACCTCAGCAAGTTTCTTTGCTTCTTCTTCCTTGGCTATTAGATCAGCAAGATTCTTAGCTTCAGCTTTCGCTCTTTCCTCGGCCAACTTCTTGGTCTCCTCCTTTGCTTTTTCTTCTGCAAGTTTTTTAGCCTCCTCTTTTGCTTTCTCCTCGGCAAGTTTCTTTGCTTCTTCTTCTTTGGCTTTTAGATCGGCAAGTTTCTTAGCTTCCGCCTTCGCTTTCTCTTCCGCAATGTTTGTGGCCTCCATCTTAGCTTGCTCCTCAGCTAGTTTCTTCGCTTTTTCTTCCTTGGCTTTTATTTCAGCAAGCCTCTTAGCTTCAGCCGCTGCTTTATCTTTAGCTAATTTATTTGCTTCCTCCTTTGCCATTTCTTCAGCAAGTTTCTTTGCTTCCTCCTCTTTTGCCTTCAGATCGGCATGTTTCTTAGCTTCCGCCATTGCTTTCTCCTCGGCTAGCTTCTTGGCCTCATCCTTTGCTTTTTCCTCAGCAAGTCTCTTTGCCTCTTCTTCTTTAGCTTTTAGATCAGCAAGTTTCTTAGCTTCAGTCTTTGCTTTTTCTTCGGCCAACTTCTTGGCATTCTCCTTTGCTTTTGCTTCAGCAAGCTTTTTAACCTCCTCTTTTGCTTTCTCCTCGGTAAGTTTCTTTGCTTTTTCTTCGTTGGCTTTTAGATCAGCAAGTATCTTAGCTTTCGCTTTCTCTTCCGCTAACTTCGTGGCCTCCACCTTGGCTTGCTCCTTAGCTAGTTTCTTTGCTTCTTCTTCCTTGGCTTTTATTTCAGCAAGCCTCGTAGCATCAGCCGCTGCTTTTTCTTCAGCTAATTTATTCGCTTCCTCCTTTGCCGTTTCTTCAGCAAGTTTCTTTGTTTCTTCTTTTTTAGCCTGTAGATCAGCAATTTTCTTCGCTTCCGCCTTCGCTTTCTCTTCAGCTAGCTTCTGGGCCTCCTCCATTGCTTTCACCTCAGAAAGTCTCTTTGCGCCCTCTTCTTTGGCTTTTATATCCGCCAGTTTCTTAGCTTCCGCTTTCGCTTTCTCTTCAGCTAACTTCATGGCCTCCTCCTTGGCTTTCTCCTCAGCTAGTTTTTTTGCGTCTTCCTCTTCTTTGGCTGCTATTTCAGCAAGCTTCTTAGCTTCAGACGCTGCTTTTTCTTCAGCTAATTTCTTCGCTTCCTCTTTCTCTTTTTCTTCAGCAAGTTTCTTTGCTTCCACCTCTTTTGCCTTCAGATCGGCATGTTTCTTAGCTTCCGCCATTGCTTTCTCCTCGGCTAGCTTCTTGGCCTCATCCTTTGCTTTTTCCTCAGCAAGTCTCATTGCCTCTTCTTCTTTAGCTTTTAGATCAGCAAGTTTCTTAGCTTCAATCTTTGCTTTTTCTTCGGCCAACTTCTTGGCATCCTCCTTTGCTTTTTCTTCTGCAAGTTTTTTAGCATCCTCTGTTGCTTTCTCCTCGGCAAGTTTCTTTGCTTTTTCTTCGTTGGCTTTTAGATCAGCAAGTTTCTTAGCTTCCGCTTTCGCTTTCTCTTCCACTAACTTTGTAGCTTCTGCCTTGGCTTTCTCCTCAGCTAGTTTCTTGGCTTCTTCTTCCTTGGCTTTTATTTCAGCAAGCCTCTTAGCTTCAGCTGCTGCTTTTTCTTTTGCTAACTTTTTCGCTTCTTCCTTTGCATTTTCTTCAGCTAGTTTCATTGCTTCTTCTTCTTTAGCCTTAACAACAGCAAGCCTTTTAGCTTCAGCTATTGCTTTCTCTTCGGCTAGCCTTACGGCCTCTTCCTTTGCTTTCTCTTCAGCCAGTTTTTTTGCTTCCTCTTCCTTTACTTTTATTTCAGCAAGTTTCTTAGATTCAGCCTTCGCTCTTTCTTCGGCCAACTTCTTGGCCTCCTCCTCTGCTTTTTCTTCTGCAAGTTTTTTAGCCTCCTCTTTTGCTTTCTCCTCGGCAAGTTTCTTTGCGTTTTCTTCGTTGGCTTTTAGATCAGCAAGTTTCTTAGCTTCCGCTTTCGCTTTCTCTTCCGCTAACTTTGTGGCCTCCGCCTTGGCTTGCTCCTCAGCAAGTTTCTTCGCTTCTTCTTCCTTGGCTTTTATTTCAGCAAGTCTCTTAGCTTCAGCTGCTGCTTTTTCTTTTGCTAATTTACTTGCCTCCTCTTTTGCCTTTTTTTCAGCAAGTTTCTTTGTTTCTTCTTCTTTGGCCTTTACATCAGCAAGCCTGTTAGCTTCCGCTTTTGCTTTCTCTTCAGCTAGCCTTACGGCCTCTTCCTTTGCTTTCTCCTCAGCTAGTTTCTTAGCTTCTTCTTCCTTGGCTTTTATTTCAGCAAGCCTCTTAGCTTCAGCTGCTGCTTTTTCTTTTGCTAACTTTTTCGCTTCTTCCTTTGCATTTTCTTCAGCTAGTTTCATTGCTTCTTCTTCTTTAGCCTTTACATCAGCAAGCCTTTTAGTTTCCACTTTTGCTTTCTCTTCGGCTAGCCTTACGGCCTCTTCCTTTGCTTTCTCTTCAGCCAGTTTTTTTGCTTCCTCATCCTTTACTTTTATTTCAGCAAGTTTCTTAGATTCAGCCTTCGCTCTTTCTTCGGCCAACTTCTTGGCCTCCTCCTCTGCTTTTTCTTCTGCAAGTTTTTTAGCCTCCTCTTTTGCTTTCTCCTCGGCAAGTTTCTTTGCGTTTTCTTCGTTGGCTTTTAGATCAGCAAGTTTCTTAGCTTCCGCTTTCGCTTTCTCTTCCGCTAACTTTGTAGCTTCTGCCTTGGCTTTCTCCTCAGCTAGTTTCTTAGCTTCTTCTTCCTTGGCTTTTATTTCAGCAATCCTCTTAGCTTCAGCTGCTGCTTTTTCTTTTGCTAACTTTTTCGCTTCTTTCTTTGCATTTTCTTCAGCTAGTTTCATTGCTTCTTCTTCTTTGGCCTTTACATCAGCAAGCCTGTTAGCTTCCGCTTTTGCTGTCTCTTCAGCTAGCCTTACGGCCTCTTCCTTTGCTTTCTCTTCAGCCAGTTTTTTTGCTTCTTCTTCCTTTACATTTATTTCAGCAAGCCTCTTAGCTTCAGCTACTGTATTCTCTTCAAATTGCTTTATAGCCTCCTCCTTTGCTCTCTCCTCAGCAAGTTTTTTAGCTTCAGCAGCTGCTTTTTCATTGACTAATTTCATGGCATCCTCCTTCGATTTCTCCCAAGCAAGTTTTTTTGCATTTTCTTCATCTTTGGCTTTTTGATCAGCAAGTTTCTTAGCTTCAGCCTGCGCTGTCTCTGCGACCAAATTCTTAGCTTCTTCCTTTGCTTTTACTTCAGCTTGATTATTTCCATCCTCTTTGTCCTGGGCAAGTTTCTCGGCAACAACCTGCGCTTTCTCTTCACCAAGTTCTTTAATTTCAGCCTTTGCTTTCGGTTTCCCAAGTTTCTTAGCTTGTTCTTCTACTCTCTGTTCAGCAATTTCCTTAGCTAAAGTCTCATTTTTCAGTTCAGAAAGTTCCTTGGCTTCCGCCTCTTCTTTCAGTTCAGCGAAGATGTTAGTTTTAGCCTCTGTCTTATGTTCAACCAACTTCATAGCTTCAGACTCTGTGTTCAGTTTTGCAACAACGTCACTCGTTGCATCGCCAGTAAATATCCTGGAATCAACATTTTTTACTACATTTCCTGATTGGATTAGATTTTGATCCTGGATTTCTTCAATATAGCCACCACCATGTCTGCTACTTCCATTTTCATTTTGTTTTGAAAGATCAATATGTGTTTCTTCTCCACTAAACAATTTCGATTGTTCCAATTCAAGTTCTTGGTGTAGTAGAGTAAAAACATCAGATTTTTCAGATAATTGAGACTCTAAAATTGATGCAACATCTTCATCATCAGTCCAAATATTTATTGGCTTATTTTCAGATCCCATAGTGATATTTGTCTCTTTGATTCCATCATCATTTTCAGGAAGTAAGGTTTTCGTATCATCAAAAGCATGTGAAAGTGATAAATCCTCAGCTATTGAAGCAATATCTGATAAACTACTTTGTTTTGATAACCCTTCCACAAATCTAATATTTTCTCCCACTTGCGCCAAATTCAGGTGTGGACTCACTAATTGCGCGCCTGCAATTGCAGGAGACTTTGTGTCATTTGTGAAACTTTCCGCATAATCATTATCCTCAAACACAACATTTTGCTCGATAACGGCAAGCCCTTTTTGCATTTCTTGTGCACTTATTGCAAGAGTAGCAAGCTTGGAAGGGTCTTCTTTATCAGACAACGAATCACCACCAGCATCAAAGACGGATTGTTGTTCTATTATTAACAGACCCCGTTGAAATTCTCTGGCTGATTTAGCAAGAGTTTCAAGTCTACTTAATTCAAATACCTCTAAGGAAGAATCTACAGAACTCTCAAGGGCTAATTGCTGCTCTATCAATGCAAGTCCATGCTCAAATGCCTTTTTCGATTCAGCTATAGCACTTGCTTCTGGAATTGTAACAAAATCAGAGCACATCTCGAACGCTGTTTGCATTTCAACCGATATAAGAGAACTATGGAACTGGTGTGCCGATTTTGCTAATGCTTCTAACTTAGATATGGTGCTCATATCTGATAATGTTTTCAGATCATCATCTAGGGTATTTTGTTCCTGAACTAATGCAACTCCTCTATGAAATTCTTCAACTGAATGAGCTAAGGTTTCCAAACCAGATATGGCTGATTGCGTTGATAAACTAGATTCTTCAGGATCTAACGCAGTCTGTATTGAACTAGTTACAACATGTTTTGTAGGTTCCTGACTATGCATGGCAAAATCCATTTTCATTTCTTCAGTTTTAAATCCTTGTAGATTAAGATGTAAATCATCGACACATTCATGCTGTTGTGAAGCTGAGGTTTGTTTCAATTCTTCATGCGATTCAGTTGCAAGAACTTCCCTTTGAGACAGTAAAGGTTCATTAATCTCTAAATTTTTTCCTGACTCTAAAGCTTCTGCAAATTGCAATGATGGTGCACATTCATGGAGTTGGTGGGAAATTTTTGCTATTCTTTCTAAGTCACAAATTTCAGTTCTTTCTGATAAAGAAACTAATGACTCGAGAACAAAAGGCAGGTCTTCTACCAGTGTTTCCTTCACTTCTGGTCCTACTAGTGTAGCTAGTGTCTTAAGATCAGAAATTTCAGTTTTTTCTGATAAAGATTTGTCGTTTCCTTCATAAACAAGTTGTTCATTAATTAGCAGCAAAGATTTCTTTAAGTCATGCGTAAGCTCAGCTACCTGCAATAATTCGGGAACTGATAATTCTTCTAAAGATCCTGAATCTCTTTCCCAGATATTAAATTCTTCAATCATGGCAACTCCACGTTGTATATTATGAACTGCTTTTTGTAATACAACATTATTAATAGAGATTTCGGCTTCAGTACATTCATCATTACCTTTTGGTTTCTCCATGGAATTTAGGCCTTCCTCGAAAGCTAGTTTTGATTTAGCAAGACCTTCCATTACTGATTCTAGCTTGGGTCCCTTTGATTCAAGAATCATGGTTTCCTGTACTGCTGCTAAGGCTTTACACAGTTCCTGTACAGTATCTGCTACTGTTTCTAGCCTCGTTATATCAATGCTGCAACTAATAGTTTTCAAATCTGCATCTAATGATTGCTGTTCAAATGTTTCAATTGCCTTTTCATGTCGTTGAGTGTCTACCATTTTTGCCACATCTGCATCATATTTAAAGGAATCTTGTAGAGAAGTGTCAGACCAAACTGCATCTAAAACTTGCTGTTCAATACATGATAGACCTCTCTGAAACTCTTTCGTAATTAGGGTTAAAGTTTGGAGTTTTGATAATGGTTCTCCTTCATGTATTCCAGAATGACATTCAAGAATATTTTGTTGCTCGATAATTGCAAGCCCTTTTTCAAATGCAAGTTTTGATTCAGCCAAAGTTACTAATTTTGATACACCTGTCTTTGTGCTCATATCAACGGTTTCTTCTAAGGCATGTTGCTGAATAACTTCTAATCCATGATGGAATTCTTTCGCAGTTTTGCAGATATCCAAAATTTTGATTTCACACTCATGTTCTGTTATTTCATGTACCCCAGAGACATTTTGGATTCTGTTCGATATTTGCTCGAGGTCTTTTTGAAGTACTTGTGCTGAATGAGCCAATGTTTCAAGTAATGATGGTTCCTCCTGTTGTGAAAAACTTCGGTCAATATCAACATCTCTATTAGTTGTAATAACTTCTGTTGCCATAATATTTTCATCTTTACCAGTGTACTCAGAATATAAAATTGTATCAGGCATTTGCTCTTCAACCTGCATTAGAGCAAATTGTAATTCTTTTGCAGATTTTGCTAAAATTTGCAGGTCTGTCGAATGTTCTTGTGGTGGCAAAGTCTTTGATTCTATGAGGGCCTGTTGTTCAATTAGCTGAATAGCTTTATGTAATTCACTACTGCATTGAGCTACCGCAGAAGAAATAGATATCTGGCTCTGTATATCTGTTGCTTCCTCTGATTCTTGTTTATCGATAAGATCCAAAGCATGTTCAAATGTTTTATTGCATTGTGCTAGAGTTTTTGTAATGTTGGATACATCATATCCATGTTCTGATTCTAATGAAGATTGCTTCTCAAGTACTGCTCGATGTAATTGTCTTGTTGATTGTGCTAGTGCTTGTAATGGTTTCTCATCAGATAATTGCTTTTGCAATGGTCTAGGTTTCGGAATGTGTAAAACTCCAGTAGGCTCTAACGTTAGTTGTTCTGCTACCTCCGTTAGGCCACGTTGAAGTGTTTCAAATGCTATAGAACTTTCTTCTTGTATGGAATGAACTGCTGGTTCAATAATTATATCTTGAACTGCTTGAGCAACATCTGTACAGAACTCTTTTGTTGTACTAACTAAAGTCTGGAACGTTTTTGCTAGTATACCAGGAGCATCACTTGTAGATTTAAGGTCATTTTGAAACGTTTCTGCTGTTTTTGAAAGCTTTGATAACGTTTGTGGAATCGGTGGGTCTTCGTTTCTTATTTGTTTTTCTACTTCATGTATTTCCTTTTGAAGTTGCTGTGCAGAGTTTGCTAGTCTCGTCAAATCACCTTTTTGTGCAGAGAAATCTAAAGCAGCTTGCAACTCTATCATTGCAAGTCCCTTTTGTAATTCCTTGGAAGACTCAATTACTGCTTTCGCCTTTTCTTTTTGTGAGTTAGTATCTAATTTAATTTTTATATCTGGTACTTTTTGCAACTTTAATGTTGGTATGCAAAGAGATGTGGCTTGCTGATTGATTTCAGTTGATTTTTTGATAATAACTTCTTCATTTAACTCCTGGTGTATTTTCTGATTTTCTAATATTTTCAACAGCATATCACCTGTTGAACTTATAATATTAAAAGCACCTGGATCACATATGTTGGGCTCTTCATGCAATACATTAAAAACTTGGGCACCTTCTTTTATATGACTACTTGATTTTATAACGAGATTCTTGGTATCCTTAGAATAAATGCAATTTAATCCTTCTTGGTAAACGTGTAGAATTTTTAGTATTTCCTCAATGTTTTCTATTGTTTTTGTCTCATTTAATGATGTGGTACCAGCTTTTAATGTAAGATTTTGTGTAATCTTAGCTAAATTGTGCTGAAGTTCATATATAGCGCTTTGAAGATTGCCAACTGGTTTTTTTGCCACTGTAAGCTGATATTGCTTATCTGCTAAAATGTCTAGTCCAGACCTAAAACGTTCTGAGCATATCTGCAAAGTGTCTGCACTTTCAGTTTTTGAGATTGTACTACCTGTAGTTGTTTGCAATGTAATTTGGTGTTCAATTGATGCAATACCTGATTCAAATTGTCTTGCACTTAATGCCAATGCCTGTGACATATCATTTTCACTCGATTGTTCTAAAATTACAAGACTTTTATAGAATGCTTCTCTGGCCTGTTCTAATGTATCCAAAAGTGAGTCTTCAGTTTGTGTTTCCCCACTAATTTCACACAAGGATTGTTTTTTTATAAGTAGTAGTCCTCTAGAAGCTTCCTCTACTGCCTTTGATATTTCAGGTTCATTAAGCAATGAATTTGTTTGAATTTGCGTTAAAATATTTTGACTTTGTTCAGCTGCACTGGCGAGGATAGATAACTGAAGTTTTTCAATATCATTAGGTGCTCTACCAAATAGAGTAATAAGTCCTTTTCCTTCCAATGATGGGGAAGGAGAATTTTTATCTGACTTTGACGACAAGGAATGAGGTGAACTACTTCGTTTGACACGAGATTTCTTTCTCCTCTCAATAGATGAAGAACGTGATCGTTGCTTTTTAGTTCCTCTATTTTCTGAGGTACTATCTTCCTTAAAGCTACTATCACCTGGCTTAGTAATTTCAATAGCAGCAACTTGATATGCTGGCTCATCTTTTTGCTTTTTCTTGCGTGTTTCTGAAATATCAGCTTTTGCGCTTGCAAATGTCTCTGCCAATGATTCAGAGTTTTGAAGGGCAGAACTTGCTTCACTTACATCATCTTCCTGCTGTTTTTGCTTTTGTGGTAAGCTGTAAAATGAGTCATCAGAACTCTTCACTTGGTCTGCTACCACAGGAGAAGGTGTTGGAGTTGCTGGTTTTTTATGAACTCTTGGTGGTGGCTTTGGAGGTTCATCAGATTCAATTGATCGATTCGGAGAAGTGAAAGCTCTATCTAAGAAATCGGATGTCAACTTATCCTGAGGTAAAATTCCTTCAGGTACCTCATCAGTTATAGAAAGGTTATCAAAATCAGCTTCAGTGCGTTCATCATCCATAGCAGCATTTGCAGCAAGTGCAGATTCAAAGTTCTCATCTGTGACGTCGATAACTACAGCCTCCATAACGAGCTTACCTGATGTAGAGGTTTCCTTAACAAATCTTAAGGAAGGTAGCTCTACAACGTTGTGTTCTGAAAATGGAAAAAATATACTTTAATGCATCCTTATTTTGAGCTTATATTATTTTTATAATCATCATTTAAATAAATTATTGGCTATAAATAAAGTTTAAGAGTTTTTGAACCTGGTATTAATTCAACGAGCGTCCCTATACGAGCGTATAGGGTGTCACGTTCCATTCTGTCTTAATTGAAAAAGGAGGTCAAAAATGAATCCTTCAACTTTTTTTTTACGTTTTTTTTTTTAGTACTGCGACATGCCTAATATAAGTGGAGACTTAAATAAGTCACGTGACCTGGAGGCTACGTTTATCACACCTTTGACATCATTACATTGTTTGGTCAAAAAAGCGATCAAAACATTTCCCCCACCCCCAAATTTTGGATATAACATAAGCAATATAGGCAATTCCTCTTTTCATTTTTTTTATTTAACATTGGCCTTATGGAGGCTGATTCCCCTCCCCCCTCCTCTCCCAGATCTTTTTTTTTTCTGGAAATGTGCATGTACAGGCACATTTATTTGTTCAGTCCTTCTTACCTGAAACATGTTCTGAAAGTTCCTCAGCGTACATTTCCACAATTTGTAAGGCTTCTTCTTCAGTGAGGTCAGGTGTTTCGTACAGTGAGACAGAAACCTCGCGGCCATCGAAGGAAAACGATACTTCCGCCCGCTCCTCGTCTGCCAGTGTGTTAGCTAGTGATCGGTCGTTTCCTATTGATCGATCTGCCATCTGTGAGGTTCTCTCTTCATGTATTGTGGACAGTGAAGGGTCTCTCGCTATGTGATGCTCTCTGCCCGTGGTCAGGCTCGAAGACGTGCCCATGGTGGCAAGTTGCTGAAGCTGCTGCTGTGCTGCCTTACGAGATGCGTCCGCTGTGCTCTTCGCCATGCGCTCTAAAACAATATAAATTAGCAGGTTTACCTTACATGTTTGTTTGCTTTTACAGTATATAATCACGAAGTAAATTATCCAGCTGTCTAGATAACTCTTTTTTTAAATTTGATTAAGATGTTTTTTTTTTATATTTTATTAATAAAATAAATTATATGCCATAATATATATATGTTATCCTATATTGAAGAGTAAAATCTCATTTGAAATATCATATTTTTAAGTTAATAATAAATATAGTAAATGTAAGTGTCATATTTTTCTTCTTAAATCACAATAATATTAAATAAAGTACAACATGATGTTTAAAAAGAAAAAAAGGTTCATTTTAATTGCTAATTATTTTATGACTACTTGTAAATATTTATTTTTAATTTTTTTTTTCTTACAAAATGATTTTAACCGTTGCAATGTGTGTTTTAACTACAGCAATTTCTACCTTTCCTACACTCGTCGCCTTTGAATATTTCCCACTTGCAGCCTTATAAATCACTATGCCCTGTATATTATCCTTACGGGACTACAAAAGTAAAATTTCTGAGGAAACAAGTGTACGTATAAGAGCAGAGTTCTCACCCTCAAATCCTAGGAGCGAGGCAGAGCTGGACACACTGCCCATGCAGTTGCTCGCCTCACACGTGTATGTGCCCAGGCAGCACGAGCCATCCTGTCCAGAGATGATGCGGTGGATGTCCCCGGGCTTGAGCTCCACACCGTCTTTGTACCACTTCAGTTTGGGTTGGGGCACGCCGATTACCTGAGGAATGTAATTCATTAGAGAGCTGATATCCTGTATAATAATAGCATTAGGAATTGTTGTTTGTGTTTGTAACCTTCATTTTAATAATATTTATTAAATATAACTATCATTATCACAATTATAATATCAGAGTGAAGAAATAATTAATGAAAAATCCAATTAAACTCATCTGCAATTTAGCCCTATTATACTCCTTTGATTTTTTTTTTTTTTTTATAATGGGGGCGATTCACGAAGCAGTTAGCCAGGTTTCTAACCACGTTGATTTTAACAGTTTAACTAGGTGGTTTAACACGTAAAACAGGTATAGTTAAAGGTGGTTAAGCTAAACGTGGTTAGAAACCTGGCTAACTGCTTTGTGAATTGCACCAAATAAATTTTACTAAGAAAAATTTGCAAGACGACGTGTAATATTCCTTAAAAATATAATTGGGTATTAATAAAATGAAACTACTCTAAGAATGAATTTCCCATCACATTGAAATAAAATATAAGCGTGTCTTTCAATTTTGAAATTTTACTTAAATAGTTATTATAAGGAGACAATACAGTTGCTAGAAGACTATGTTGTAACATAATCATAAGTATCATAACATTATACAACTCTGAGTATCTCGAACGTTATCATTGTTAGCAATTACCACTTCCTAATTTAAGAATCCTGCAGTATTTTCTATAGATACAGAGATTTAGATTTAAAGAGTTTTAATACCCAGTTTAGCTTTCCAACAATAATTTAAAAAAATTCATTCTTTGCACTGATGCGCATCACAACTGAAAAACAAAGCAGAAGTACCATTTGTGCTCTTCCGAGGTGTACATAAATCTTACCTTGCATTCGAGGTTAACAGCTCCTTCCTCAGAAAGTATCGCTCTGAGGTTCTCCAGGAAACGAGGTTTCTTGAAGTGTCGGGGAATGACCAACTTGAGGAAGCATGACGTCACACTATGACCAAAGTCGTTGGTAGCTATGCACTTCCACTCGGCCTGATCTACGATCTCTAGCCTCTCCACCGCGAGGCTGTACGTGGCCGCGTTGTCTCGTGCAGAGTTGTAGCGACCACCGCCCTCGATCAGCTCGTCGTCTCGGTACCAAGCCACACGAGGCTCGGGAGATACCGTCACTGTGAGCAATGATAAAAGTTAGTTCTATGTTAATTACACTGCTGATAATTAACAACCAACAAACAGACAAGTTTTTTAGTCAAGCAATACCGTTTAGATATTATGAGTTTAAAATAAATGTAATATTTTTCAGATGTTATTGTTGAATTTAGTAACAATTTTTAGAAGTAGTATAATTTTCTCTTAATTATTTCATTGTTTTACTTTAAATAATATATTATTTAATGAAGATTTATAATAATTTCACAAATTTCAGAATAAAAAATAAGTATATGTAATCGTCTTTATTTGTTTTAAACTGAAAATGTACCATATAAAATTAATTCTGTTTGTACGTAAGAGTTGCGAGCTATAGTTTGACTTGCAATGACGTCACTCGCTTAACTTAATCTAGATGATGAATATTGACTCATAAAAACTTCTTTACATATCACAACTATCTACAGATTGACGATTTTCATAGGGGAATATGACTAGGCAACGAGCTTTTTATATGTGCGTGTATCACATCAAACTAATTTTAAAATATTTACAACTTCAAATTCATGATGACGTATTGTTCGTATGGAAATCTTTAAATTTAAACAGACTAAAATTTACACATGACATGTTGATAGAAAACACTACAATTTGATTTATATGAATATAGGGAAGTAACATGAAAATCGTTTCAAAAGTGTATAGTAATTTATTAACCTATATCAATTTATAATTACAGGCAGCAGAGCTATTGCCAAGATTGTACTTTGGCACGATTTAAAGCTCTAACCTAAATATCGGGAGAGTGAAAACCTACCCTGTATGGTGAGCTTGAAGGGTTCGAGGATGCGGGCTTCCGCGCTCTTGAGGCCCCTCACGAAGCGTGGCGGCTGGTTGGCGGCCAGCAGCTGCTTGCGCTCCTCCTCGCTCAGCTGGCTCTGGATGTCCTCGATAGTAAGTTCGGCCCCGCTGCTCGCCTCGCCCATGCAATTCTGGGCAATGCACGAGTACGAGCCTGCAGGGACCAAAGAATCGGTCAGACGATATACATATTCGAGTAACTAAAACTTAATAGTTAGTATAGATAAATGAATTTATGAAATAAACTACCCCTTCTACAAAGGCAAAAATGACTTGAATTGGAAATATTATATGTTGGGGGATACGTAGGATCAAACTTTGCAACGTATGGTCAGTATTTTATATAATTTTTAATTGTCAATATGTCTGGTTAGTCAAGTTATTTGCATGTCAGTGATTGTATATACGCTCAAATTTGTAGACTTTTAGTATTCTATAAGCTGTCATGTACAGTATATATTTAGTTATTGATGTTATGAAATGTACACTCATCGCCTTAGAAAATTTCCCACTTGCAGCCTTGCTTATCACCATACTCTGTATTGTTATTACTGGAAGCATGCATGGTGATTAACAAGGCTGCAAAAGGAAATTTTCTGAGGCAACGAGTGTACTATAGATATTATTTATATCACTCCCTTCCACTGCAGTTCAAAAAAAAAAAAAGTTAATTATGAAAGTACAATCTTCGCCCCTAAAACGTGTCCTTGTCAAGTAGTCATAACATTGATGAACATTACATTAATTTTACGACGTAAAGAGTTAAGACTGTGTTTTGGTGAGGAAATATTCAGGCTCGGACTGAAGCTAGGGGCCACTCAGGGCCATATAGGCATTGCAATACAGGCAGCAAGGACCATCTAGAAGGAGGTTTGAAGCCACTTTTTATATACCCTCTGTGTTAATAAGAAGTGGAGAGACCATTGCAGTCCCTGACCCATCCTTATGGCCAGTCCGAGCCTGAAAATATTTTTTTAATTCTAATTGTAAAATTGTTTATAAAGGTAACAACGGTTTGACGTACCGAGCGAGTTTGTTCCGGACAGTTGGTACACGTCCCCGGGCCTCAGCTCCTGTCCGTCCTTGAACCACCGTAGCTGCGGCGTGGGGAAGCCGACCACCTTGCACTCGAACGACACGAGACCCTCTTCAGTCAGGATGGCCTTCAGAGGGTCCAAGAACCGCGGCTTGCGGTAGTTCTTCGGTACTGAAGAGCGACAACAATAGAGTGTTAGTTATATCAGTCTATATATTTTTAAAATATGGGTTATTTAAATATTGAAATCTTTATGTTTCAGAAACCGTTCTTTCATTTTTAGGACGTTTAGCTAATGATTGGATTAATATATTGCTATCAAGAAATATAAAAGTGACTATAGAGATTTAAGTTTAATGTTTATTTTCACTCTAAATAACTATCAAAACATAATATTATACTTTGATGCGCACAAATAAACATTTTGTTCTTATATGCTTAATTTAATTTGATATAAATCTCATCTTAATTATTTTATTATACTTGAAAATAATTATTGCAATTATAATACAATCTATATATCATAAATATTTTACAGTTTTATACAGCAATGAATCCACAGATATTTATATAGCATTGAAAACAAACGTTTAATTGCTGGACTGACATCACTGACATTAGCTCTATAACTCTTAATTAATTTAAAAGTTGTTTCCATTAAACTCATTAATATATTCAGAAGAGAGAGGGAAGAGGTCATGGGTTCGTAAATTTTCCATGGCTTATAATTATGTGATTGATTTCTCACCCCCCACTCATTCGCCTCTGCTTACGTACCGGTGACCTCGACGGAGGCACAGCTCATTGCCTTGGCCCCCTCCTGGCTGGTGACCACGCACTTCCACTCGCCCTGGTCCACCAACTCGAGCCCGGCAACTTGCAGAGAAAAACGTCCCAGACCATCCTCCTGGGGGGCGTACTTCTCGGAGACGCCGCCAGAGGTGCCACCGTCCACGCGGCCCTGGCTGTTGTACCAAGCCACCTCCTTGGGCCACGGGGGAACCCGAACTGAAATATAACACTAGTGTTAATTTTATGGTACATATGGTTATATACAATTTATTAAAGTCATACGTCGGTTTTCATATATTCTTTGCATCGCACATGTTTCTGGATAGTTATGTGTCAACAAAAAAAAAAATGTATGTATTATAGTGCATACTCCTCGCCTCTGAAATAATTACCTTGTTAATCATCATATATCGTGATACGTATATACCAGGACATGGTGATTAACAACGCTGTAAGGAGAACTTTTCACAGGCGATGATTTTACAGTACATCAGTTAAAAGTTGTCATCTACAAAATTGTATGTGCCCCTTAACATGTGGCAACCCGCAACACGTGAGCGCTCAAGGAGTTGCATACTTTACACATGATACAAAATCTGCCGTTCCTGCCATGGTTAAGTTGATGCAAACAATACGTTATTAATAAATTATCAGTATTAATATAATGTTATTTATAGATATTTGAACTTTACGGTGATCTCATAAAGATTTTAAATGAATTTCTCATACTAGATTAAATAATAAAAAAAAACTCAAAAGGGAAATAAACCCCATTCAATATAAAGCGTACTGTATTATTTCTTTGCAGAATTAATTTCTTGTCATTATTTTTTCCCTGAATTCACTCACCTCTACACGTGAGTGTGATTGGATCTCCCAATTTCGCTTTCTCGTTACGTAATTCTTCTGTGAAGACAGGTGGCGGTCCCGTCGGGTACAAACTGAAACACAACCAGATTATTTATACAAGCCGTTTTATTATGATCTGCATAAACAAATCTTAATATAACTCACTATCTGATGCATCACTAATGTAAACAAGAGAGTAGGCGAGGAGTATATTTACATTACATGTGCATCTGAAAATACCAAAGTCAAAGAACGTCTTTGTGTTTTTATATTTCTGTTTTAGATATAATAAACTGATGGTATTCGAGACTAAAAAAATCATAAAAGTGCAAGAAAAATAAGATTCTCAATAGCATAATTCACTGTTTACTATGAAATAATTTACATTTAGAAAAATTAGAACATCTATGGAGGATAAAGGCGGATTTACATGTGAGCGATGGCGCAATGCGACGCGATTTTGACACACAAGCTATGAAATCTTATGCGGCAAGCAAATTCGCCTGGTTGAGGCAGCGAAATCGTTGTTTGTTTGTTTTTTATTCGCAAAATATGGCCTCCAGTGGATTTCACTGCAAGTGCGCATTATTCATGACGAGCAGCATCTGAAAATCGCTCATGTAAATCCACCTTATCCACCTTAAATCGTAAATACTTTTGAATGTCATTTGTTTAACAATAAATTTATCATTAAATTAAAAACAATAAAACATCTTATACATGATTCTTTCCTAGGACGTAGAAAACGCGCATGCTTGATAAATCAGTTAAAAAAAATAGTGTGAAGTCTCAGAGAACGTAATTTTATGCTTAAAGGGGCCACGATTGTTTAAAACTTTAAAACAAATAAGTGGCTAAAGATTGCAAATTTGTATCTGTTTAAAAAATTCCATAGACCTCTAAAATTCATCAGATTTTCGAGAATCTATTATAATATACTAGTTTCAACAAAAATAAAAAGTTGTAGGGATTAAGGACATAAAGGTAGAGGCTCAAAACACAGATTTACAAAATAAGAGATTATTGTTTTAATCAACAAATGTCATAAATTTGTCGCCATAATATTTTTTTCTGCAAAATATTGGGCAACTGACTAAAACAGGCGGTTCCTATATTTACATGGAATAATTGGTTATGTTTATATGTGAATAATATTGGCAGCATACACTAAAAATTAAATTGGACTACAGTCAAAATTATTTTATATTCCCACCGGAAGTAGCCTAAACTGAGAGGTTTCTGACCATCCTGTTTATGTCTGTAGTTTGAAAACTTGTAAACAAATCAGGTACTCTTAATACAAACCTCTCTACATATCTACAAAATTCAAAAAGGACAGAAAACTCACTTCAAGGCACTTTCGGTGAGAAAATAAAATTAATTTAACTGTATTTACAGTAATTTTTTTTTTATATATTCCTTCCGGAAGTAGACGCAAGTATGAAGTTTGTGACTATTCTGTATGTAAATCAGTTTTGAAACTTTGCAGAGGTGATTGCAGTAAAAGTGTTAGCCTATGTTTAAAATTTCGAGGTTTCAATAGGAATAGAAAGACTAAAAACACTGCATTTTCGGCTACTTCCGGAAAGATTATAATATAAATTTGATTGTAGCCACATAATTAAGTTTTCAAGGATCTGTTTGACTCACCTCTCTGAGCTAGCTGACGAGGACTTGCTTGCTCCCAACACGTGCACACGAGATGACGAGTACGTTTTGCCCATGCAGTTTGCAGCCTCGCACGTGTACGTCCCCAGTGACGTGGGGTCGTCCATGGAGGCTGTGAGTGCGAACACGTCACCCGCCCGGATCTCGTGACCATCCTTGAACCATCGGAGCACGGGGGTGGGTACACCAACCACCTTGCATTCGAGAGACACCGTCCCTTGCTCAGTCAGCAGTGCGCGTAGTTCTTCAAGAAACTCAGGGCTCTTGTAAGCCTTGGGTACTGCAAAGAGGTAACTGGTGTTAAATCTGGTGGTTCTATTTTGAACTGTTTATAAAACGTGAAACCACAAAAAAATTATTTAATGGCTCCATATGATGAAAATGCATATAAATTATGACATTTATGGCCAATAATTATTCCAGCTGTCATTTAAATCAAACACGAAGTATCATAAACTTTTTTAAAAAATACACCTTCTATACCATAGAATGGACAACTTTTATCTTAAGGTTTTTACAGTTATACGAGACATGTTCCCTTTGTTAAATAATAAAAAAATAAAAAATGCAAAGAGGGTCAAATCTTAAGACAATAGGAAACCTGCATTAAAAAATTTTATTGCATAAATGAATAGAGGGTACCAAATTATGCTATTTGAGCCCCAGAATTATTTTAAAATAATTATTAAAAGTTCTTAAGTTAATTTGGCACCCCTGAATCCTTAATAAAAAAGGATAGGGGCTAGATGCCTCCAGGGGGGGTAGCCGCACTTTCAATAATTATTTTAAAATAGTTTTGGGACTTAAAAAAAATGAAAAAATTCAAAGTATCATAATTTGGCACCCTCCTCTATTCATTATTTCTGCTATAAAAATTTTTCATTCAGTTTAAGGTCAGTGACCCCAGCACCATACCGAGGACGTTGAGGTAGCAGGAACACTCCGCCTCGCGACCTCCCTCCGTGGCGGCTCGGCATGTCCACATTCCTCCGTCCTCAGCCACCACTGGGCTGACGTCCAGGCAGAAGAAGCTGCCCTCGTGTTGAGCGGAGAACCGCCCGCCCCCGTCTCCAGCCTCCACCTCATCGTGTAGCCAAGTCACCTGCAAGGTCACATAGAGGTCATTTCGGGTCAATTAGAGGTCACGTAAGGTCATTGTAGGCTAGGTTCAACTTCATCGTGACCTACAAGGTCATATAGAGGTCATTTGGGGTATATCGAGGTCCAGTGAGGTCACATTCAGGCTTTTTAGGCTTTTTTACGTAGCAGAAAATAGCCCTACCTCACCCCTACCTTATTTTTTTTTAGCTAAAAGGCCACATAGAGAAAATCCGGGGTCAAATAGAGGTCACATCCAGAAATACACACTGCCCGTCTGGATATATGTCTACAATCTTCACCAGGAGGATTTCTCATAGAGGTTATGTGAGGATTGTGAGGCACAAGACCACAAAACCGTTTGTTTAGGTCGTACACATCACATAAATAAATTAAGACAACGAAAAAACACTTAAGTTAAACATTTTAACAAGGACTTTTTTTAGTTGAATGTTTAATTTAATGTCGTCTATTAAAATACTTCACATAACGAGAAGTATATAAAGATAATGATAAAAAATGGGGATATAATTTGTTATAAATATTTGCTTAAAGTAAAATGGATTAAGTAACGTTGAGCGTGGTTAGAACGCATGGATGGGTGACCGTTTCAAGTAAAAACCACGTTGCTCCCTTTGGAGTAAATTCGTCTCGATTTCAACCCAGTACAGTGATGCACTTGTGTGTGGTTCCCCAGGCTTTGGGCTTTGGTTATCACTTTGCTCCATTTATAAAAAGTAGAGGTGTCCGTCCTGACTGAGGTTTTCCATGGTTCCCTCAGTCTCACAATGCTGGGACGCGTAACAGGCCGTGGCTACCATCCTTTCCCTCCCTTACCCATTACCCCGCCTCGAGCCCAAGCTCATAGCTCATAGGAGTGTAAATAAAAAATGTTGAAAAATGTTACTATTTACTATTATATAATTTAAAAATATCGTCAAAATGTATCAATAGCGAAATTTGTCACAGAGACAAAGGTGAATGAACCTCCGATTGTTTAAACTCTAACTAAATAGAACGTGCTTTTAATTTTACTCTCGAGCAAATCAGAATCTCACTAAAAAGTTACTTATTATTACTTCCAAGAAACTTTTATGTCAAAGGTTAAACATCATTGGCTGCTCTGAAAGTGTTGGCAGAGGAACTCGGTTTTAATTCACGTAAATCGTAAAGCTGTTGCTACCGCCTCGTGTAATTATTTAATTAACTTCAGCTTTTAATTGATTGATAATTTTTTTTAAAAAATATTTAGTGAAATTAGTAAAAGTTAAGAGGTTATTAAATATTATACATTTATATGACACGATATTTCTTACAAAATATATATTTCACTAAAAATTAATGTGTAGCTAGGATAGCATTTCGATGCTAATTTCAATTCATTATTAAAATTTAGAAAATGAAAATAGGAAAGAAATGTAAGATAGTTGAAAAATTAGTCACATGCTTTTAAATTCTCCACAACAGCTGAAATTTTGAAAGCACCTTTTTTCTCTTCTTCAGTCACGGTAAAAATTACGTCATGTACACGCGGATGCCAAAATAAACGAAAAACAAAATTAAAAAAGTTCACTTCTTAATTTTAACTTCGTGAGTCAAGGAGGTAAAAAATAATAAATTAGACTTGTACTTATTTATTACAACTCTTATAGTAAAGAGTTTCATTGAGTAAAATAATTACGCAAGAAAATCTATTCGTTATAATTAATTAGCAATAAAGCACTATTATAAACGCTGTACTTAAAAACTGAATTTATGAATTTGATGTTATTATTTTTTTTTTATATAATTGAAGTAATAGTTAAAAAAAAACACTTACTAAACTACAAACAAATACAAAAGAGAGCTGTAAAAAAAGCTATAGTTTGGCAGCCACCTCTTTAGATCCCGAAGTGATTTAATTGTTAGCCAACGAACGAGGCATTTGGTGCCACATTCCTCCTCGTTGCCACTTGGTTACCCCAGCCAAGAAATCAGTGGCGGTGGCGTCACTCCTTTTTTTAGCGGGTCGACCGTCCCAGCATCGCAACTGCAGGAATTTACCTTTGTCAACGTAAGGGGTAAAGACTGACCTACATGTTCTTGTATTGCTCCCCTAGGAGAAAAATGTCTTTGGTGGAGAACGATTCTTGGAGAACATTTGGTGCTCATGAGTGTACCTGAAGAGTTTTATAAACAATTAAGGTTACTTAATTTAATATATAGTACGTAAACAATAAAACCTTCATTTTCCTGTGTTTTTTAAGTTACCTATTTCGTTGCTGTTTTTAAGATGGTTTGTAAACTCAACATTTTATTATAAATTTCATATTTAATTTAATTCTTTACAATATAATTTAACTTGAAATAAAAAGTACAACTTCTTTAACGTGAAAATATTCTAAATTTCCTGCATTTTTTTTTTTTTTTTTTATATATACGAGGTACTAAAATTCACTTATAATACAAAGCAGAAGTAATCTTTTGAGAAAAATTATAGCATGCAAATAAATATAGATAAAAAAAAAACTATCGTAATATGGCTTTATTACACAGCTCATAAGTATAATTGCTATACGGAAGTCAGAACTTATTAGACAGACATAGTACAGTATAATAAATTCGTACTGTAGGTCATGTACTCGAATATAAAGCATTATTTACATGTATTTAATTTTTCAAACGTGATTTCATACAATTTGCTCTAAATTGGTAAAAACACAGACAATTTATTGTCTGTGGTAAAAATTATTTGTTTTTGTTTCGTTTCGTTTCGTTTCGTTTTTTTTTTTTTCCTAACTGAAGTATCTTAAGGTAAAGATAACACCGAACAGCTGATCGACGTAATACCCTTTGATTAACATGTAAACCTTAGCAAATTGACAAAAATTCTGAAATTTTTTTGAGAGGCAGATATTAGTGCCTAAAAGCCATAGAAAAAATTTCAAAGCGATTTAACGAGCCGATTTTTTTTAATTTTCAGCATAGGGCTTTCCCATGGAGAGCCAAACTAAAAAATTAATTTAAAAAAATCGGCTCGTTAAATGTTTTTGAAACTTTTGCTATGGCTTTTAGGCACTAATATCTGCCTCTCAAAAAAATTTCAGAATTTTTGTCAATTTGCTAAGGTTTACATGTTAATCAAAGGGGATTACGTCGAACAGCTTTTCGACGTTATCTCTACCTTAATTGCCTGTTATCACAATAAATAACGTTTGTTTATTGTTTAACTACAAAATCTGTTATAGAAATATTGAATATCATACATATTTTCTGGACGCACAACAAGAATATTATAATTCTTTACTTAAGGTTTTGAGTTCCAAAGATAAATCACGGTTTCACTGCAGTCCCCACATTTGACATGCAGTGGGAGGGACGTAAATAGCCGCCGTACAACCACGCGAGTCACATTCCGTCTGGCAGTTTTTAGAAATTTTACCTTCAAAACTTCACTCATATAAATTATTCTATTTATAATCACATTCATACTAACCTAAATACTTGCACTTACATTAATATGTTGTACTTAATACTTTTAGTGCTTACTGTTAGATTTATATTATTATGTATCTTGGATTTTCATTCATATCAGATTCCTAGAGGTTATACATAAAATTATTATGGAAATTAAAGTTATTACTGTAAGTTCACGGTTTCTACCTTACTATTTATAATTTAGGTGTAAAAAGATTGCTTGGATTGAATTAATAAAGCTTAGGCAGTTAAAAACAAACAAATGAATCACTTTTTTTTTTTCATCGCTGTGTGAGTAGCTTCCATGTGTATCAACATTCACGAATTATAACGTTGGGATCAAGAGACACCAAACATTGTTGAGTTTGAGTCACGTGACCTCATACATCATTTCAGATGGTGCCTCTTTGCTTAAAAATCGTGTCTCCGTGCATGTAATTTCTTTAGGAAGGTTACGTTATACTATCACTACGTTTACATGACGGTGTTTAATACGTATTCGTTGACGACGCCTCAAAGAATATATAACATTATATCCGTCGTCAACGAATACGTATATTAAACACCGTCATGTGAACGTAGTGATTGTTGCAACTGTATACTATGTTACTATATGTTATGTAGAAGTGCTCCGTTCCACTATATATCACAAATATCATTCTGTTCCTATTCCTTACTCTTGTATTACCCGCCCCTGAAAACCTCCTTGATTATGAAATTACAATAATAGATTCGATGTATTGGTATTGATGAACTTCGATCGACGCTATCTTTTAGGAGGGAAGTTTTTAGGAGCTCTGACTGTACGTTTTCTGTCCAAACTGATCACACCCGACTCCCAAAGACAAAAATGTTATCCCCTCTTAGCAAACTCAACAATAACACACTGGAATAAAGTACCTACATTAACATAATCTATATAAGTACAGTCATCGCCTCGAAAAATTTTCGAATAACACCACAGGACATGGTAATTTACAAGGCTCTAAGCGGGAAATTTTCCAAGGTGACGAGTGTTCCTATATCCATGGATCTGCCTTTGGATACCTGCCCCCTGATGCCAGTTCACAAGGCAGCGAGTTTATCCCCCATATCGACAACGCAATACATCAACATTTTGGGATAAGCACCTCCACGTCAATTTTCTCCTCTCTCTCAGTTACTAGCACCCTGACGCACTTTCTTCATGGTGCTCACTTTTGTAAAACTTTTCTACCCTCCCCACTGAAGGCAATAAAAAGCACCTAAAGAACTGATAATCATTTCCTCCTCAGGTACTGACCCCCTGACGTCCCGTGCATGGTGCTCACCTTCGCGGCGCCTCGCAGCTCCACCAGCAGTCTGGTGCGTGTGCCCACCTTGACCGCAAGGTCGTTGAGGCTACGCACAAACGTGGGAGGAGGTTCATCGCCTTCTTCTCTGCGCCGCTTACCCGAGCCGGCCGCTTCCACCTGGAAACAATGGGCACCACGTGAGATTTGTAGCAGGATCATTATATACACTCGTCTTCTCTGAAAATTTCCTACTTGCAGCCTTGTTAATTACCATGCATGTTCTTATTCTTTACGGGGCATGGTGCTTAAAAAGACTGCAAAGAAAACTTTTCAGAGGTGCTGAGTATACAAATTTAAGCTTCGTCTACTTATTATCATGCATTTGAATCATATGGTGTCCTTTTTACTAAATTTAACTCGTTAAACGTGTAATAACTATTAATTATTCATTTTATAGTATTTTATATTTAAATTTATTATTCATAAAGGACGTAAAACAGCAAAAGCAGTAAAGTTGTGAAGCAACAGGTTGTAATGTTACGTCATTGAATAAAAAAGTGCAATTAAATTGCATGCAAAAAATTTTTTACTCGAATGCAAATTTTCACACTACGTGCATGTACAGTTGTACACTTTTTTGTAAAAGTTCCCTTGCCTAAAGATGTCAGCAGCGTTTGTGATCTGGTCAACGTTCCTTTATACAAGTTAAGACATCAATTTGACCAATGTTAAAAGGCTTAGCCAATCACGTTTAAGTATTTCAGGCCCCATTTGTAGCGCGAAACTTTCAAATACGCCCATCAAGCAATGTTAATTTTGAAATTTCTTGCTAAAATGGTGGACGCATGAATTTCACACGTGTCTTAACCTGTATGAAGGAACCTTAAATCCAGTATGAGCATTTTTTTTTTTTTTTTTTTTGCTTACCTGCAGCTCCAGTGTAGCTCTCGCCTCGCCGGCCGCGTTCTTTGCGAGCAGCGAGTAAAGTCCCGAGTCGTCGGTCCTCGCGCGCTGCACGGCCAGCTGCACGAGGTTGTTGTTCTCTGAGAGGTGGTAGCGCTCGTCAGCTACCAGCTCCTCGCTGCCTCGCGACCTGCACGAGACGACACGTGTTAATACATGAGAGACACGTCACGACACGTCACTGTGTCACTGTGTCATGCACAAGGTTAATTTGTTCTCTGAAGGTTGATGATGTCAGCTTGTCGATCGCTACCTTGAAATATACACGAGAAGTGACGTGCCAAGCCATGACACGTCACTGTGGCATGCACGAGATTATTTTTTATATTTTTTCACTAATATTCTTGTACGAAAATATGTTGTTTCATGCATTTTTTAGATTTTTTGTGCCGCCTTTTACACCTATTTATTTAAAAGGTGTGCAGGTCGTTATTTCGAACATGGTAACGATAGGGTTAAGTTACACAAACAATTAAATGAACTTGCTATACTGTATTATTAGCAAGAGTATATAATTCTTTATGAACTGAACATTGTCAATCAACAGTCAAACTTAAAAAATATTTGCGTCATAAAAAAGAGTGACGTCATCCATAAACAATCAACTAGCTGACTGGCATTTAAAAGCCACTGAACGAATGATAAATTACCAAACATCCTGCAAATATACATCAAGTATTAGACTTGCAAAAAAAAATCAAACTCTTTGATATTTAACTCCTTGCGAAAACCACATGTTTGTCATTACGGTATACATTAGTTTTTAAAAAGGACAAGAAAGGTGGGATCTGCCACGCCCACTTCCTGTCGTGATGAAATGAGATGGAGACAGATTTCATTTTTATTGACATTTTCTGCACATCGAGTACACTTATTTCCACTAAACCCTCGACAAGAGATGATGGCAAAGTGTCGATGCATATTATTCGCATAATACAATTGATATTAAATACATTGATCGTATTTATGACCCCACACATTATATGATAAAGTGCAATACATCTGAAAGAACAGAGCTCAATTTTAAGATGGTTTTTATTACAGGAAAATTATTAACAATGGTTAAGAAATGACAATATAACAGTCTTTTCTAGTCTCGTAACCTCGTCATCCAGTCACCTTCCTCCTCTCATCTTAAGGGTTGTCGGGTACCTGAGGTAACCTGAGAGTGTATGCATCTTGGCCTTTCCTAGCGACCTCCATTCCTGTATACAGATTTTAGTGATTTTACTCCTTGGAAATGCAAGCTAGACATAAAGGAAAGTAACTAAAAAAGTAGATAATTTTCACTCTCAGAGGTGATTCAGGTGGCGGGACACCAACAAGGTACCGTCTGATCCCACACTGTATGGCAATTCTAGAATCCAATGCATCAACTTGAAGTTACTTGACCGAGGCATGTCTGCAATGATAATTAGAGTCCTGAGTGTTGTTGCAAATTGAACGATCTCTCCTCCACCCTGTGATATAGGCAACTTTAGTTACAGTACAGCTATAACAGTTGTCTACGTTACAGGAGGAATTACAAAATGACCATATTGCAAAGCAGTATTGGACACGATGCACGTTTAGTGTCATTGTATAGGCTGGCGCTAACCACTGTTAGTTATAAAGCTGGATAAATCTTTCGTAAATTGCTCTCCATTATTTATTATTATAATTAATGTTATAGTCTTATTGAGAATTTATGATTAATAACTTCAGGTCCGCAGGTGTGTTGATATTTAGTAGAAAATAATATACAGAAAAATTAGCACATAATTTTTTTATTTTATGTGCTGTATCATATAATTTAAAATTGTGCATTAAGCTTCGAGAGTATAATATACAAACATTAGTAAAATAATACATTTGAGTTCTTATTTTAGATTAATCATCGTATAAAATCATCAGAGGTAAAACAAGTTTGTGCCTTATAATATTTGCTGAGTTCTGTAGTAGTATTTTTTGTTGCGGTTAACGTGGTAAATGTCGATAGATTATCATAAAAATGTTTTGTCTAGGTTGAATTTGAAGATTTCACAATTTAGACTCTAAAACTATTAAAACTCACTTTACTCCATTGACATATAAAACCTCACCTACATATTCTCATCTGACAATGCTTTGTTAACTACAAGACAAGCGCAAATCCTCTCTCTGATCGTTGCCAACAATTCTGAATTACTGAAAACAACAGAGGGAAATTCGAAGAACACGTACACAAGAATTTGCAAAACGAAAACATCGCTTTTATAAAAACTTTTGTTCTCCTTTCTACTTTCATCACCAGATCCATGATTTCTATACAAAAGTATAAATATGTATGCTGCTTAACATTTAAAATACGTACATGTTTAAATTTAGGCCAATATAAATTATTGCAATATTTTAGTTGTTGGAATATAAAGTGCTTTTTCGTCACCTATATTTTTCACGTTCTATACGTATATTTATGACTGAAATAACAGTATGAAATATGAAATGAACAATTCATTGAAATCTCTGTAGCTTACTTGTTAGTTTAACACACTCACTTGGCACCCTAGTTGAAAAATTACATCTTCAACTAAAGCTTTACACAAATCTAATCTTGCTACGTCTTTTTACCTCAAAAACACATCTTATTTCTTCCTCGCTCAAAGTGAGGATGAAATGAAGACAAATATTTCTAACATTTTATGCTCAATTAGAGAAAAGAAGACGTAATCTCGTCTTTTATTCTCTTTTTTCCTCTAAAATGGTGCAAAATAGGAGGGAATTAGATGATCAGAGGCGTTAAAATCGAATGAAAGTTGGAAATTATTTCAACGCGAGCAAGCTATATGCATATATACATATGGGTTCGAATTTCACGGTGACTTGACTTTAAAATTTGGTGTTGAAAAATAAAGTTAAAATAAATTATAACACTTCACAAGTTTTATTGCTCTTAAACTGGATAATTCAATATATCGCAACTATTGTTAGAATTTTGATTATAAATTTTAATATAAGTGACCTTACTCAATATAACTCCAATATATTTATGAGTAACAGCTGTTTCAAAATAAACCTTACATTTTAAAAACAAGGTGTTTTAGTTTATTTTAATATTAAATTCTACAAATAATACTACTATTATAACATATATTATATGTAAATATATAAAAAGTAAATATATTGGTTCATTTGTTAGTTAGTGTTGGCAGAGAGAAAGAAAATATAAAATAAATAAAATAATTAAAAAATATATATTTTCGTAAACATATACTTTGTTGGCAATGAATATAAATTAAGTAAAAGTTGAAAAGAAGAAATTAAAATTGATTAGGCATGAATTGAAATAAGAAATTGTGTAGTGCAAAATAAGAGTGTTAGTGATTACTACAGTAAGATGGTGAGAGAGTGAGTGAGTGAGTGAGTGAGAGAGAGAGAGAGAGAGAGAGAGAGAGAGAGAGAGAGAGAGAGAGAGAGAGAGAGAGAGAGAGTGAGTGAGTGAGAGAGAGAGAGAGAGAGAGAGAGAGAGAGAGAGTGAGTGAGTGAGAGAGAGAGAGAGAGAGAGAGAGAGAGAGAGAGAGAGAGAGAGAGAGAAGAGAGAGAGAGAGAGAGAGAGAGAGAGAGAGAGAGAGAGAGAGATGGCCTGCTATAAATAGTAACGGTAGACTCACACCGCTCAGAGGTTCAACTTTTGGCTCGTTGACAAACAGACACAAGCCCCCTCTGTGACACGGTTGATTGTACGTAAGAAAGCAACATCCTCTTAGCTCCAGCAAATTCCTCATTAGCTAGGATGGTTCACAATCATTCTAATATTTATTGTCAATCGTTGAACCAAGGTCGGGATTGGATCAAAAACCTAAACACAACACACCTGAAAGAAACACACAAGAATTCTAAACTAATTTAAAATGTTAATCTTGTACAATCTGGCCATTCCCAAAGGGTTAAATTCTTCACTTCATGTTTTGATTGATAATAAATTAGTAGTTAGAAATATTCTTCTTAATTTTTTATTTGCAAATGCTTGGATATATATGAGCAAATTTAGTAAAAACATTATAATTACTTTATCCTGTGTTTTAAACTTTAAAAAATTTAATTTGAAAGCTGAAAATCCTTGTTTTATATTTTAATTAATTATTACACCAAATCTTGAAAAGTCCATTTAAAGTGTTCAGTTAGTCAATAAATGGCTTCAGTGTTGTATTTATACGCCTGTATTTTTTTTTAACTTTAACATGGACTTTCTTGTGAGATATAACAATCATAATGCCCCTGAGGTGACAAACATAATTTTTTTTTAAGTATCGACCTCAATTTTATTACAGAAATGGATAGAGAGATACAAAGTTATGCAACTCGGATTTTTTTCAGATTTTTTAGAGTACGAGAACTATTTAATTTATAAAAATTATTGAAAGTACAGAGAAAGTGACGCCTCTATATTATAGACGCCTTTCCTAATAAAAGGATAGAGAGTAAAAGGTTGGTTCAAAACCGACCTCGCAAAATTTTTTAGCAATACTTCCAAGACTCTAAAAAATCTGAAAAAAAAAAAAAAATGAGTTGCATAGCTTTGCACCCTCTATTCATTTCTGGCAATAATTTATTTTTGCGGTCGATACTTTATTAAAACCATGAATTAACCGCACGTTGCTTCATACTTATCCAGTAATAATGGTATCAACGTTCCTTTATACAGGTTAAGCCACCGATTGGACCAATGTTAAAGGGCTAAGCCAATCACGTTCAAGTACTTTTGGCCACATCGTGCCGCGAAACTTTGAATGCGCCCATCATGCAATGCTATTTTTGAAATTTCGCGGTACAATGTGGCCTGAAAATTTAACGAAATTGACGCACGAAATGCGTGCGTGTCTTAACCTGTATAAAGAAACCTTGAATGGTATCATAATAAAATATCGTAGCACATAAATTCATAAAATCGTATATTCTTCCCCTTTTTGCAAATCTCTGTGTTAATATAAGTTTCGAAAATATAAATAATAAATACAAACAGAAAAAACTAAAATAAAAATAAAAAATTTCATTCTAATTTAAGTAATATATATTATAGTACAGATCTGCGTAGGGACTCAAGTCTATAAATACTTGCCTTGCAATTAAAATTTTACGGTCATGGAAATTGTCATTGATGTAAATAATTGATTTATAAATTATCAATCAGGAAACTTGCTGCCTCTACATTTGATGGTAATCAAAAATTCAGATAACAATAAAAGGTTATGAAAAATTAAAAAGCTAAAATAAAATATTAATAAAGGTAACAGTATGAAACATGCAATTTTAAAAAGAGCTTGCAACGTTTTATTGTAAAATATTCATAATGGGAAAGGTGCACTGAAAATTTCATAACATGAAGTTTCCCTTAATATTTGCCTCGAAAACAAAGATAACTTATTAAATGAAAATTTTTACTAGAGAACTTCAAGTTTTTTTTTTTTTTTTTTTAACTCTCTAACATACCCTTAAAATTGTGCAGCAAAACGTTTTGACGTCATATTATTTTAACGCCTTTTTCTAAATAAATAATAATTAATTATATTATTGTTTACGTGTTAAATATTTGCATGACTATGACGTCACAGTTTTTACAATACGATTTTAAGTATTCAGGAGAGTTAAAAGAAAAACTTAAAAATAATGACAGTTCATAACTCATAACGTCAGAACTAATTATAAGTTTATATGTGATGTAAATTTTTTTTATACAGGTTGTCTATTAAATTGTTTGATTGTCTATAATTATGTTCTACTATTAAAAAAACTTTCCATACCATTTAACTTCAATAACTTATAATAAAAGGGACAAATTTTTTTACTAAAGTTCAGTTTCTAGTCTTATTTTCAAAATTAACGACCTTCTATCTTAATTTACTAGTGCTTACAGTTTTTTTTTATTCTCCAGGGCTTATAACACACGGTTTTTATAAATGAAAATGATTCATAGGAAACTTTTCATAAATTAGTTTCATCTTATGGCATGCAAGATTCCTTCAAGTGTATTTAACTCTACCTGGCCACAAAAATAAAAAAATCATCAACGCTATGTAGTCTGGGAAAACTTTTACATCTTGTCTTGATCTCAATCAAAAATAGTCCATTTTGTTGTTTTCCAAGTTTATTTTTAAAGAAACATTAAAAATTTAAGTGAGTCATAACCATCTGGTTTTAATGTCCTATGTAGAAGTACAAAGATAATTAATGTATTAACATGTTTTACTTTTTTTAAACAAAGATGCATTTTTATGAAGGTTTAAAAAAAGAAAGATGAACAAAAGAGATTACAAAATCTTCCACCCACACATACGAGTATGGGGAAAGAGCATACACGTTGCATTGTTTGTAAACATTACATAAATATACATTTGAACCAAGTCTAACTTTCAACCTATGATCTATTGGAAAACAAAAATATCTACTACTGAAATTAAACTTTTACATTTGTATTTTATTTTTATCAATTTAACTTTAAATAAATTTAATCACAAGTCATGTTATTTTCTATATCAACACATAATTTATTAACCTAAAAATAATTTCATAAAAATATGTATTTTTTTTATATACGACGCCCTTGTAATACATTTTTTTTTAAAGCAGTACTATAGCTATATATATGAAAGGGTAAGTATAGTTTTAAAATATATTTTGGAGTATCCGGAATTTCCAACTATAAAATGCTTGCCAAAGAAAATATTAAATATTACGTAATACGATTTTAATCTTTGTGGTAAAATATATAAATATAATATTAACCGCACAGATTTATTTTAAAATGAAAATAGCATGAATGAAGTTATTGTCAAAGTAATACAGCGCTAAAAAATTAAATTTAATAATTATTTAGTAAATGGTGATTTATTTAAATAATAAACCACATTCTAATTAAATTTAAACCACAATTAAAGAAAGTATCCTAATTTGGAAAAAAAATAAGAGTTAACAAATACAAAATGTCAATATTATTTTAAAACAATTACGAAATATCTAATCATATCTTTCTTACCTTTTGGTGTTTGGTTTGTTGGCAGCGTCCCCCTTACAGCAATTGCTCCCCATGCCCCACTAAGGGGGCCTCTTACGGCCTCCAACAAAACCTCCCCTTTTTGTTACAAAACAGTCCAACGACAACAACAACTTTGTATGATATAATATCAATCGGAACACACGTAAATCCAACCAAGCGACCGACCGACTTTTTCTTCTCGACGACTCGTTCGTTTTTGTGTGCTAGCTAACTAGAACTCAAGTCCTCTAGGGGTATTTTAGGTCCTTCGACCGCCCGCGGTTCACCGTTGTCTAGCTTAGTGTCCACGCCGTGGCAGCACCGTCGCTTATGTGTGTGTGTCTCTCTCACTAGCTATCCTGCTGTTACGCATTCATGTCCTACATCATCACTCCAGAAATAAGCAAGCCCTAAATATATAATATATTTTTTATAAACCATTCATTCAAAAGTTTATAAAATAGTATATATTTTTTTATATAAATAAATAAATAAATTGGGTGGCATAAAAATAAAAAACAGACTATATTAATGTATAGTGAAAGGTAGAAAGGTGAAAGTATTATAAGTGCATAAGTGAACGAAGAGGAGAGAGCGAGAGAAATGAGGGGGGGGGGGGGAGGGGTACTTTCTATATATTCACATGTCCGCAATTGAAACTTCTTTAATTGTGCCCTTATGACATATAGGTCCCTTGTCCGGAATAATGCTGCTTACCATGATTTTGTTGCAATAATGAGTTATCTGCTATTTCAGGTAAGCACAATTATGAGCTGTAAATCGGTATAAAATAAGCTCATTGTTGCGCTCATCTAAAATAGCAGGAAACTCATTATTGCAACGAAATCATGTTAGGCATCTATGCTTATTGTTCCGGAAGATGAACGAAATAATCGTATTTAATTTTGTGTGTATATATGTCAATGACTTTGAATTTTCATATTTACGACAATTTTGTATTTACACTTTTAACGATGATATAATTTTTACTGTGATATTTCAGGGTTGAAATTGACGCATGAGTTACTATGTAGGGCAAGTTTACAGCAGATTACAGGAAAAGTGTTAATAAACGTCGTCTGCAAGGCAGCAGCAGCAGCCGTAGGGACTGTTAGCTCACAGACAGCGGAGCTAACTTTAGCGGCGCTCGCGAACCGGGATTTCGCGGCGACCTCGCACCGTCTAACAATAGCCTTGAACCAACCCGTAACGCTACTGCTTCTTCGTACGCAACACTGCTACTTGTTTGCTGGTCATTGACATTTTAAATTATAGTACAAACATGGATACAATTTTATAACTGACTCCACCAAGATCTGCACCAATTGATTAGTACAAACGAACTTTTTTGTGGTTAATTTTTCTACTGAGCTCATTTAGAATGTAATATGATTGTTAACCAGTTCGCATACTTCCAGCCTGTATCCCGAGTTGAATTAAATTTCATCTTTTATTCGCTATTATCCCTATATTAAGCTCTCTCCTAGTCTAATTCTCTAAATTTTGTACCATTTTAGAGGGAAAAAAGGGAAGAAGACGAGATTATGTATTTTTTCCTCTCCTTGAACATAAAATGTTAGAAATAATGGGGGACATTCACAAAGCACTTTAACCCCCACTTTAGCCCCGATTTTTAACCCTGGTGCTAAACATGGTACTAAATCAGGGGCTAACCATGTTAAGCTCATAGTTTAGCACCATGTTTAGCACCAGGGTTAAAAATCGGGGCTAAAGTGGGGGTTAAAGTGCTTTGTGAATGTCCCCCATAGTCTTCATTTCATCCTCACTTTGAGAGAGGAGAAATAAGATGTGTTTTAGAAGTATTAGGTTTAGACGTGTAAAGATAAAGGATAAGTTAAAGACGTAATTTTTATTCAAGTAACATAAGATATATCCTTATTTTTATCAATAAAAATATTTAAAATTTTAAACATTACATTCTTATGCCCTACTTATAGTCTAGATAATATCCACTACTAAATTTTGAATAACACATTTGCTCAATTGGAGTAATTTGAATTTTTATTTAAGAGCGAGCACCTAAATATGAATCTGATTTATCACAAAATTCACAGAATTTCATGTAAATTTCTTAGCGCCCCTATATTATAACAGTTTAATTTTGAAAGTAATATGGTCAACAGAAAAATAGCATTTTTTTTCTCATATCTCATTTAGAGAAAAAAATCGCCAACTTTTATGTATTCATTTAAAATATGGGTTATCCAAGTGGCTCATGCATGGTTGCTGAAATAGTAACTTTCGATTTGTATTCCATTTTGAATTTTAATTAGTGAATTTATGAATGTGACGTATTATACAATCTTAAACTTTAAGTAATTGTATAAAATTCTACATTAATGAACCATGCAAAAGTAAGTGTATATTGCATTGCGTGGTGAGGAAATGAATTTAACCCTCTGGCAAATAGCAACACAATATTTCCATATAATTAGAAATATCAGAAATTTTAATGTCGTGTTTCAAAAAGTAAATAACATTTTATAATGCATTATTCCAGTCATTCAAATATTCTAATACAGTGAACACTCATTAAAAATTATTCTGTAGTCCAATGCATATATATAAAAATTTCTAAAATTTGTAACAATTTTAATATTGAATTTATATTTTGATATTAAATCTTATTTTTAAATCTATTGACTTTAATACGCAAATCATAGAAAAGAGACTTCTTCGTAAACACTTCCGGTTTCCCCCCACGTGACTACTCACCAGCTGATGGTGGTGGGGGCGCCACCTGAGAGGAGCACGGCGAGGGTGGCGGTGGCGCCCTCCTCGATGCGCCATCTCTGTTTGTCGACGTGCAGAATCGGGGGGGCCAGAAGAGGTGGCGCCTCAGGAGCCTCGGGGGCGCCGGGCCCGGGGGGAGTCCCCTCAGGGGGCCCCGTCTCGCCGCCTAAACAACAGACGCATGGTTAGCTTCTAAATTAACTGTGGTGATGGATTGTCGACTTTATGTATGTGTGACCGAAAGTCCTCCGTTTGGATTGTAGAGTCTTTGTCTAAATGAGTGGAAAACACAAATAATTCACTCTTTTTATTTATGATCTTTTAAATTACGTATAATTACTTGTGTATTATATAATTAAGTTAAGAAAAATCTATAAATATAACCTTGTAGTTCTTTTAGAGTTCTGGGAATACTTTTTTGCACTGTAAATAATTATGCTGAGTACATTACAGACTCAATACTATAATATGACAAAATAACGTAATTTTAATTATTTTAGCAATATGTAGTTTCAATTGAAATCAATTTATCAAATTTTAATTTAACTATGCTTTATAAGTTTATAACTTAAAATGCCGTAATTATATTTTAACTTAACTTAATACTTAACTTAAATACTATCTAAATTCTGTAACAACAAGACTATACATTCTAAATCAGCAATATATTTATAAATAATTTTAATGCAGTGCAAAGCTCCAGTAGATAATTATTTAATTGATAAAAAATAAATATATATTATAATCTGCAATTAATTAATTTTTTTTGCTCATAGGGGCTTAAACTGGACTGGATCCAGTGCTATATTTGCAGAATGATAATTTTCATACTGTGTTGTGCTTGGATGTTACTTTTATGTATTTTTGTTAATATTATTGACGTGCAGAACATATGTTACATTGTCTTGTACTACATTCGAAAAGATTCGAATAAAAAAATAAATAAATTACCTAAAAAAAGCTATAATAAAAATTAATTTCCCTTAAATCAAGTCTTATTTTGAACTACAATAAAATTTTATGGACCTTTTGTTAACCCATTACGATGTTGATTTCAATGTTAATAAGTCCCAAGGGGTTAGTATCTCAGAATGGAGCCCATGTGACCTTTCTCTTTGTTATAAAACCTCTTCGTTGTAGTGAGTGACTCATCTAATGTATTGGCAGATGAGAGCAGCGATTTCACAGAACACTTGAACACGTCACTCAACACGCCCGCACCTGCACACTAATTACACTACATGTTAATTAAACAGTGAAATAAGGTTGCTTTGATGACCGAACAAATCTACAAAGAAGCTAAAGACTAATCAAAGACCTCCGTATCTTATTGTTAAACATTTCAGAAAGTTCCATATTTTTCCGGATGGTAGCACCACTGTCGCATATATGGTTAATGTTCTGGACATAAGATATGGAGGCCTCTGATTCTTTTCTGCACCAATGTACTACGACAAATAATTTACGGAATTTTGTTCAGCCTGTAATTTAGGCAACTATTGCTGCAGTTATGTACGGCGGGTTGCATTTAGAACTCGGGGGCAGCTTGAACCACCATGAGCCAACAATATATAATAATATTATTATAGTGGTACAGTGTCCCGAATTGTTTACAATTACTCAAATTTTTACTACTAAATCTAATGAAAATCTTCATTACTAATTTGATGTAATGTGATGTGATAAAATTAACAATTAAAAATCATAATAATTAACCATAAAATAATATTTAATCATAAATTGGAGTTATGATCTTTAATTATTACTCTCTTGTCAAATAAAAGTAGTTAGCAAAATTTCCTATATCATACACACTTATGCTGGACACAGAGACTATAATATACAGATTGAACTCTATATGTTTTAGTCGTATATACTAAAATGGAGTTATGACAATTTCTATTTTCTTTATCAATGTAGTTATTAGTTATAACGATTTATATATAACAACGACAACTGTGGACATTCTGATTGACACATACAGTAAATCTATGTCATATCTATAAATAATATATATATATATATATATATATATGTTTTGTACCACAATGTGGACTTTGATCCGGCTAAAAATTATATTCTCACATATTACGTGTTGGAGCTGTACATCGCTGGACACTACAAACTTTTCCCCAACTCTGTGTGGATGTTGCCACGCAGTCCATGGGGTCGTGGTGAAATTTAACTTTATCAGAATGTCTAGACTGGGTTAATCTCTCTTGAAATCTAAAATCTTCTTCCACAACTCCCAGTTAAGCGAGGTAAAGTTCATGGTATATCATTCTTATCACAGCACTCGGACACCGATGTTAGATATCAAATTATATAAATTAATCCCAAATTAATAAATTATGTTTCATATAAAATCTAACGTTTGAAAGAGAGCATCCATTTTTGATAATTTAGATGCATTAGTCAAGCTCTGTGATAAGTCCGAGGGCAGAGTGGAACTTCGTACATTGTATTACAATGCTCTTTTGTTGTTTGTTTTTTCTAGGACATCTCTATTCTCTCCATGACTGTAGTTAGGACATTTGCTGGACGTTTTCTGCGCGCTCGGACGTCAGGCGGCGGTAATTGCCGGGCGCGTGCACCTGAGCGAGACGGCAGGGGGGCGGGGCAGCTATTTCTGGCGCCGCACACACACCGAGCTGGCCGAGCCACTACCACCAGTTTAACCTCCATTCTGACCCGTGATGACATAACCTCTAACTTTATACTCTGTACAACGAAATTATGAACGGTTGATGTCGTAACCTTTAACTATTATCTACAACAAAATTATTTTATGAACAGTGACATAACCTCTAACTTTAGACTCTGTACAATGAAATTATGGAGAGTGGCATACCCTCTAACTCTTATTTCCGGACAGTGAAATTATGAAAAGTTGACTTCTAACTTTAATCTCTAGAGTCTAGACAACGAAATTATGAACATACACCTTTAACTATAATATACTCTGGACACCGAAGTTATGCATGGACAACGTTATAACCTCTAATTCTTATCTCTGGACAGCAACAATATGATCGGTTGATAAGTTGACCCAACAAAATTATGAACAGTTGATGACATAACTCTAAAGCCCTGTCCAGAATTGTTTCGGAATTCAAACGGAAAATCGGCTAATCATAAAATTCAAAAACTTCGTTTACTTTAATTTTACAATTGAATCTGAAATTTTATATTTTTCGATTGGTCGAGAGCTTTTCCGTTTCTAATATTCTAATTCCAGCCAGTTCTGGACACGTGGACAGTGCTTAACTAATAATCTATGAACAACGAAATTATGAACGGTTGATGTCATAATTAAACTCTAACAATAATCTCTAGACATTGTGAACGATAATTTAAGAGAATTGAGTATTGCCAATAGAACGATTAAATATTACATCATGGCTTTAAATATGCCATTGTATTGTAATGCTTTGATTGAGTAATAAATTGTTATGGCACATTTATTATATACATTTGAGTTGTGTTTAAATAATTAAATGAAATTATAGTTATATATGTAAGCACCTTTATTAATAATTGATAAGTAAATTACAATTTTTCAGCTTAATTGTTATGGTTATTATGGGAGAAAGTATCATTTATTCATGCATTCTCCGACAGACGAATAAATTTACAATCATATTTATATTATCATAAAATTTTAGCTGTAAGGAAGAATAAAAATATTTAATAATCATTGAATCATTTATATATGGGTAATACACAGCCAAAGGGCAATATAAAATAATATAACATAATTTTACTAAATTTCACTGCAAAAAAACTTTGATTGATTTACCCATATATTTCAATCACTGTACTTCTGCTATGAAAAGTTTTAGTTAAAAATACGATAAATTGAGAAACCTGAGTTCAAATAAATTTCATCTTTTATTCGCTATTAAGCTCTCTCCTCGTCCAAGTTCTCCTATTTTGCACCATTTTAGAAGAAAAAAGGGGGGAAAAGACGAGAATACGTCTTCTTTTCTCTTATTGAGCACAAAATTTTAGAAATATTGTCACGATTTCATCCTCAATTTGTGCGAAGAGGAAATAAGATGTGTTATAGAGGTAAAAAGATCAGGGGGGTCTTCAAATAACACAAATTACAACAATCCTAAAATTAAGACAGTCTTAGCGTATTCTTTATTGTTGCGCTAAGACAGTCTTAGGCTAAGTTTAGGTTAAGTGGTGTTATTTGAAGACCCCCCAGGTTTAGACGTGTAAAGGATGAGTTGAAGACGTAATTTTTTAACTAGGAAAGCTCCGAGATCTGATAACCCCTCGAAAATATTGAAACGCGCCACCACTGAGATATGCTAGTGAGTCAGGCCCGAGTGCTGCGGAATGTTTGCTTCTTCCAGCCCACGCGCGCACTCCAAGGACGAAAAGTCACGTACAAACACGTGAGCAGGGTGCACTGAACGCTGTACACCACATGTGAACAGCAGACGTTCACTAGACACAATTTAGGGCGAAATTTAAGAAGAGCAGAGCACTAGTTGAAAAACTACGTCTTCAACTTATCCTTTACACGACTAAACCTATATTTTTTTCTCAAAAACAAATTTTATTTTCTCCTTGCTCAAACTTATAATGAAATAATGACAACGTTTGCCTATACAACCCTGGTTTCTAACTTTTTATTCTCAATAAGAGGAAAGCAGACGTAATTCCGTCTTTTTTCTTTTAAAATGGTTCAAAATAGTAGGGAATTAGACGAGAAGAGACCGACTTTTATTAAAATATAAAATTTATTTCAACTCGGGAGTTATATCCAGCTTTCTCACTAACCATGTTGTCCAAGTTTTAGTGTTATTGAATTAGGTTGGTGCTAACCACGGTTAGTGAAAAGCTTGAATAACTTTCTGGATAACTCTTTCGTGAATTGGTCCTAAATAATTTCGTTAATTCGGCGTGGTAGCGAAAAATATAATCAAGTCCATTGGTAACATAGAAACTCAAGTCAATTTGCTTCCCTATTGATTTAAGTCCTTTACTAATTGACTTATGTTTTTGTTTTTTTCAGAACAATTATTTATAAATTTAATACAAAAATTGCTTTTTGTATCGAAGGGACCACTTGATGGATTAATCGATCACTACGGTTGGATGAAAGATCTGGGTGCACAAATAAAACGAAAGATTATATATAAAAAAAGTCGTTTTCTGATTTACTCTCAGAAAAAGTTGGAACGTTTTACTCTTGTCGGATTTGCTATAATATAGAGTTGTGACTTTTTCACGAACAAAATTTTTAATTTCAGTAAAAAGAGGAAAAACTTAGCAAATAATCAATCTATAGCCATACAAAAATGATTCTACTAAAAAGAAGTATAGGCAGAGAATATACTAAACTACTATTATCTGGTATATATGAGTAAATGTGTCGGCTATCTAAATTTCAATTTTCATTATTCTAAAATTAAAAAAAATTATTATTAAACCTGAATTTCAGTTTTAAATTATTTACTATCATAATTTTTATTTTGATTTTAGTTATTTCAATCACCAGCAGCAATTAGTTACATTATGTTACATATGACTTGTTAAATCATGTACCAATTAAATTACACCTGAAGACAGCACAAACGTTGCCTTTATATTCTGATTGTGGATGTTTTCACGCTGTTTATGGAAGCGAGGTGACTTTAAATGGTTTTTAAATATCTAGTTAGGAGCTGTTTTTCAAAATCTTTGTCTCAAATAACTCCAGCAAATTAGACATTGATAACATTCAAGCTGTCGTGAAGTGCACAATTAATGTCAATAAACATGCATATTAATTCTAGTCTTGTTACTAATTTATTAGAATATATTAATGTTTTTTTAATAAAGCAAGATAATTATTTACAACGTTCTTTTTGAAGTTGACATCAAAGAATCAAAATTAGAATTAGGCAGCGCGCGGTTACATCAAGCCAAAACTATTGAGGGCATCACTTTGCAAAGAGAATGACTAATCTATAAAGTATAAAAACACTATGTATGTGGTAAATTGTCATAACTCCATAGGTAAATGTTAATAAAAAAGTAATAACTCCGACAACGTTGATTTTTTAATAGCCTAATTAAAATTATTATTTTAGTGTTATGTCATTTTCCATATCAGCATATCACTTACCTATGCAGTTGTGATAATTTCTCAGTACTAAATATATTTTCGTGCACTATAAATTCAAGACACTATTTTCTATTAACATTCATTTTTTTTTAAAATCTATAATAGCAGTGTAATAAAAACTACTTCTAAAAATACATAAAATTATGATACCGGTATAAAAATCTATTTCTAATACCGGTATACTTGCCTATTATATTCCTTGCCATCCCATATAGTAGAGGAAATATCAGGAACATTTCATAATAACTTCACTCTCAAAAGCATACACTGCTTAAATTACTAATATATATTTTTTTTAAAACAAAATAATAACAATTTACCTGTTAACACTGTCATCCAAAAAAATCACCACCACCTTTTTTTTTTTTATTTACTATTATCAATTATTAATTCATATCTCACTTTTATTAATAACTGAAGATGGGAGACTCAAGCTTCTATCTTGACTACACAGTTTCGTTATACTGAAGCTGAAAGCAGCTGCTTAGAGGTGGAATGAGGGGGCTAACAGCCAACCAACCAGCCACTCAGTCTACTAACACCCTCACAAACTTGTGACGTCATATTTTTCTATGACGTCATGATTGGCAAGTTAACTTCCCAATATATAAATATTGACATCAACTCGATGACTTTTTAAACTAAACAATTTTTACTTTAGTTCCTTTTGACCTCAATTCTTAAGTTGGATTTACTTTTAGAGAAAAAAAGAAAAAAAAAATGAGGGTATGTTATTATTAAAAAAAAATAATAGTTTTTTCTATTATTAATTTCTATTTTTATTTAAAATTTAATGTGTATGATAGTATTTACGAAATGGTTCAGGTATTTTCTTATTTACGTTCTTATTAATGCTATTTTAAACCTAGATTTAATTAGACAACAGGTTAACTGAATTCTTGTATGATGCTCTCTAAACCTCATTGGAGAAAAACCATCAGCTAGCTAGGCTAAATTTGCCGCGCTGTAAGTTTAAAACTATTTGCACTATACTGCCATCTCTTGGTGAATACTTATACGTGTAGATAATTATTCTGGTAATTCAAAGACTGCATGTTCAGAAGTCATTAGATATAATTTGACCTTTCCATTTTTTCCTTTGTACTTTTCTTTATTTTGCAGTGTGTGCACGCTGATCATTTAAAAAAAAAATTAAGCAAAACTTTTTGGACAGTAAAAATTTTCATTAAATTTATACTTTAATAATTTATGTTTTTGTGAAGAAAATGTCCGCAGCGGTAATTTAATGAATTATATTATTATATATATATTATTCTCATTGCATATATATAGCCAAACATCTTGCAGAAACCAACCTCTGCGTGAAATTTTTAGCATCAGTTAAAATGATCGTCGAAGCAGGGGTAAAAAGATGTCTTAATAATAAGTAATAAACCCTAGCGAATTCCCCGAGCACCGAGCTGTGTATAATATGCAACCAGTTTCGTTCTGGTGCTTAGCAAGTTGCCTAACCTCACGGCGAGATGAACTGAGGCATGCGCAAAAATCTGCAGTTTCCTTTATAATGGACAACATACATGACAAAATTTTATTGCAGAAATGAATAGAGGGTACCAAATTATGCTTCTCTGAATTTTTTCAGATTTTTTTGAGACCCGGAACTATTTTTAAATAATTATTGAAAGTCCTGTGATTTCAGTTGGCACCCCTGCAGCCTTAATAAAAAGGATAGAGACTGGACGCCTATTGACGCCTCCAGGGGGCGTGGCCGCACTTTCAATAATTATTTAAAAATAGTTCTGGGTCTCAAAAAAATCTGAAAGAATTCAGATAGCATAATTCATTTCTGCAATAAAAATTTTTCATGTATGTTGTCCATTATTAAAGGTAACTGCAGATTCTTAATATACTGTATAAAAGGATTTATTGTAATGAATATTTTCACAACAATATTGTTTAAACCTTTTCCGATTGTGAAATGGGGTGTTAATATGTACAGTTATATGTACATATATAATAATATATGTACATGTTTTTTAATTAACACTTGTTTGTGATATTGCATGACTATGATTATGATTATGATTATATTATGATTATGATTATGATTATGATATAAATACTTTATCTTAATTTAGATTGTTTACTCATGTAAAAGTAAAATTTAATAAAATAATATTCATCATAAAATACATTTTAATTATGTGATATATATCACGTATAGCTACAAAATTGAATATATATAAAATGTAAAATACATTATGTAATATATAGCGTAATTAAATATTTAAGAAATAAATCAATTTAAAAATAAGTTAAACTCCCGTATACTATATAGCTTTTGCTACTCAAATATAAATTTATGACACTAAATATAAGCATATATATAATTTAAAAAAAAAAGTAATTCGGTCTTCATGATTATATAATATTTAGTAAAAATATATTGAAGTATAATATATATATTATATTTTATATTACGTGAATAATCATGGTATAGATGACATGTAGACAATACATACATATAATAAATACAATGTATAATATGCACCCAATATGGTTTCAATACCTGATGATTTTACTCTTGAATTGAAGAAACAACACCAGTCACTAACATCAAAAAATGTCACCATGGAACACAAATTACACATTTTAGTTACTATTAAATTAAATATAAAAAAAAGGAACTTTCTATTGAATCGCAAACAATTCATTTTACATTTTCACGGAACTAAATTTCAAGCGGAAGTATGCGGTCGATAACATTAAAAATTATCTGTTATCCGTTTACGTACAAGACACAGCGACTCATCCTCACTTCCTGTCTTTCATTATTCTCTCTTATTTTTTTATGTAATAAGTACACTTTGCATGAGACACCATGAGTGCTATCTGCTATATATACTTCTATTCGATCAGGAGCGGAACCAGAAAAAAATTTCGGAGGGGGCTGGCTCCATAAGGCCAATGTTAAAAAAAAAAATTTGGAGTGGGGAAAATGCCTATATTGTCTATGTTAAATCCAAAATTTCAGGAGGGGGGAGCCCCCTGGATCCGCGCCTGCTTCTATTTGAGTTTTACTGCAATGAATATTCATATTTACATTTTTTAAAGATTCGTGATATAAGTATTAAGAGCTATGCATGGCGCAGCGCTATATTATGCAGTTGCAGAATATATTTATTGTTGTATTCAAATAGGATTCAATAATGCATTTAATCACAGTTTTCACATTTTTTTCTATAATCTATAAATTCAGAAGTTAGCTGACCGATGATGAGAAGAACCCATCTGCAGCATGAGCATTAATTGGAATTTTAAAATGTTGAGACCTTGAGAGAATAAGTGTAGTATACGACTATATTATAGCTGTTATTGTTAATTTGCAGTCTTTATACGAAAAAAAGTCATCCAGGTCAGATCAAGAATTCATCCCGTCAAGCTGGATCCATATGCCTTTTTTTTTTTTTTTTTTTTTTTTTTTTTTTTTTTTTTACGTATCTCATTTGGTGGCCTGATTTTTGGGATCATTCAAATTTAAAGGACGGGTTACAGCTGACGACGAAGCGAGACTCGGAAAGTACAAACAAGTTTATTCGATTACAAAATCTTTTTTTTTTAATATTACATGAATTTTTAAATTCAAAATAATATGTACTCAACATTGCATCTTACATTACAGGGTATACCGATGAGCTCTATATAAAGGATAATGTCAACATATTATATTATAGCTGCATGCAGCCAATTACTCAATATTTTTTATGGTCTGGCAGTCATATTCATTTATTTTGTCGGAACCACTCGAAAGTGCTTTCGCCTGTGAGGTATGATACACGTGCCATTCTTCGTTATAATACAATTAATTAAACTGGACTACCATCATGCATGCAATTTCTATTATATATGAAAAAGGCATGAGAAAATCCTAAATAAATATGACGGTCGATCAGTACAGGCGCGGATTTAGGGGGGGTGCTGGGGAGGCTGCACCCCCCCCCCCCCGAAATTTTGAATTTAACATGGGCAATATAGGCATTTTCCCCCCACTCCAATTTTTTTTTAACATTGACCTTATGGAGGCAGCCCCTCCCGAATTTTTTTCTGGATCCGCGCCTGGATCAGTATATATATGTACAGTACATATATACAACACTGTTAATATAATTCTATCTGCAAATTTGTGCAGGTTGATAACTATATAAGCTCATGAAAAATGAAAATAACTGCACGCTAATTAAGTCTGGACCCGGCCTTCCTTTCCTCCTGAGGAGAGCTGGCCCGGCCGGCAAGCAACAGATATTATATTATGCTCTAGCATTATGCATACAACACAGATAGACTGATGCCTCTATAATGAGAGCAGGAAGATACATAATTAATTAAAATCATCATGGACACTTCTGTTGCAAAATATATATATAGTGTATGCACATGATGACGACAGCTCTATATATAGTACATACAAATTAAACCATATGCATCGATCTCTTTTAAAATAAGTCCATATATCTTTCTTACCTGACAAAATATAGCTGCTCGTGGACCTTGCCGACCTTGTGGTTGTTCGATAACTGTTTAGAATCCGGCATAATGATGCAGTAACGATGTTTTGCATGGTACTTCTGCATTGCATTATTTTCACACGATCCGATTCACGATTTAGCGAGCGCACATGCAGACATTTCCCGCCAAAAGTCAAAAACAAAAAAACGTGCATAGCGCCGCATCGCCATGATAGCGCGCAATAATTGCGCGCTATATATACGTAGTTTGAAGTTTGAAGAGTAAAATCTAAGGAGACAGAGAAAGTATATAGTGTCGTATTATAGTGTCTCGAATATTAGGAATCGAGACTTTTTGAAGATCTTGTAATAAACGGCTCTTAAAGTTCCTTAAATTTTCTGTATTATCACGTACGTTATTACAAGCACAATTAATATACAATCGAACTAAATTCTTATATAGAGGGCGACAGATGATTGACAAAGCTTAATTATTAAAACACTTAAAAGTCTTAAAACAACAGTAAAAATTATAACCGAACGTATATTGTAGGTCTGTAAATTTTTTACCACTGAACTCTTTAATTATTTTTCCTTAATATTTTTTAAAGTAATTTTTAAATTTTTTTTACCGACTTTTGTAATTTTTAATTCCTATAACAATAACTTTATGGATTTTCTATTATTTTTTAAATGTGATATTGAAAAAATTTGATACAAATGAGTTAATCTAAATAATTACGATACTTTTTATTTTGCCCTCTTTATTTCTAATATTAATGAAATTTTGTGCTACGCATTTTCGTTAGTAAAATAATTTTAAAACTGGATTTGACATAATACTCACAAAATGTAGCATGACATATAATTATACTGTATATATAGTAGACTCAAAAAATATAATTTAAGAAAAAGTACAGAGCTCATAATCAAAATAAAATGGAACGTTGCAATGTGTACATACTACAATAGTTCTGTCTTACTATAATTTAAAACTAACTCTTAACAAATTTCTGATGTAAGAATATTGTATTTTTTAAAACATAGCAATAATCTCAAATTTTGGTTAACTTCCCATTACATTTAATTAGACATAAAAAAGAAATTAAGACAAAAATTTATTGGAGTATAATGTTTTTTTATTCAATTAAATATGTATATAAAAAATGTAGATTACAAATAAATGGCACTTCAGTACTAATATCTATGGCAAATGGAAACAACTAATTTACGATTAGGAAGAAAATTTCTAGTACATTTAAAATTATAAATTTTTGCATATTTGTATTAAAATTTGAATCAGATGTTTTAAACCAACAACCAGTGCCCATAAGAGTAACTTTGTTACATTATTCAGTGCAATAATGATAGCCGATGATGAAAGGTTGGTTTTGGAATGATATGAGATTATTGTTATTAATACTTTAAAATTTAAAACTTCAAATAACATATAAGCTACTAAATCAAGATATCACTTAATTTAAAGAGTAATATACCTTTACCTTTAATTCTTTATTGAATTTGCTTATTTAAGGCACTAATATCCCTTGTATAGAGAGTAGAGAGCATTTTTACATTGTTTTGTGACATTTTCTTGTATAATTAACATTTCTAAATGTAAAAATTTAATGTAAGTATATTTTGAGTCAGAGTCTTTAGTACAGTATGTAAAACTCAATAATAACAACAAACAGCTAGATACTACAGTTAATTTTTTTTATCAATGCATATTAAATTTATTTTCTTAACGACATATGGCACTTTAATTTGTATTTTTTAAAAATACTTTATGTGCTTTTTTCACCAGCACATATACATGCACCATAGACTCTGACATACATACAATAACATGAATTATAAAATTTTCATACATGGTAAGTAGAGTGCAATGTCAAAAGATATAAAAAATTATTTGCTCAGATTTCCATCAAACTGAAATCTTGCATACAATTTTTAAACAATTTTGTAACATTTTATATTTTAATAAAATATTTTATTAAAATGATTGTATTCTTAATTCTTATGCTAATGGAAGTTTTTTATGTTTATAGTTTATAAAGGAATGTTTTAATTATAAGTAATACAATTTTGTAATTGCATTATCAGAAAATACAGTTTCAATAACCAATTTTTCTTTAATACAAATGGCACATTAAAAAAGGAGTAGAACCTGTTAAAATTTAAAATGCTAATTAACAAAAACATTTATTTAAACTGCACTGATATCAGTTTGAAAAAAATGAGATTCTGAAACAATATGTTGATGCATTAGCACAGAAAAGCAATCGGCTGACACCTTTGTTTCAATAAGCAAGTTCAATAACCTCATTCCCATTGGTTACCATTGACTTTCTGTGCTATTAGTTAGTGTGACAGAACCCATATGTAAAAAAGATGGGTCTCTAAACACAATTATTGACAATATTGCTAAATAGATCATTTTTTTCTATTTTCTAACTATGGAATACAATCTAATATACAGTAAAATATCCCATAACCTTACTTTTGCATAATTATATAGATGCAAATATAATTTACTACAATTGAAAAATTGTAAGAGTATTTATAAAATTAATATATATATTATATATAAAAAAAGGAAATCAGCTAAACTAAAAATATATTAGGAAGAATGGAATGTTGTGATATAAAAATATTATATAGCCTCGTTGTATAGCAAGTTACTACTAGCAGTGTCATGGCAATATTATGGCATACAGTAAAACATAGTTGGGAATTATTAAGGACTGTCGCTACGTAGCCGGCCACCAGAGGCGCAACGTTTGCGTTTCGAAAAATACTGATTGGAAGAATTTTGTTCCAACATTTTTACAAAACTTTAAAGGATATTTAATTTTTAATTGTATAATATTAATTTTATATATATTCTCTGATGAACAAGTTAATATGGATACTGCACAGCAATGTTTTAAGGACTTTACAAGTAAGAAAATTACACACTATATTTCCCCACTTTGTCACAAGCCCTCTTGCTGAATTTTTTTCTCCTCGGATGTACTGTGCATTGTCCCATTGTTCGGGACTGCACCTAGCTTGCTCGCCAGCAAGCAGCGAGGCAAGTGAGGATGGTCAGCTTGAGCTATACCAGCAGCAGGGAGGGCGCCGAGACGGCTTAATTAGGTTCTGCGGGCTCGCGCACGGATCTGCACGGGCGGGCCCGTGGGCCGTGCAGACCCATGGGCCGTGCTCATGCAGCTCAGCATTGGTAGTCTGCACACGGAAATTGATGGCTCCTACAAGGCCTAGCTCTAGCTATTAAATTCCTCCAATAAAAAAAAAAAAAAACATAATATATATATATCGATTTTTTTTATTGAGAGAAAAATTAATTAATTATTATAATTATTATTAATTATTGGACCGTAATTATATAAAATTATAATATTTATTATAACATTTATAATATAGTTATAATATTATATAACTATATATATATATATATATATATATATATATTATTATATATGTTTTATATAATACATATCTACAAAAATATGAAACATATATAAATATAAATAAATAAATATTTATATTTATTATTATTTTTTTTTAATAATAATATTATTGGCGCAGTGCATTGACCGGTTCTCGTTAGATCACCGAAGTCAAGCTACGTCGAGCGTGGTTAGTACTTAGATGGGTGACCGTTTCAAGTAAAAAATACGCTGCTCCCTCCCTGGGGTAAATTCGTCTCGCTTTCCACCCAGTGCAGTGATGCACTTGTGTGTGGTTCTCCAGGCTTTGGACATCGCTTTGGTCCATTGAGAAAAAGTAAAGGTGTCCGTCCTGACTGAGGTTTTCCACGGTTCCCTCAGTCTCACCTCAGCGAATGCTGGGACGCGTAAGCATGCAGGCCGTGGCCACTATCCGTTCCCTACCTTAGATCCCTACCCAGTACCCCGCCGCGAGCTGTAAGCTCTTAGGGGTGGATCCTTGTAAAAAAAAAATTATTAATATATATATAAATATAATCAGGCGCGGATCCAGAAACAAATTATTATCAGATTATTTTTATTTCAAGCATATGATTAGATATGATGAGCCACATAAAGCGAAACAGCATTATGAATGATAGTAAATTTTAATATATAAAATTACGTAATTATTAGGATTATTACTTAGATTCGAGTTAGATTCATTATATATAACAAAAGGAATTAAAAAATACAATAATATATTTTATTTTTTTATCGAAAAAAAAAAAGTTTCGATGCTTACTATCCTAAAAATCATAATATTAATTCTTTCAAAATAATAAATATATACATCTTTGTTTATTTACCGTTACTCTCCCTTCTATTCAATTTAAAATACAATGGAATGTTGAGGCGCACTCGCAACGGTAGAGCAGGAGCATTCATCACGGCACGGCTGCCCTTCATATTTCTTTCTTTGCCTTGAGCTTTTGCTCTCTGAGTTATAGGGGCATTTTTTTAACTGCAATAACTTATCATATAATTATTATATTCACAAATTAATCAGACTAGGAAATAGATAAACATAATTATAATGACTGTTGCTCATTTAAAAACGGTTAATCTTATTATTTCCTTTGAAATGTTGGAATTAAATTCACCCAATCTTGGACATCATTTACTAAAGACTGGTAGTGACATCTCTTTTCATTCCACTTGCATATTTTCATAGCGACAGACCTTAATCAACCAAGGAACCAAAGATAATGATTGACGAGTATTATAATTCTAAGACAGATCTTGTTGATTATATTATCACTACAGTATTTAGATTTTGAGTATTTTTGTAGTTTTTACAACAATAAATTTATTATACTTGAAATTTAATGACAATCTGTTCTTATTAGAAAAATGAGAAGCTACAGGTGCCTGATGTAAAAATCATGAAATTGGTTCAAATTGTCCAATTACAAGAAATTTAAGCTCTACTTTTAAGAAATTTATGAAGGCAATACTTATTGTATGATTATTTAAGCTGCTTTGAAAACAACAATACGTACAAATTTATGTTTTTCATGATAACTTGATTATCACAAAAAAATAAAAACATCCTGTTTGATTGACAACCACCAGTAAATATGACACTGCAGTAGACTCCCCTTTTATTAAATTAAATAGACCTTTGTGGTGCTAGAGACATCAGCAATGTGGATAAGTGTCTCAAATCAGCCTTGGCACTAAAGTAGCAATATCTATTTGAGCTTAAAATCCCAAATCCCTTCCAAAATTAATATAAAAATGTGGTACTCAGCTTTTAATAATACAAGCTTCCTACTGTATAGGATTTATCAAAATTAAAAGCAAGAATAAAAACCACATTCAAAATCATTTCATTTATAAAACTTGAGTGTCAATTTTCTTTTATAGACAATGGCAGCACTTTCAATTTTGTCAGATATGATGAGACAACTATTGACAGTTAAAACTCCCATCAAATTATCCTAATTTAATTCTGAAGAGACAATACAGATTGCACATGATATTGAGTTTAAAATTTTGAACACAGCTAACTTAAGTGTTCAGACAGCACAACAAATACCTACTTAAACATGCCCTCCAAGTACACTCGGCCTACTCGTTGAACTCCTCGTTGTCTGCCCCCGCGCCGCTCTTGCTCTCTCCTTCGTAGTTATCGTAGTCGTAGGTGTACGTACCGTCCTCTTCCAGCAGTGAGTCTTCCTCACCATGCTTCGCAGGGCAGCTCTGGCATCTGCAACCACCACGGAACGATATTAGTACAGTACGATTTACATCAAATTGCTACAGCTTCAAGAAACAGATTTGCAATTTTATGGGAAGTAAGACAAGCTTTTTGTCTACCCAAAATCTTTAACATCAAAAAATCTCAACGGACTGTATGACAATACTCCAGATACAGATTAAGGATTCATGTTGTACAACAGCACATAACATAAAATATCAAGTGACATCCAAGTCTACAGTATTTAACATAGCAATCATAAATGAAAAAGACTTAAATTAAACAAAGTTCTACTCTTACAGAAGAGTCTATCCAAGTCAAATACAGTAACACAGAATAAGGTGTTTACAATATTTGTAATGTACTATGGATAACTGGATATCTTAATAGAATTACTTGTAATACTGTATGTATCTAAAATTAGATACTGGTACATATACAATTTAATTATGAGTGATTATGATTTCATCAGTGTTTTAGTATAAAAAATACGATGCAGAAGTGATAACACATTTTAGTAATGTTGTCTAAGAAAAGCAATTAGTTTTTTCTAGAACAGTGGCATTAGAAAAAGATACCGGTAATGCAACACATGCACACTTAACTTTTGTAACAGTCTAAAGTGTATTTTGCAGAGTTAAATTTGTTAAAAAAAAAGCAACAGCCTTTTTCTTCTAAAGTATAAACTTTACAGTACACAACAATGTGAACAGAGCACTGAGGCATAAATTTACACATTATCAAAAATAAAAATCAACTGACCTGCTCTCGTTGATTCCGTAGTTGATACAGGTGTTGCCGATACACTCGCAGCAGCCGTCATGGAACCAACGGTAGCTCGACGCCCCCATTGAGTGGCACGTGTCCTTGCATTTGTTCCACGACATGCATTGCACGTGAAACGCCACGGTGCAGTTGACGGTGATCTTGTCCTTGATGGGGTTCACTTCCTGCTCTGAAACATCTGTGACGGACCAACATTAGCAACCAGTGCTGCCTCTGGAGGACACACTTAGAAGCTCATACAATCTAGCTGGAATTTATTCTAATACATAAGTGACTTTCCCTTACACTGATCCTCGCCATCTGTGAGTGGCGCTGCAATTTTTTGCAACTTGCAGTTCAAAGTCGACGAATCACTTGACAGCATGACGTCAAGCTGTTCATGATCCATCGATGGCTGCTCTGTGGTCAACCAATCGCTTGGCAGCATGACGTTACACACGAGCCGCGGTGGCCCGAGGTAGTTGTCTTTATCTCGCTAGTATTTGGAATTGAGCAGTGCTAGGGTGAAAACAATTGTACTGAAGCAAACTAGAATAGATATACCACGTTTTGGCAGTGAAAAATGTTAGCTTTTTATCTTCTTTCGTACCTAACTCGCGTTTCACAAAATTCCCCCCCCCCCCCTCTTCGCAACGTATTATTTTGTTTCTACATACTTTGACCGTATATATACAAAGTTAGACAAAGTTGCAGCGCCACTTACAGATGGCGAGGATCAGTGTAAGGATAAGTCGCTTATTGAAATACATGTAGAAAAATTGCCAAAATACATAAAAAAACTAGCAAGTTCAACTCACGTGTTTCGTATTTGATCTCCTTGTCAAGCTTGGGGCTGAAGGCGGTGAGGTCAAAGTCGATGGGGTAGGAGAAGCTGATCCACCTCTTGAGCTCGTCTGGCTCGGCGGTGAGCACGTTGAAGAGCTCTACGATCGGCTCGGGAAAGTCTTCGATGTGGCTCTTCTTGCCCAGCAGGCTCGTTGTCTCGTTGGGCTTCGGGCACAGATCTGAAACACCAGGGACAATGATACTGTACTTTCAAAAACACAATGTTTTTCATCTTTTCTGAAAAATAGGGGCCTGTATATTATGCATCTTAATATTCCTAATGCAGCTAAGGGAAGGGAAGGCTTCATAGAGAACATCCAATACAGTATATAAATTTAACTATGAAGTTTATGATGATTTTAGTAACAAACAGTATTATTGTGGTAGCGTCTAGTTTGCTAATCTCAATTCGGTAGACTTTGCATAGATTATTAATGCCAATCTCAATCCTCCATTTTCTGGCAATGTATTGAAATGAGCAATGAACTCTACCTAGTTGAGATTGGTGAACTAACATTAACGTACAGTAGCGATATACTGTAGTATGTGCTTAAGTTGTATTAGGCGCTTGCGTGTGACGTCAGTGTGACCTTGGATCGGGAGTTTCAACAGTCGTCCGCTAGTCGTCGATGGTGGCCTGGTGGAACTCCGCAATGTATAAGCATATAGGAGAAAATATTAAAAAAATATTTAAAAATATATAAAGAAAAGATTCTGAATTCTGAGGTGAGCAGAAGTTTGTAAATTTTATTTTAAACATTTTGTTCACCTCACATTTTTTATTTTCATTTTAAATAATTTATAATGTATTTTTTTAATCTTTTGCCTGCATGCAGAGTTCTCTACCACTCCACCGGCATGGCAGAATGCGCGCGCATGTTTTCACTCAGCCCCTGTAAAGTAGACTGATTGCGTTGCTCATGCAACCGCCTTATAAAACATTTTAAAACATATGTAAACATTACTGTACTGATGTTAATATACATCCATGCAGTGACGAAGGGTAAGGGAATTTTAAATAATTAAATCATTTCACATGGAAGGAGTCATCACGGAGTTCAGTAACTAGTGTATTAGATTCCTGAGGGGATGTTGGCTTGATTCAAATGCCTCCTGAACCTTCTACTCTAACATTTTAATGCATCTTAATCTCGCACCTGTATCGCTCTTATAAAACTCGATGTGTGTCAGATAGCAAATCCACAAGGAAAGGAGGAGTGGGCAATCCCTCCCTCCTTCCCGAAAAGGTGCTAAAATACAATACATTAAAGATATTACCCCCCACTCCCATCTCAGTTTTAACATTGCGGGATGGAGGGCACTACCACCCCCGGCCAGAATCGCTCGGTGGATTCGCCTCTGACGTGTCAATAGAAAATATTTAAGAGAAGGAAATTAGACACAACTTCTTACCAACACAAGAACAACATTCCGTGTAGAGATGTCCTAGACAGTTAGAACACTCCTTGCAGCAGGAACAGTTCTTGAGTTCGCACTTGCAGGACTGGGTCAGCATGCACTTGCTTACAACGCTCGCACAAACTGCCTCGTTGCATCCCTCTGCTTGTTGCCAGGCCGTAGTCAATATAAGGCACACGAAAATGCCATAAATCCACCGTTCTAAGCTCTCCATCGCTCTGAAAATATAAATACAAGTTATTGAAAGTTGTCATGCACCTGTTATAGGCCTTGATAATTTGTCTATATTTTGACTATATTAGGACTAATTAGTTACAAATAAATCTTGAATCCAATACTTTATGATGTAATATATTAATTTAATAATAAAAGTTAAAGTTTTCTTACCTCGAATTACTAAAAAATTAGTATTTAATATAATTGTTTTACAAACTAGGTTTGTTTGTGTTCCCACAGCTTAGAAGGCTTACGTATTCAGTTTTTATGCAGAAGTACCATTAATTTTTACATTGTGTAAAATAATGAAGAAAATTACGAAAGCTTTTAAATTCAGAGCCCTTTAGCCCCGGGCAATTTATGAACTAACATTTTTTTACCTTGACCAGGATTGGAGAGTGGAAAAAAGGCCATCTTGCTTGTGAGGTGAACAGACGTGTCTTCTTGGCTCAGGTAATTTTTCAATTAATTTATACCTATTTCCATCTACAACCTATTCCTATCTATTTGTATTCTGTCTTACACACACTATAGTACTGGTATAGCTAATTTTTTCACTTGGGGTCCCGGCCCATGGCCAAAAAAGGCCCTCCCAGTGGATACTTTGATCAATTCAAAGTCCCACCCATAGGTAATAATTCTAATCTTGTTTCTTCTCTGAACGTACGCAATTATAGTGGTATTCCCATCTCAAATAACTTGTATGAGGCTTTGGATAATGATGACCCAATTCTTATAAGTCATATTAATAATCAAAATGGTCATCCACCACCTTAAGAGACCCACCCCCTTGAAGTTCAAAGTCTCAAAAAAATTCTAGAATCAATGTATAAGATGCAAATGAACACTTTGAGAGATGAATTTTTATTAATTTTAATAATTATTTATAATTGATTTATTTGGTTGATTTTTCACTAAAGAGTTGGTATTACGAACACATGTCCTGCACACTAGCGCCAGCTGGCGGAGGCAGCCAGAACACATGTTCCCCCACCCTAGCGCCAATTTGGCCAGTTGGCGGGGGCAGCCAGAGCAGCCTCGGAAATTGAAGAAGTGAAGACACAATTTTTTTTTTTATATCAACCAAATTTAACAATACATAAATAATTAGAAAAAAGATAAAAACTCCCTTCCAAAGCATTCACATGCATCTTATATTGAAACTAGAATTTTTTTGAAACTTTGAACTCCAATTTTTTATGGTTTCTATCCCATGCATTTATATAATTTCCCGTCCATAAATTATATCGGGTGCTGCAACAGCTTGTTGGTCAGCTCCAAGTTCTGCTGAGTCCATGAACGTGCTCGCCGCGCCGCTTGGAGCCTTCTCGCTCATACTTCGCTCGAACGGCCCAAGCGGGCGGCTGCGCGCGCTCCAAAAAGGATATTTATGTGGAAATAGCGGCCAGGCGCCTGTCCCGAGGCACGGCCACGCTCTGAGGCGGCACGCGTCTTTTTAAAGTCGAATGTTATATAATTTTTATTATATGCATGATCGCCGCCGCATTGTAGTCACGGCTCCTCTGCAGTTGTCCAAAACACGTACATGACTCTGACGTCAGCGTTTCATCGGTTAGGGGAGCGTGGGCCATGTGTCGGCCCACCATGCAGACTTTGTGGCATCATACTGCAGTGGTCTAGCTAGCTAGCTGCATGGTTGCATGCTGTAACCAAAGACTTCCGGAAGTCTTTGGCTGTAACACTGCTCTACATGCATCCCCACTCAGCTCTGCTCCCCCATGTGACTGCAACTGCATTATTAAGGAACTCCATAGTTCGCGTTTTCCCATATACTAGCTTACGCTGGAAGAAACAACAGACTGTTCATTCTACCCCTGCAACGTATCAATTATCACACTTTATAACGCCTTCTCTACCATACCAAGCATCCCCCGGTGTACACGTTGACCCGCCACTATAAGTTGCTCGCGAACAGAAAGAAGTCTTCTAGGTAAAAAAAAAAACTTGATAAAGTGTACAGTCGTCGCCTCGGAAAATTTCCCTTTGCAGCCTTGTTAATCACCGTGCCCCATAAGAATAACACAGGGCAAGGTGAATGACTTCTATTGTAATTTTTCTTTCAAAATGATACGTAAAAGTGATAGCGATTAAATATAATTAATAAATTAATATATATTTTTTAAAACTATTGAAAAAAAAATCACTTATCACTTAAATCTATTTTCTCGGCGTATATATTTTTACATGTCAGAGCACGTGCTGTAATGTTGTAAAATATAATAGTAATCGCGTCGTAATCCGGTCGTATTATTATAGTCAAAACGTAAAAATAATGCAACATAATAATGTTGTGGAAATAGCGGCCAGGCGCCTGTCCCGAGGCACGGCCATGCTCTAAGGCGACAAAAGTCTTGTTAAAGTCGATTGTTATAAAATTTTTATGCATGATCACCAAGCATCTCTGAAAAATGCAAAATAAAAAAAAAAAAAAAATAGAAGCGCGGGAAGTAAATAGATTGCGATTTACGCTCTTTAATATGTGAATTTGATATAATTAATATAATAAAGAATTATTGCTAATAATCAAATAATTTTACTCATATAATCGGAAGAAACCGGGAAAGCGAAACGTGGAAGGGGCGGGAAGGGGGGACCCCGAAATTGAAGAAGTGAAAACACATATTTTTTTATATATGAACCAATTTTAACAATACATAAATAATTAGAAAAATATAAAAAATTCCCTTCCAAAGCATTCACATATGCATCTTTCATTGCATAAAACTAGAATTTTTTTGAGACTTTGAACTCCAATTTTTTATATGGTTTCTATCCCATAGTCTCCCATAATTATATCGGCTGCTGCAACAGCTTGTTGGACAGTTTGTTGGTCAGCTCCAAATTCTGCGTCCATGTGGACGTGCTCGCGCCGCGGCCGCTTGGAGCCTGGTCGCTCATACGTACTGCGCTCGCACGGCCCAAGCGGGCGGCTACGCGCGTCCCAAGAAGGATATAATTATATAGCGGCCAGGCGCCTGTCCCGAGGCACGGGCACGCTCTGAGGCGACAAGCGTCTTTTTAAAGTCGAATGTTATCTAATTTTTATGCATGATCACCATACATCTCTGAAAAGTGCAAAATAAAAAAAGAAACAATAATAGAGGAGCGTGAAGTAAAAAAATTGCGATTCACGCTCTATAATGTGAATTTGATATAATTAATATAAAAAATAATTATTGCTAATAATCAAATAATTTTATTCATTATAAATTATAAAAATATTATAATAATATAATATAGTAACATTATTATAAATCACAAACCCGAATACAAAGAGAAATATTAGCACCACGAAATTAGGCAACTTTTTCAGATTCGAAGTAAGGCGAGTTGCCTAAACAAAAATTAATTAATTATTTACTTTATTTAATTATCAAATTGAATTCCTGTAAGTAATATAAAAATGACCTTCTACAAAATTTTAAAAACCGACGTGAACGCAAAATCTTAAATATTTTCTCAAAGTTACAGCAAAATGTAATGGCAAAAGCATGCTTATAGAGATACGACATTTTTTTTGTGGATGATGGCTACTGCACGTAAACAAGCGCGGTTGTCAAGTGCACACTAGCTGTCACTGACAACAACACGACAACAGTGAATGAGGCAGAGAGGAACCAAAAATTGACAACATTGCCGTTTTCCCCTATCTTTGCAAACCATGTGTTAAAACACATGGCCCACCATGCAGACATTGTGGCGTCATACTGCAGTGGTCTATAGGTAGCTGCAAGCCATGCTGTGAGCTTGTGAACCACGGTGGCAGGGAGCCCTGTAAAGTCTCCTTTGAAGCTTTCATGGCCATGAAGAAGCTGTGATGTTGCATGCTGTAACGTGTGACTCCCCCCCCCCTTCCCCCAAAGATGCGAATTAAAATTTCCTGCCACTCAAATAATATGTATTATAAAATTTATAAATCACTGGCTGCTCTATAAGAAGGCATTGTATAAAGTGTAAATAATACGGTCCGGCATCTCTGAAATGCAAAATAAAAAATAAATTTAAAAAAAAAAAAAAATAGAAGAGCGTAAAGTAAAAAAAAATTGCGATTTATTTACGCTCGTCAATGTGAATTTGATATAATTAATATATAAAAAATTATTATTGCTAATATATTATATAAAAATAATCAAAAAATTTTACTCATTATAAAATTCATGAAGAGAAATATTAACGCCACAAGGATAGGCAACTTGTTCAGCTTCAAAGTATGGCGAGTTGCCTAAACAACAAATTCTTGAACTATTATAAGAAAATTCCAAAAATAAAATGCATCGCGATTGTTTAAGCAGTTCATAATAACGGTGAAATATATTGTTATATTATGTTGTATATTAATTATTATAAACATTTCATGCTTGTATGTTATATATTGTGTATAACCTTGGTTGATTTGTAAATTAAGTGACCAATAAAAAAAAATATATAATTATTTATTTATACACTCGCGTTCAAAAATATATTTCATTTTTTAATTAATTTTTATAACTTATGCATATTACTAAATACTACATATAAATTATAAAATTTGATATTATTTGCATTGCATTGAATAAAATTAAATATATTAAAATAATGCATCGCATGATCATTTCCATCCTAAGATTCTTTCTTTTTGTTGTGGAGATTTAAATGCATGAACAAATTATTCCACATGCAAGAGAGTACTAACGCTGCATAATGTCTCAAAATCCAGTGAGTAACATCAAAAGGAACTTTTGAAAACAAGATATTTTCGCTTGCAATAAAATTAAATATTTTTTAAAAAAAAAAGTGACGTGACGTAAAAAAAAAGCATGCAGAAATATATATATAAAAACTTAATTATTCATAATATTCAAAAAAAAATCGGATCGTCTGCAAAAGGCAACCTAGCTGGTATAGTATGAGTTAAAGCATTGCACGATACATATTAAAAAAAAAAATACATGAAAAACTGATGCAGTTCGTCTTTCCCCGGTCTCCCCCATGAAAAAAAAAAATACTCCTTTTGGTCTCCCCACAAATGCCACCACCGTCGTCGGAGTTGCAGCTGCAGAGGAGGTGTGGCACCTCCTGCTGGAATTCGTCACTTCGCGCCATAAGGGCTGCCTCACACAGGATCGCATGATTTCGCAGCGTATATATATGATAAGAAAATTAAGAACCTATGCGATCACACGTATACGCGCACACTAATTTCATATCGCATCGCATGCACTCGTAGGTTCTTCATTTAAAACCGTTTCTAAATTTATACTATTATATGTATATTATATGTATATATACGATGCGATGCAAAGGCGGCGATGTTTATATATTTATGCAAAAATTGCAATGACTTCTATTATATAATTTTTTTCAAAACGTAACGTATACGCGCGTGGAAAGAAAAAGTGACAGTGATAATATATAAATATTTTATTAATATTATTGAAAAATATCACTTACAGTATCACTTAAATCGAGCTTCTCGAAGTATATTTTCACATGTATATAAAAGCGCACGCTGTAATGTTGCCATAATCGTGTCTTAATTCGGTCGTATAGTGAAAAAGTAAAAATAATGCGGCATGCATGCAAGTGTACTTGCATGGAGAAAAATGTGACAGCAATATAATATAATAATACATCCTTTTTTTAATATCGAAAAAAAATCATCACTTAATTAAATCGAGCTTTTTCGAAGATTAAATGCATGAAAGTATATACTACATGAAAAGAGGGAGCGCTGTGTAAAAATGCTATAGTAAAAATTATAAAATAGTGATCGCGTCGTAGGAAAAGGTAAAAATAATGCGGCATGCATGCAAGTGAATTTTAATTTATGCTTGCATACCTGTATTTTGATTGTTTTATAAATTTAATATAATATGTAATATACATGATAATAATAATATATAAACTTTATTTTCCTAAAAGCTAAAGTCGCATGAATATTACTTGTATGTATGGAACCAGTCTTAAAATCCATTACAATTGTAACATTCAGGAACAATGGAAAAAAAAAAAAAAAATAGACATATTATATAAAAAATGTAACCAATAAATTACTTTCGTATGTATAATAATATATTCATTATATATTATATTATATACAATAATTATACGCGACGATATGGAATACTTAATATTTTAAAGTGTCGTACATTATGATAATAATGGTATCGATGGCATGCAATCCAATAATTCAGACGTAATTAAGGCGATTATATGATCGTCATGATTCAGTGCAAAAATTATAATTTTTTTCTATATCGCTCACTAAACGAAAATCGCACGTGAAAGAAATTAACAAAAACACACACGTACGAGACACAGCGACGAATAAAATTTTTATTTTTTAATATTGAAAATAAAATATCACTTACTTTCATTAAATGATTGGAGATAGCGAAATACCATCGCAGCATTCGCAGGACGTGTACCTTCCTCCGGCCGCAGGGGTCCCAGCGCGGGTGGCACCCGTTATTTACGTTAACAGTAACTACATAATGCATCTTACTCGTGAGCTGCAGTGCAAGAGAGTGAACCGCATCATCGACCTACCTCAATCTCAAAAAATAAACCAGTGCTACCAACATAGTAAAAATTGAACTAAACTTGGAACAAACACTCGTGCAAGCCTAGCGGAACAAATTTTTAAATACCAACATGAAAAAATATCTCTAACAATATTGAATACAATACAAACATGTCTCATGCCGTTAAACTTCACGTATTGCATATTAATACATGGAAAATAAACAGCGCAATATATTTTTTTAGTGAGCAATAACGAAGCTTATATTATATACCTTATCGTGGTTGTCGAAATTACATTTTCATAGCATTCGAAGGAAAGAAAATATAGTGCAATTCACACAATACGGTTTGCAACGCTGTTTTTCATCTGTAGAGCTAGTGGCGAATAGAAATGTCGGACTGACAGAGCGTCGAAAAACCTTGTTTTGTTTCATTAATTTAACACTGTAATAATACACTCACATGATTTGTACCGTAATATATGAGTCCCTCTATATTTCAAAATGCAAAATCGACGAGAAATATAAATGCCAAAGCAGTTTTGGTAAGCCATCGAAGTTGCTTTAGGGGGTCTCTTAATAAGTGGTAAAACCATCAAAATCAAATAATGGAGCAATGCAGCAGCTCACAAATAACCAGCGACATGCCCCAACCTGCTGAATCAAGCAATAGTATGCATACCATGGAAGTGGAATGTGATGATAACAATGATCAACAAACAAGCAACAGGTCTTCTCAAGCCTCACAATCTCCTCAAGAAAAACGTGCTCGTACAGACTCAAATGAATCTTCAGAAAATATAAATTCTGGAAATAAACATGCTAGGAAATCACCACAAATTGATCGTAGATCTCTCAATAGATACCCTCGCTCTCATTATGGTCCATTTTCTGTGCATGTGGAGGGCGTGGAAGGCTGCATTATTACAAACATGTCCCATAAGGCTCAAGCAAAAGCATTCTTGCCCTTCTTAAAAACTAGTGGTTCTGATGAAGACATATTTGCTAGTACAGGCAAAAACCGCTTCACATTCCAATTTACTACTGCTATGAGAGCCAATAATTTTGTTTCACTATTTCCTACAATTAACCTTGAACAAAACAAAGCAATTGCTTATATCCCCTCATCTGCGGTTGAAATAGTGGGCGTCATTAGAGATGTAGATCCTGAAATCACTGACGGGGAGCTATGGGAAAACTTGGTGTGTCGTTCTAAATCCATCACTAATATTAGACGTTTTCGCATACAAGAATCAGCTGATGAAAATACAAGAAACCCTAGATTTAAAAATTTAACCACTGTTGCAATTCACTTTGAGGGCAACTCCCTGCCAACTGACGGGGTGCGTCTCTTTCATCGTTACTATAAAGTTGATGTATACATTCCTAGAGTCACACAGTGCTACAACTGCTTGCGTTACAGACATGTTGCTAAGCACTGTAGAAGCCAGGTTAGATGCATGCATTGCGGAAGCAACCATTCTACAAACTCATGTGATAAGTCTACTCAACCCCACTGTGTTCATTGCTCTGGTGACCACCCAGCCAACAATCCACAATGTCCTACTTACCAAAGTGAAAAACAACGAGTCATCGAACAAGCCAACCAAGCTCCGCATAGCCACCTCGACTTAAAGCAACGGAGAGGTTACACCCCTGAAAGCCAGTCGTTTCCTCTCCCTTCCTCATCTCAAGCTACAGCTTATTCGAATCCAAAATCCAGTATAAATCATTTTCCACCCATAACTCGTTCTCCAATTTCTTCCATCAGGCAGTCTCAAAGTCCGTACTCAACTGTACTTGCCAGACCCAGACCCAACTTACCAGCGACTCCTCAGTCGCGCTCCTACCAGCAAACTCCTAGTAGCCCATCCTCTCCAAGAGCCCTCGTAAGAAGCGATGGTGTACGCTACATACCTGAGACTCAAGAATCAAATTTTGACAATGCCATTACTCTTAGTAAAGAAACTATAGATCAAATTGCTCTTCAAACATCTCACAATGTATACACTTGGCAGCTAAAACAACTACAGGATAAAAAGGGAGAATACTTTGAAGCTATCAATAAAATTGTAGACCCAAAAAGCATTATAGAATCAGCAGTTACAAATATACTAGACAACATTAAAGCACAATTACCTGAGCTCATTGCATCTCACTTCTCTAATCATCAAAATGGCAGGACAACAGATAACTAAAGAACTGATCATCACAAACTGGAACGCTCGTGGTTTACGTCATAAAAAGCATGCATTTGAAGACTTTCTTTACGAATCTAACACTCACATTTGTGCTGTCACCGAAACTAAACTCATCCCAAACCACACACCTAGGTATAAACATTACAAGATTATACATCATTCATTTCAAAGTGGTAAAGGTGGTGTGGCATTATTTATCAAAAAAGGTATTAAGTTTCAAGTGATAGAATATAATAACACACCAAATAATCCTGAAGTAGTGGCAGCCAATGTTCATTTTGAGGGTACTAGTTTTACTATTATGGCAGTCTATGCAGCGCCCAATACTACGTTATCTCCTGCCATTCTTCATAATATTAAATCTTTATCTACTGGTGAATTTGTCTTGGTCGGTGACTTCAACGCTCGACATACCACTTGGGGGTGCTTCGACTCCAACAAAAGGGGGAGGGATATGTATAATTTTTTAGATCAAGAGAACCTTATTCTTCTTAATGACGGCTCCCCTACCCGTATACCTCAACCAAACCAGCATGCTAATGCCATTGATTTAACTGTTATTACTCCGGCTTTGGGTATTACAGCTTCATTTGAAGTATGGGAAGATTGTATTGGAAGCGACCACTTACCAACCATCTCTAAATTTGAACTTCTGAGTGTTCCTCACTTCAATAAATTATCTTTTAATAAACGGAACTTCCGCAAAGCTAATTGGGTTAAATATCAAGAAGAAATAAATAATAATATTAAAAATTATAAATTATCCAACTCTATACATGACTCCTACAACAATTTTATTAATATTATACAATCTGCAGCTGAAGCTAGTATTCCTCGTAAGACTGCGTTTAACCCAAACAAACGTATCCATCCTGCAAATTATTGGTTTAACCAAAAATGTAGCGATGCGAGAAACCTACGCAAACAAAAGACTAGAGAAGGTAGAAAATTCCTGACAAGTGCCAAGCTTATTGAAATTAACAGAGTGTCTGCCTTAGCTACAAAAACCAATAAAAGAGAAAAAAAGAATGGATGGAGATCATTTTGTGCCACACTCAATCGTAACACTCCTGTTAGTCAGGTATGGAAATCAATTAAGGCTTATCGTATAGGTATCACCAAGAACTCTGTACCTGAACAATGTGCTTCGTTAAACATGGAAAACTACGCTGCCTCAATGTGCCCACCATATGTACCATCTGCCGAGGAGCTCATCATGTTTGATATAGAACCAAACTTAATTGACGAGCTGCATTTTGACTTCATTTTGGAAGAACTCTATTTGGCTCTTGGTGAAACTAATAACTCTGCCCCTGGACTAGATGAAATTAATTACAATATGATTAATCACCTCCCCTGTGAAGCGAAGTCTGAATTACTGAAAATATATAATGTTGTATGGAGAACTGGAATCATACCTCAACCTTGGCTTGAGGTCCTCATTAACCCAGTTTTAAAGCCAGGCAAACAAAAAGGACTCACGTCTTCGTATCGTCCAATAGCTCAATCCTCATGTGTCGCTAAACTATTCGAGAAGCTAATTGATAGACGTCTATGTTGGTTCTTGGAACACAATGATGCTTTTCCTCAAAACTTAACTGGATGCAGAAAAGGTATGAGCTGTCTAAATAATTTATCTTCATTAGTAACTGAAGTTCAATTAGGATTTGGACAAAAACAAAATACTGTCTGTGCTTTTTTCGACATAACCTCTGCTTTCGACAATGTTCACATCCCTACCCTTATAGACAGGGCAAGATCACTAGGTTTACCTATCTCAATCTGCAAATTTCTTAAAAACTATCTAACCAAAAGGATCTATCAAATTGGAACACGAGGAGTCAATGCTACAAGAACAATGTATAGAGGTCTACAACAAGGATCTGTTCTAAGCCCCAAGTTGTTTTTAATCTATACGGTTAGTTTGATTGCTGAGTTCCCATATGTCATAAAAAGTTCTCTGTTTGTGGATGACTTGGCTATATATGTAAGAAACAAGTCAATAAACCAAGCAATCAAAGCAATTGAGAATGCCATCAAAATTCTTAGATATTGGCTCCAAATGTCTCATCTGGATGTTAATCCGCAAAAAAGTTCAGCTATTTTGTTTACTAGACACACTGAAAGAACTGCTGATTTAAATACTCTGAGCATTCAGTATGATAAGTACCAAATCAAATTTGTCCGCACTAAAAAATTTCTTGGGTTAACCCTAGATCATAAACTTAACTGGAATCAACACATCTCTACATTGACTTCTTCGTGCCTACGAGCTCTCAACACTATAAAAGCCACTTGTAGTATCTGGTGGGGCGCTGACCCTGCTACGGCAAGCTTGATGTACAAATCCTTGGTGAGATCTAAGATTGAATATGGATGCTTCCTTTATGGCTCTGCGAGTAACTCAGCTTTAAAACAACTAGACCGTGTACAAAACATGGCCTTACGTCTTATTCTTGGTGCATTCAAATCATCGCCTATCCAGGCATTGCAGGCAGAAGCGTTTATTCCTCCATTAGTTTTACGCTTTCAATATGTCAGTGACATGTTCTGCCTCAAATTGCATAACTATGAAAACTCATCTATTCTTAAAAGTATTAGAGCTCTGAATACTCAAATCAACAAGCCTGCAGCATACTGGTCTCATAAAAAACTTCCAATATTAGTGCAAAGTTTAAATAACATTGTTTCATTTCAAGTTTCATTAAGATCATCATTAATTCAACCATGTTTTTCATCTGATTATGAAATTATCACTAATGAAATCACACCTCACTTTATTGATGTTACGCAAGAAACCAGGCAAGTTGACAATTATGCTAATGAACTTTGCAAAGAGTATATAAAAGTTAACTTCCCACTACATTACCATATTTACACAGATGGATCTAAATGCAATGAGTCTGTTGGTGCAGCATTTATTACGAGAAGAGATAGAATAATCAGAAACTACAAATTACCGTCTCAATGTAGCGTTTTTACAGCTGAAGCATATGCTATTTCACAAGCTCTAAGTCATATCCTGGACCACAATATTAGCCCAGCTGCAATTTTCTCCGACTCAAAAAGTGTTCTGCAAGCTCTGGTTTCAAACTCTCTTAAGGTAAATACCAACTGGCTCATCTTCGACATTAGAACCAAGATATCTTCATTGCAAAAAGTTGGTAATATTATTGAACTTGTATGGATTCCGAGCCACTGTGGCATTCTAGGCAACGAGATATGTGATGAGATGGCTAAACTTGCTGCAACATCTGGTGATATTGTCAACCTCCAATTACCTGTCAGTGATTTAAAGCAATACATCAAAGACAAGTTTACAATGTCATGGAACAATCAGTGGGATAGTCTAGTAAGGGATCCCCCTTCATGGTATCAACAAATCCAAAGCACACTACCTAACAAACCAATATATAAGCGTATATTTAAGGGTAGGAATTTCCATTCAACCTTATCCAGACTTAGAATTGGCCACAATCTTAGTCCTGCTCACTTGGCCAGATTTAACATAATTGATAACTCTAACTGTAACTGTGGTAATCCATTAGCTAGTCCTCAGCATATGATTTTTCATTGCCCAATTGCAGATCAGCTCAGGGCCCCATTTATTATCACTCTTAATAACCTAAACCAATATGCTCCATTTGATCTCAATAATTTGTTGTCCTTAAACAATTCTGATATTAACGATGCTATTGTATCATTTGTTATACAATCTAAAATGCCTATATAAACCATAACCTAAACAACCTCATTTACCTATTACAAATACATGCACTGAGTGGTTGTCTGTCCTACTGTTTCTAACAAAGGTCTCCATATCCAGGTAGCCGCTGTGGACCGAGCTGGCAGAAGAGGTGTTGGTAAATTAGTCCCCCTTCACAGTGCATAGTAAGCTATTAATTAACCACAAATTACCTCAACCAAATATAAGCCCTATCTACTAAACCCTGAGCCAAGATACAACCAACCCAAACATACCAAGTTACTTCGTACGTGGATGTATAGCCCTCAGGCTAATTTCCAAGAATGTAATTAAGAAGAAGAAGAAGGATTGGAGAGTGCCAGAACTGCCAGAGAGATGACACTATATAGCGTTTGCTTGGCTTTGTTGTTGTTTACATAATTTTACATTCAGCAGTAGGTTCCCTGAGAGGGAACTGGAATCACTTGATTTATTCCTCCTAATTTAACATATTTTTATTATTTTTTAGTAATAATATATATACGTAAGAACTAAATATACATAACTTGAACATATACATTTTTTTTATTTTACCTAGCTTTTCTTTATCATTATTTTTTGTTGTGCCGTTTCCCCCTCGTATTCAAAAGTCCGCGGGGAAAGCAATGGTCGGTGACATGGATCTATTTCCTCCATGGTCGGTGATTGGCTGATTTTTTTGAAGCATCTTAGGGTCAATATCAGTGCATAAGTGTCCTAAAATGATCATTATTGACGTGAAATTTGGAGTCGATTTACATTTTATTCAATGAATTATTGTATTTTTCACAGATATCATTGGCAAATATTGTATTTTTTTCCATTTGCTTGACATTTCAATCTATCATATAAAATAATTGTCAAAAGTACCACGATTGTCATATCGCAGAAAATAAATAGTTTTTGGTATGCTACTACCATGTTAAATAGGTGCTTTTTGCCTACATTCACGTGACGTCATATTTTTGTGACGTATCCCAGGGACCGCAGGTGTATCGATGGTGAAAGACCTCTATATATTATATATATTATCATTATTTTTTTTGGGGCAAATTATATTTATTTTGGTTTGTATAATAATAATATATTTATGTATATGTATAATATAATCAATATTATTTTTCTTTTATTTTTTTAGGTTATTATTATATAATATTTTATAATCTATTCTGTGTACACACTGTTTTTGTGTTCAATAAATAATTTATTATTGATAGTATTATTTTTTTTTTTACATGCCGTGTCGCATGTTATTAGATAAACGTACGTTGTAAGCTCTCATCCATGCAGGTTATCTCTGCTGTCATATGTAATTACAACTATTATGTATTTAAATAGCAAAAGCTAAATAAAGATTATTTCATCATTTCATTTCATTTCATCATCTCACCGATAGATGTACTGGAAAATGGAAGTGGTGGAAATTAATACATGGAAATTATATATATATAGGGAGGTGTGGCGCAGTGCGCTTGACCGGGTCTCGTCAGATCACCGAAGTCAAGCAACGCCGCGCGTGGTTAGTAGTTGGATGGGTGACCATTTTCAACAAAAACCACGTTTCCCACCCAGGGGTAAAACGTTGCGCTTTTCCACTATGTGGTTCCCCTGGCTTTGGACCATTGCACTTCCGGTTCATTGACAAAAAGCTGTAGCGTCCATCCTGGCTGAGGTTTCCACGTTTCCCTCAGCCGCAGGCAAATGCCGGGATGGATTTGCAAGGCCGTGACCACCCCCGTTCCAGAAGAGCCCGCGAAACGCTCAAGTTAGGGTTTCGGAAGGTTCGGGGCTTCAAAGTAGTATAATGTAATTAGTAAATAGAAGTACCCAATAGGGTTTGATTAAAAAAAAAAAAAAAAAAAAAAAAAAAATAAAAAAAAAAAAAAAAATAAAAAATAAAAAAAAAAAAAATAAATATATAGTAATAACTACTTACTTTGTTTAGCTCAATAAACATTTATTATTATTATTATTATTATTATTATTATTATTATTACTAATTAATTTTAATTATTAATATTTTTCTAGACATAAATATTATATCTATTAAAATTGTATATATTTTTTCATTTATATATATATATTATAATTATATATATAATATGATGCATATGCTATCATATATATAATATTTATATGCAGAAAACTAATTTTAGAATATTATATTAATTATAATACCCTGAGAATTACAATATAAATTAATATTTTAGAACAATAATTTAATGTTAATTATACAGTAAAATATATGTTTTATATTATATATATAATATATAAAATATTTTAATATTTCATCTGGTGTAAATTTAATTATGAAAAATAACTTATTAATATTATAAAATATATTTAAGTGTTGAATTTTTATTTTTTAGACTGAAAAGCACATATATCTAATTAAAATTCATTGTGAATCACCCCTAAATTGCTACATTTAAATTCTTGCTTCCTATTCTTTTACATACTATAATTAAATATTATGTATAGTTTATAATATTTAATGGATAGATGAAATAAATGTCATGATCGACCGCTATTTTTGATATTTACAATTATTAATTTATTTTTTAAAATTTTTGAACAAAATAATACTAATATTATATAGTAATATTTATTTAAAAAAAATTTATTAACATTTTTAATAAATAAATGTTACAATTAATTAACATTTGATATTATGAATATAATTATAATGAACATATATTTATAATGGAGTACTGACCTCAAATTTTTTTATTGCAGAAATGGAAAATTATGCTACTCTGAATTTTTTCAGATTTTCCTGAGACCGGGAAGTATTTTTAAAAAATGATTGAAAGTCCATTTTGATGACAATACGAGGCGCCTCTCTTTAAGAAAAGGATAGGACATTAATGCCTGTGACGTCATAAAACGGACTTTCAATAATTTTTTAAAAATACTTTCCGGTCTCAGAAAAAACTGAAAAAATTTCAGAGTAGCATATTTTTGCAATAAAAAATTTTGAGGTCGGTACTCCATTTGGATATAGGGGGATCTCAATTTAAACAACCCAGTACATCATCTTGTTTTTAAGACATGTTGGCTCATCTTAAAAATAAATGTTTTGGTAATGCAGTACTTCATTGTACTGAAACATTTCAACATTTTTGGACTTTTCGTTGATTTGGAATGCTTTTCAATTTTGAAATTTTTCAAATCAAGGCTAAATTACGTAAAAGCAAGTAAAAAACTGCTATAAGAATAGAACTATTACAAATACTTAATACTGCATTATAATCAATTTGAATTAAAAAGGGGGGGGGGGGGTACAGAAAAGGAGTATATTGTGCTAGATAATTTCCTGACTAAATATTAATTATATTGGAATAAAAGACATCCCAAATTATTGATCAGTCCAATGATGACAAATACTGAGTAGGAACAGTAAAATACATCACAATAAATTAACTTTTTTTTTAAATTAACAATTTGTTAATAATTTGAGGAAGCAAAAAAAAAAAAACAATACACTTGAGCCAAGACTGCACACAAGATTTACAGTAATTTCAAAAAGTCCATAAAAGTGTCCCTAGTAGTTTTATATCTGTAGTTTATTAAATAAAACAAGCTACATGAGTAAAAAAAAAAAAAAAAAAAAAATCTTGCATTCAGTGTGCTTTTCATTTGTTTTCTAAAGTTGTTTCAAAATTGCCTTGAAAAGTTTATGGGAAAATTCAAGCATAGAGAAAATGCTTTTATTGCCTATTTTGAAATGGAGTATCAATCTCAAAACGATTTATTGCAGAAATGGATAGAGGGTGCAAAGTTATGTTACTCTGATTTTTTCAGATTTCTTAGAGTACGGAACTATTTTTAAAAAAATACTGAAAGCATATAGAGTGAGTGACGCCTCTCTTTATAAAATGATAGGGACTAAAAGGGGTGTGGGTTCAAACCCAACCTCGGCAAAACTTTTAGCAATACTTCTCGGTCTCTAAAAAATCAGAAAAAAAATCAAATTAGCATAACTTTACATCCTCTATTCATTTTTGCAATAACAAATTTTGAGGTCGATACGCTATTTTAAATCCAAATTGTTATGGGAAACTTCCCTAACCCTGGAAATGAAACAACTGCTCAATAAATAAATGAGTAACCTAAGGTCCACTAGACTTCTGTGACTAAGATTCTCGGGGTGGTGGTTCCACCTCAGGGTCTGGGGTTCCCTCCCCTGCGTCCTCTCGCACGGACAGTTCGAACTCTGCGGGGGCGATGAGTTTCTTCTTGCCGTGAGGGGGCGGGCCAATCAGACGCTCCACGTCATCATAGTTGAGAGTCTCCTGCTTCAACAGCGCCTCCGCCAGCTGTAACCAAGGAAACAGTGTGAAGGAACTGATCTCCAGTAATTTAAGCATAAAGATTTACAAATGAAAATTGATCTGTAGTACATTTTAAATTATAAGGGAAGAACTTTATCAGTACATCTACAATTACCTATATTACATGTTATTTTAAGAACAAGGTTTTAAAAAAAAATCCCATTTCACGCTAGAATATCAATAATTAAAAAACTGAACCAGTTTTCAATTTTAAAAAAGCAGCCTTTTTAGTCCCAACTATTTTAATTTTTTGGCAATGAAAATTCATAATTCATGAACATTTAAAGTCAGATTCAATGTAGAATGCATATTTGCAAACCTAGTAAAACTGGAGATACGTAAATACTGGATAATACTGGAGATAAATACACATATAGTATTTCTGTAGAGCGTTAACCCTCACCAATTTGAGTTTGTCCTCGTTGGCTTGCAGGACGCTCTCCGTGTGCTTGTACGCGCGCACTACAAGGCTCTGAGCGGCCTCGTCCATGGAGCTCGCCAAGCGACGACTGTAAGGGCGACGTCCGACCTCGCGAGAGTCTTCGTCAGGGAACGACAAGAGCCCCACCTCGGTGCTCATGCCGTACTGTTTCACCTGAACAAATGTCCACTTTGAACACTACTGTCTAATGTATACTGAACTTGAGAACACTTTGGGAAACTTTAAAGGACATTTTAAATATTGTATATTATATTATATCTTTACAAATCTTGAATTTACTTATCTTTTATTGCTAAATATAAGTAAAATTCATGATTTGGTTCAAGAAGAGTTTTGCCTTGAAGTAAATTAGAAAATAAAGCAAATAATGACAAAAAAAAAAAAAAAAGTAATTTAAGATGTGTTAGACTATTTACAGTAAGTATTATAAAGAAATTCATCAATTATTGAAAACTCTGTACAGTTATTATTTAATACTTAAAAATACCTTATTGAAAAAATTAAAAAAATAAATAAAAGGCATAAATAGAAAAAAATAATCATACCTGAGCGAACGCCATCTTGGTGACCTTCTGAAGGTCATTCTGTGCACCAGTGGTGATCCTGTTGAAGGTGAGGGACTCAGCAACTCGCCCACCGAGCGCCATGCACATCCGCTCAAACAGCTGTAATGACCCACAAGTGCATGGTAAGACAAAAACAACAAAACACTGCTTATACTGTATTTAGAGATCTACATTGTTATGTATTTTCTTTTACTGGTCATTTTGAGTGAAGTTTATTGAAACACATTAGCTAACCTGCTAATTTTCCACATTTTTATAGAAATAGAAATTCAGATAATTCTAAATATCTAATTTACAAAACTGAGCCAAGTTGCAGTGAATGAGATTTTTTTATGTATGTTTCTAACAATTGTGGACATTGAAAAAAAGTAATTTAAATAAACCTTTGATACTTCTTATTGGGAGATGTAAGATAAATTGAGGGGAAGTACATGTGACATGTGATGGAGCAACTTTAGTTTAGTAGCAGTTATTATTAGAAGGAATCTCTTCTTTACTGTCTTACTAGAAGTAAAATGGCTTAATAGCCAACACATTTGGGCATAAGAAAAGAAGAAGTTATTATTATTCTTTAATCTTTATCATGTAGAGTTCATATTTTATTATGTAGTTCTATTACATGAAAATACACGTATTTTGTACGTGTGTAGTTTAATAGAGCATGGACCTCAATATTTTTTACTACAGACATGGATAGAGGGCGCAAGGTTATGTTACCGTCTGATTTCTTTTTTTTTTTTTTTTTTTTTTCCAGATCTTTTTAGAGGCCAGAAAGTATTGCTAAAAAGTTCTACCAAGATTGGGTTTGAACCCACACTCCTTTTAGTTCCTATCCTTTTATTAAAGAAGTGACAGCTCTTGACGCCTCTTAATATATATATATATATATCGATGTTCTCCCTGCTTTTTTACCGATCTGCATTTGTTTTATTTTACTTTTTTACCTATCTGTTTTTTATTTATCAAACTTTTTTACCTATCTGTTTTTATTTTGTCACACTTTTTTACCTATCTGTTTTTGTTTCTTCAAACTTTTTTACCTATCTGTCAATTTGAAAAAAAAAATTTTATCGCGGAAAAATATAGAGTGCACCACCGTACGTAAGCTGTTAAAATTTCAGAGTGTTTCGCGGCTTTTTTATAATTTAAATTAAATAAGAACAATCCGGAAAAATCAGCTGACAGACCAAAACAAACCTCGTGCGACGTTTATTTCTGCTTTTCTTCTGAGTCTACATACTCTACATGCAAATAAGGATTGAAATAGGTAAGAATTTTATATTCTATTATTAACTAAGTAATATTTACATTCATTAGAGTGAATTACGTAATAATAATGATCGCAATAGTAACAATTTGTTGTTTTTACAGCTCAGCATAGAGATTGGACCAATTAAGCACTAGTTGTCGGAGCTCTGAACAAGCCGAGTCAGTTTTGACGATTGAAGAACAATGTACTGATACTTGAAATTCCTTTGTTACCTTATTAGACTTGGCAGATGTAGAGCAAATTATTAATCGTGAAGTAAACAATTCTAAAACGTTAACAGAGAATGAAAAAGAAATTAACAAAAATTAAAAGTAATATTAGACGTCTTTCATTTGAAAAATTCACAAACCAAAATCTTCGCCAGCAGGGGAAACCATGCATATGTTGGAACGAAGACACAACTTGGTATTGTTTCACCTGACAACAAGCCTGCAGTGGTGATGAAAGCTGGGTGTAAATGCAGTGAGAAGGACACCCAAAAGTTCATTAAAATTCTGTGCCAATGTGAGTGAAAAGGATAGAGAAAAAATTCATAATAATTTTTATTCCCTTGACAAATATGCAAAACAAGTGTTTGTTCGAGACTGTCGTTACAGCTGCACCAAAACGTAGAAAATTGAGTAGCCCTGTAAAGCTACGTAAACAAGGACAACGGCAGTATTTCCTTAGGACTGAGAGTGGTAATTTAAAGTTTGTGAAATGATGTATACTAATACACTCTGCCTGTCTGCTAAAACAATCAGAAACTGGACATCAGAAGATTTTATGGCCCCACAGAATATATATAAATTAAGCATATTTTGTACTGAACAGCGAAAGCTACATGAAGAATATTTCATTTAATTTTCGTTTCATTTATATTATATTACTGTATATATTATACAAAAATTGTTGCAAAACATATAATAATATTTATACTTATAATTAATTTGATATATTATTATGTTTGATATTAATATAAATTAATAATTATTAATTTGATGAGTTTTATTTATCCGTAGAGGCTATAAAATATGCAAAAAAACAAATTTCAATTATGTAAACTTTAAAATACTGTAGTGACTTTGAAATTAAAGGTTTGCATAGTATCTTAATTACAATCAATACATACATTTTTTTTTAATCCTAAATGATTGCTTAGAATGTAAAAAGTATAATTATATTTTTTATTTAGTCAAATTCCCTATTCCCATGGCCTTTTATAAACGTTACAAAAATAAATTTAATTCTTTTATGTTACAATTTTATTCTTTACCAAAAATGCCGAGGATAATAATGAATTAGCATTACTTTTTTCGTATTCACAATAACTATATGCCGATTGATGCATCATCAATTACTGTTTTATTAATGTTCCTTAATTACCATAATTGCATATTATATGTATGGTAAACTTCATTATTACACGCGTAATAATAAGTAATAAAACTTATTGAGCAGAATTTTGAATCCCGATTATATTTTTTTACGCGAGAAATTTACGGAATTTGAAAAAAAAAAAATCGTTACAACGAGTAATAATATATTACCTTTAAAAAAAGCTAAGTGTATGTTTAAATAATCACAACAATAAAGAAATAAACAGTTTAAACCTTCTCCTGAACAATTCACTTTTTCACAGATAGGTAAAAAAGTTTGAAGAAACAAAAACAGATAGGTAAAAAAGTGTGACAAAATAAAAACAGATAGGTAAAAAAGTTTGATAAATAAAAAACAGATAGGTAAAAAAGTAAAATAAAACAAATGCAGATCGGTAAAAAAGCAGGGAGAACATCGAATTATATATATTTAAACTTGAGGTTCTAAAAAAATCTGAAAAAAAATAGAATAACATAGCTTTGCACTCTCTATCTATTTCTGCAATAAAAAAATGTAGAGGTTGATACTCCATTACATCTAATCTTGAATACTATACCTCTTCCTTGCTGTGCAGCATCTGGTCAGTCGGAGTGTACTGAGCAAAGCCGAGGGCCATGTTGGTGCGTGGCACGATGGTGACCTTGAGAAGGGCGTCGGTGAGGGGCAGCAGCCAGCCCAGCAGGGCGTGTCCAGACTCGTGGTAGGCCACCACTCTCTTCTCCTCGGGAGACATCGAGTGAGAGCGTTTCTCCGTCCCGCCCACCACCCTCTCCACCGCGTACTCAAGGTCAGAGCCCTTGACACATTTGCCCTTGTCCCTGGCTGCATGGAGGGCAGCCTCGTTGCATATGTTGGCAATGTCAGCACCTGGACATGTTAGAAATCAATTACAAAAGAAGAGAAATTCTGTTCACAAATTTTTATTTATTACTGCAGTATTCATTTTATTTTAGTATTAAAAAATGTACAACCTTAGCCATATACAAACAGATTCAAACATAACTACCTAGTGATTACTAGGTCCAGTTTCCCAACATGCTTTTGAATTCCAACTTATGAAAGTTATAAATCTGAGCATCTTGGTCAAACTATATTAATCTTATTATTTTTATTGCATATTTAGATAGAAACATTTTTTTAACTTTCTAACACCCTTAAAATTCAGTAGTAGTGCACAATAATTTAACATCATATTCATGCAAATATTTATTATGCTTGCATAAAGGGAGAGGTATGACATTAATATGACATCACAGCATTTTTTTAACACTTAGAAAATTATGCATCCTGAGTGATGCATGAAACACCACTAAATAATGTTATAGGTAAAAAGTAACAAAGAACTACAGTATGTTTGTTTTCTTGGATTATAAGTACAATAAAAACTTTAGGTTATAGAACCTAAAGCCAAGGGACCCAGAAAAATAGATTTACCTTACTGACCTTATATCGAGTATTTCCTATACCTGCAATGCTATTTATTTTTGATAGGACTAAAATCTCTTTTACTCAAAAACGAGTTTTACCAAACAACAAGTTGCGTGCTAACGAGTTTTTACTAAGTCAATTGTCATAAATAACTAAAAAATGGTATAGTTTCCAACACTTAGGTAAAGAACCAAAAAAATTGACCATTTTAAGTACATTTAAGTGGACACTGAATGGCTGGATTTTTGGTCTTACCACTGAAGCCTGGTGTCAGGAAGGCCATCCTCTTTGAGTAGGCACTCGGGGTCTTCTCGAGGGTGATTCCTTTGAGGTGGTGCTCGAAGATTTCCTTCCTCTCCTCCAGGGTCGGTAGGTCAATCAGGATGTGTCGGTCGAACCTGCCAGGTCTCAGTAGAGCCTGTGGATATTTGGAGGTCACGTGGGGAATGATATGATAAAGAAACAAATACTGGGTACAATATACAGTAAACTATCGATGTTGTGAAGTTCGATTTTATGAATTCTTCAATTTTGAGAAGTGAAATGTCAGTCCCAGCCAACTATATAGATAGGCCGTTCAATGTTAATACTTTCAATTTTGTGAATTTTGATTTTGTGAATTCATGTTATTTTGGGTCCCTTGAGACGTCATAAAATTGAAAGTTTACTGTAGTATTGTCAAGTAAGGATGTAGGGTTATGTACATCAGTTACTGTAATAGTCAAATCATACAGTTGCAACATTTTCAACTTTATAGTTTTAATAAAACAATACTGTACAAATTTATTTACATTACAAGAAATTGACTAATTTCTACTACAGTACTATAAATACAGCAAGTCCATTATAGAAGAAATAAAAAATGCAAAAATAATAATGAACTTTGAGAAAAGAGAAATCAGCTTAATCTGAATTGAAACGTGTATCACGTTTATACAATAGCTGCCAATAACGTGGTTTAAAAGTCACAAAACCTTACTTTTTAATTTTTACATGCCCCTGTAACCAATTAATCCATAATTTAAACAACAGCAAGAAAAATATAATAAATAACTGTACTCCATTACTGATGTAATGTTCTTTAAATTAAATACTGTATAAAAATTACAAAACAACTTCAACCATACATATTAAGCAAAAGAATCATTACAGTTTGAATTTTTAAGCAATAGATATAGGGAAGAATCAATGTTTAAAGCCATAACATTAAATGAAACTCATTTTTTTGCAATGTTTTAGCTTTGAACATGACACCTTCCCTATACCTATTATTTTCTTTACTCAAACGTAAACAATTGAACTGAATTCTAACCCCTTTTGTCTAACACACACCTTGTCAAGGACGTCCGCCCGGTTGGTTGAGGCCAGCATTAGCACGCCCTCCTTGGTGGCCATTCCGTCCATCTCCACCAGCAGCTGGTTGAGGGTCTGCTCCCCCTCCCCCACCGCCCCGTCAAACTGGCCACTACCGGAGCTACGCTTGCGACCAATCGCGTCAATCTCGTCAATGTAGATGATACAAGGCGAGCGTTTCTTAGCTTCCTTGAAGAGGTCCCTGTTAATAATAATGTTCATGTTAGTTGCTGTGTGGTGGAGGGGCTTAAGAAAAATAATGAAGAAATTTTTATTGCAAAAACTAGTCCTTATTCAAATCTGAAAAGCAATGTTGGAAATTTTAATACCCTTAAATATATTTATCAAAGTTGGAATGAATATATGTGCTGTCAATATTTGGGTACAGTACGTGATTTATAAAGTGTTTTAATATAAATTTTATAAATTTAGTAGTTTATAATAATTTTACTTCATAAAGTTTATAACTGAAATAGCAATACAGTAACCAATATATGAAACTTTTAAAATAAGGAAAGGGAGGATATGTTAAACTAAAATAATTTGATTACTTCTAACAAATGAATACAAACAAGACTTATATTTTTTATTCTCATCTGCACTTGCCTTACTCTTGCAGCTCCCAATCCTCCGATCATCTCAATAAATTCAGAGCCGTTCATGGACAAGAATGGAACGTTGGACTCGGTCGCTACGGCTTTGGCCAGCAAGGTTTTTCCACAGCCAGGGGGGCCAAGCAGGAGGGCTCCCTTTGGAACCTGGTAACCACAAGAACATTAAGAATGGTGACTGCAAATTTGTTGTCAATCTAATGTACAACCTTCATAGAATTTTTTTATTTTGTTGCTTATTTGGATAGAAGACTTTGAGTTACTGTATATTGTAAAAGGTATATATTTTTAATTTTCAGATTTCTTTGAACCCCCTAACATCCTTAAAATTGAGGGAAAATCATGATAATCATGATACTTTTTTCCCTGTTCTTGCTAAGAAATGTGTGTGTTAAATACTGTATGTGCATGTCTATGTCATGATTTTAAGGATGTTTCAAAAAATTCTGAAATGTTGGCAATACATAACTTGAGACCTTCTATCTAAATATGCAATAAAAAAAGTTCATGGAGGTTGTCCTTCGAAAAAAAAATTAGGGTTTGCACTAGAAAGGAATTTGAAAAGCAGTAAACTTTTTGTCATAAGAATGGTAAAAACAACAACAAATTGTGTTTTCTTGGAAAAAACAACTTTTTATAACAGTCTGTACCTGATTTAAAATACAATACAATAAATACAATAACTACTGTATTGATCTTTAGCAAATAGATGTACATAGTTTCATTTCATACATTTTAATAAAATTAATTCTTAAGTTACATGTCTGTAGCTACAACATCCTCTCCTACCTTGGCACCTAAATTCTTGTAAAAGTCAGGTCTCTTCAGGTAGTCTACAAACTCCGAGAGCTCCTGCTTTGCCTCCTTCAAGCCAGCCACGTCGGAGAAGAGAACTCCCTTGCCGGGACCGGTGAGGGGGTCCACCAGCGTGAACTTGGCTCTGCTCATCTGAGACTGTGGAGTGTGCAGATGGTTAGATACAGTGACTTTATGAGGGGCGTGACTCTAGTAGCATAGTGTTTCCTAGGTGAAAATAATCTTGCTTTTCCACCTGTTCCTTATATCATATATATGATTAGTTTAGTAGTTTAGTTTAAATATAGATTAGTTGCATTAGCAGCTAGATAAGTAGAACAATAGTTTACTGTACTACAGTGCCTCTGGATTTTAATACCAAAGGAACAGCTGGAAGAAAGGTTAATTTTTTTTATCTGACGAATACTCTGTAATTCAATCTAAAAACAAAGGTTGTGACATTGAAATTTTGATTCTCATTTTAGTTTTTTATTAAAATTAATGTACTGTATTTTGTTGAGACCTTCTATTATTATACTTGATAATTATCTTGGTACAATATTGTATGTTAAAATTTTAATTAGCTTGCAACATTTTTTTTATTTGTTATTGAAAAGTTACCATCAATTTTTGTTATGATTGCCAGAGACAGTCATTATGTACTATCACTCTCCCTTCCCCACTTTGTCTTGGCTAAACTTCTCAAGGGATTCAAGCTCCCCAAATTAACCTATTAAAGGAGTTCCCACTAAATTAGAAATAAACAGAGTACCTTCTCTCCCTGGTCTAGAGTTGCAAAATACCCACACCCTGACACACAAGAATCCTTACGAAAGGGTCCATGCTGGCAGGTGGTCGGATGCTCTTACTGCGAGACAGCAGGGACAACAGTAGTGCCACAACGATCAGAGACGCCAGCAGTTTGCCGGCAGTGTCTGAGTTCCGCTCGTAAACCACTGGCACGCCGTTCTCCGCCCTGATGCCAAGTCGCTGTTCTGCCGCTCTCAGCTTCTCCTCAAACTTGTTCATGTCCACAATGTTCATGTGGAATGTCTTGTACTCCATCTGTGAAGACAGAGATGTTTAGAGCTGAAAATTGTTAACAACCGATGGCATAGACAAACTCTATACTTGACTTTGTTTATATTTAAATTATTTATTGCTGCAATAATCAAATGAACTCAGCTAAGTTCAAGGTCAAAATTAATCTTTGTGATTGGGTCCGTTTTTTTTTTTTTTTTTTTTTTTTCCCCTTTCTTTCTTTCTTTTCTTTTCTTTTCTTTTCTTTTCTTTTTTTTTTTTTTTTTTTACAATGTATACAGTACCATACAACTAACTTGAATGTACAGTAGTTTGGTTGTAAGATTAAAATGTTTATTGTATACTGTACTGTGATTCACTGTATTTGCTTTAAGTTTAATCAAAAGGGTTATGTTATCTGCCATTGAGTGAATTACAGTTTCAGTACAGTGTGCAAAACCTTTTCTTTTTCTTTTTTTTTTTTTTTTTTTTTAATACCTAAATTTTACTTTCTATACTCAATTTAACCTTTGTTATATGAAAATTAAGTGGATTATTTTCCCTCTAACAAAGACCGACCAAACTTACTCGTTTTCCCTTGACAATTGCTCCGTCATGAAGAATAATTGTGACAATGTCCATGTCTGGTCGCACTATAACTTCTTCTACCTCTCCTTTAGCCAGCATGTGGTGCACAAACTCATTCCAGGACACGTAGCGAGTAACCTGAAAAACACAGATTGTGTTAACAATACTAAAAACAGCAAAACATCATCCAGGATTTAAAAAGAAGTGAATTTAAAACATAAAATTATATAACTCCCTTATAAATAATAATACAAGTATGAGTTCAGATCCCAAATATTATGTAAAAATACAGTATGTACTGTATTATGTTTTTAAAATTAACTCTAGGCAGTGTGGGATTTTTACGCTAATTTAGATACAGTAAGCCATGTTTATGTCCAACTGGACTGCCGTGAGAGGGGTATCAGTGCAGGGGATATGTTAAGAGATAGGGAAATTTTATATTGCCATCTGGGAGGGCGCACTGGTCACCAATAATACAAAGGAACATTTGGTGTACTGTGAGGGCAAGAAACTGGCACAAAAATCACATATGGTACTTCGTCTGTTTGTCTATGGTGCTACTAATATTCAATCTCTGATTGTAAATTATTCCAGAAAAGTGGAACATCAACTTGGGGATACAGTTGTTTATATTCTCACCTCTGGCTGGTTACTGCTGGGGAACATGAGTGACACGATGCCGATCAGCATGTACGCAGTGAGCATCCAGAGGAACGCCTTGGCCAGCAGCGAGGACACTTTGTTCTCCTCCTCATCTTCCTTGCCCGGCTTCTTGCCGTCTCCCGGAGGAGCAGGAGGAGGAGGGGGCGGGATCTTCTGACAACATCGCGCAGACTGGTGCAGGCCTCGACTTGACAGTCCAAGAGGTTCAAAGCCAGAACGTCTCAACAAACCACAGATGGCTCGATACTCTCTCTTAACTTGTCTCAGCACCTGCAATGTAAGTTTGTTATAGTTATTGGTAATGTACGTATTGTGCAATGTTCTACCTCTTCAAATACATAAAACAATACAGTAATACAGTGTATACTATGTAGCTAGTGTACTCTATGTATTATTTACTGTTTGTATAAGTATCTTAATCATGAAGAAGAAATTTTAAAATGCAGTTCTTTAATACTGTACTTAAAATCCTTCATCTTATGTAACATATCATAAACTAGTTACTTTGTGTTATGTAATATGTAATGACAAAGGGCTGTATGTGGTACTATAGACAAAGAATTTACCATAAATTGACACATACAGAATATATCAAGCCCTTGGACAAAAGAATTATACATACTGTATCACGTGAAATACAGTATGCATAAGCAGCGGTAACTCCAGTAAGGCTACTGTATTTGAAGTTCTATGCATATGCATACAACGAAGATTTGCTCATTTGCTAAACCAACGATTTCTTACCTCATGACTGAGATTGTTATCACGATGCCTGAGCAAGCTTGGTCTGGAACGTGCAGCACAAGTTTGAGTGGCTGCGTGATACAGTCTTCTATCAATCTGGTTACATCTCGAGGAAATACTTTGTAATGCTAGAAGTCTACCTTGGGTCGATTGCCCAATTACAGTTTTCCACAAGGCGTTTGCCAATCTTTCGACCATACTTACAAAGTAAATTAAAATAAACAATCAGTTATTTAAATGTATTATTTAAATTACGCTTTAACATTTTTTTATTATTTTAGCCAGATTTTAGTGAAAATCTAAATATTTTGATCATACAAAAATTCCATGCTAGAAGAACATCAATTCGTTACGTAACTTTAAAAAAGAGAATTGGGTTTCTTTAACTCCTAACTGTTTATGATATGCATACGTCTTGTTTAAATAGCAGAATTGTATTTTTATCTTATTTTAATGTTTATGCAGTAGATTCTCTGTAAAATATTCTTTTCATCCACGGAATTTCGAAATGCAACAAAACTCGCCAAACTTCATAACAAGAAACAGCTGATGCAATCCGCAATGCAAAAAATTGTTGAAAATAGTGAGACTTCTCGTACCCAACATGCGCAGTACTGTATGTGGAAGTCTGCGCAAACATTTGTTTGAAGCTTTCGCAGACTTTTCATAGCCAAAAAGGACGCGAAGGACGTTCCCTAAAAATCAACAAAAGTTTATGCGCAACGTGCGCAGTAGAGCAAAGATGGGCATTTTTGGCGACTTTGCGCAGTTTGTATTATCTGTACGATCTGTATCTGTAATAATCTTTTAAATTCTAAAATGGCTGAAATATTTACGACAACAAACTGGAAGATTGTCGTTTTCCGTAAAAGTTTTTGATCTCTAAACAACGATAGATAAGCTTCTAAAAGTGAGTAATCAAAGCTAATTAAAACATGCAGTTTTAGGTTATATTGTTTATCATCGATGTCATTATTATTGATGTAATTATACATGAAAGAACTATATATTTTTTTGCCTCTATGCATGCAGGTATTGCAGGTGATGCATGCAAGCAACAAGTATCATAGTGCTGTCTGCCAGTGTGACTGCAGAGAGAGGAGGCCAGCGGCCGGCCAGTTTTTAGCTACATCGAGCAGGATTATATTATAAATATAATATATGCATTTAATTTTATCTCCTTGAACTGGATATTTACGTGATATCTCATATACGTACCGTATGCATACAGTTGCGTAAAATGTTAAGGGTTGATGTCTGTTGGTTTTAGTTTTTTATGTGCATTGCAGTATATAGAGAGATTAGAGAGAGGGCCGGCCGTGGGGGAGATATGCCATGCATATGTATTTTCTTTTCTAGCAGAGACTTTGAATCATATGTATGCATACCATCCATTATGGGTTGGATTATAATTCGAGGAAGTTACGATACCAAAAAATTAAGTTTATTTTCTGAAAAGCTCGTAATAACCCCATTCCAGCAAGGTGTGTCACAACCTGGCAAATTTTGATTTACCGGAGGTAATTAAATTGGAAGGTACAGTGTTATTCTTACGACGACGCTCAGCTGGCGCGACTCACAAGCGTGAAGTTTGCTCCCAGCCAGCAATCAAAGTCACTGCGCATGCGCGGCTGAAAGCCGCCACAATTGTTAGAAAAGAAGAGGTAGGACGACAGGAAAGTAAAACTTGACTTCGAATACTGCAACTCGTACAGCTTTAAGCAGGTAAAATAAAAAAATAGTTGTAAATAGAAAAATGATGCCACATGGAAAAGCAGAATTGAGAACTTCAACCGGTGTGAAACTGTCAGAGCTGTCATCTGCTACATTTTTTGGCCATTAAATTGCATTTTTGGCTCCCAAAAATTGTACACAAAAAATAATAAAAATATATTTTTATAAAATACGGAAATTGTAAAATTATTTTCAGATTTTTACGACAAGACTATATTGCGCTCTTCAATCCACGCCAAACTGTCTGAGTAGCTTTCTACTGACAAATATTTGGCACATTTTAATATCATTAATTTTACTCGTAAAACCATAAAACACATAGGTGTGAAAAGCAAAGAAAAAAACAAACAAAAAAACTTAAATTAAGGTTCCGAGATGAAATCATTTTGTTAATTAATTATTTATAGATTAATTAAAAAGACTCGTTGCGCTCTTCAATTACCGCCTCATTGTCAGATTGGCATCCTATTGACAATAATTAACTTTACCAGTCGTTACTTTCATTCACAAAACACTTTGTTTCGTAAAAGAATGAAATATGTTACGTAAAGTATAATTACATTCAGTTCCGACATGATATAGGGATCAAGGAGTGAAGTTGCATTTTTGCGCACTTCAATCAACTTCAAACTGTCAGAACTAATTCCTACTGACATTTGCTAACTGTTCAAGCAATTAATTTTATTCACGAGACACTCTATTACACTGTATAAAAATTTACGTAAATAGGGGTTCTTAGAAAAAAATAGTATTATTAATGAAAAATACTCGTAGCGCAGTTCAATAGGCAAGTAACTGTCAAAGTGACTTTCTACTGTCAGTTGCTACATTTTACTGTCAGTACTTTTACTCACAAAACAATTTGTTTTTATAAGGTGGAAAATAATATGTAAATACAATTCCCGTCTAAAAATCATGAAATTTATTTAAAAAACTTCATAGCGCTCTTTAATCAGCTTCAAACTGTCAAATTGACTTTCTTCTGACATTTGCCAAGTTTCACTGTCAACAATTTTATTCACACTACACATCGGATTAATAAGCATTAAAATTAAATTCAAATAGAATTACCGAGATATAATTATAATATCTTATTGAAAAAGCTTCCTAGCATTTTTCAACTAACGTCCAACTGTCAGAGATACTTTAATTCTACTGACATTTGCTACATCGTACTGTCAGTAATGTTTTTCACAAAACCCTAAAAGGTAAAAAAATTGTAAATAGTACTTTAATTAAAAATTCCAAATTTCATAAAAAAATAAAAAAAATATCATTATCTTTAATTGAAAATGCATTTTTGCGCACTTCAATGAACACCAAACTGTCAGAACTAATTCCTACTGACATTTGCTAATTGTCCAAGCAATTAATTTTATTCACGAGACACTCTATTACACTGTATAAAAATTTACGTAAATAGGGGTTCTTAGAAAAAAATAGTATTATTAATGAAAAATACTCGTAGCGCAGTTCAATAGACATGTAACTGTCAGAGTGACTTTCTACTGTCAGTTGCTACATTTTACTGTCAGTTCTTTTACTCACAAAACAATTTGTTTTTATAAGGTGGAAAATAATATGTAAATACAATTCCCGTCTAAAAATCATGAAATTTATTTAAAAAACTTCATAGCGCTCTTTAATCAGCTTCAAACTGTCAAATTGACTTTCTACTGACATTTGCCAAATTCTACTGTCAACAATTTCATTCACACTACACATCGGATTAATAAGCATTAAAAAAAAATTCAAATAGAATTAATGAGATAAAACTATAATATCTTATTGAAAAAGCTTCCTAGCATTTTTCAACTAACGTCCAACTGTCAGAGATACTTTCTACTGACATTTGCTACATCGTACTGTCAGTAATGTTTTTCACAAAACCCTAAAAGGTAAAAAAAATTGTAAATAGTGCTTTATTTAAAAATTCCAAGTATCAAAGAAAAAAATAAAAAAAATATCATTATCTTTAATTGAAAATGCATTTTTGCGCACTTCAATGAACACCAAACTGTCAGAACTAATTCCTACTGACATTTTCTAACTGTTCAAGCAATTAATTTTATTCACGAGACACTCTATTACACTGTATAAAAATTTACGTAAATAGGGGTTCTTAGAAAAAAATAGTATTATTAATGAAAAATACTCGTAGCGCAGTTCAATAGGCAAGTAACTGTCAGAGTGACTTTCTACTGACATTTGCCAAATTCTACTGTCAACAATTTCATTCACACTACACATCGGATTAGTAAGCATTAAAAATAAATTCAAATAGAATTACCGAGATATAATTATAATATCTTATTGAAAAAGCTTCCTAGCATTTTTCAACTAACGTCCAACTGTCAGAGATACTTTAATTCTACTGACATTTGCTACATCGTACTGTCAGTAATGTTTTTCACAAAACCCTAAAAGGTAAAAAAATTGTAAATAGTACTTTAATTAAAAATTCCAAATTTCATAAAAAAATAAAAAAAATATCATTATCTTTAATTGAAAATGCATTTTTGCGCACTTCAATGAACACCAAACTGTCAGAACTAATTCCTACTGACATTTGCTAACTGTTCAAGCAATTAATTTTATTCACGGGACACTCTATTACACTGTATAAAAATTTACGTAAATAGGGGTTCTTAGAAAAAAATAGTATTATTAATGAAAAATACTCGTAGCGCAGTTCAATAGACATGTAACTGTCAGAGTGACTTTCTACTGTCAGTTGCTACATTTTACTGTCAGTTCTTTTACTCACAAAACAATTTGTTTTTATAAGGTGGAAAATAATATGTAAATACAATTCCCGTCTAAAAATCATGAAATTTATTTAAAAAACTTCATAGCGCTCTTTAATCAGCTTCAAACTGTCAAATTGACTTTCTACTGACATTTGCCAAATTCTACTGTCAACAATTTCATTCACACTACACATCGGATTAATAAGCATTAAAAAAAAATTCAAATAGAATTAATGAGATAAAACTATAATATCTTATTGAAAAAGCTTCCTAGCATTTTTCAACTAACGTCCAACTGTCAGAGATACTTTCTACTGACATTTGCTACATCGTACTGTCAGTAATGTTTTTCACAAAACCCTAAAAGGTAAAAAAAATTGTAAATAGTGCTTTATTTAAAAATTCCAAGTATCAAAGAAAAAAATAAAAAAAATATCATTATCTTTAATTGAAAATGCATTTTTGCGCACTTCAATGAACACCAAACTGTCAGAACTAATTCCTACTGACATTTTCTAACTGTTCAAGCAATTAATTTTATTCACGAGACACTCTATTACACTGTATAAAAATTTACGTAAATAGGGGTTCTTAGAAAAAAATAGTATTATTAATGAAAAATACTCGTAGCGCAGTTCAATAGGCAAGTAACTGTCAGAGTGACTTTCTACTGACATTTGCCAAATTCTACTGTCAACAATTTCATTCACACTACACATCGGATTAGTAAGCATTAAAAAAAAATTCAATAGAATTACTGAGATAAAATTATAATATCTTATTGAAAAAGCTTCCTAGCATTTTTTAACTAACGTCCAACTGTCAGAGATACTTTCTTCTGACATTTGCTACATTTTACTGACAATAATTTCACCTACGCATGGTGTGTAAAGCAATGAAATAATAGGTAAATAAAATTTCAGACTTATGTAATCATATTTATTAATTCAAAGAAAAAACAACTTAAATTAAGGTTCCGACATTAAATCATTGTTATTTAATTATTTATAGATGACTTAATTGTTATTGCGCTCTTCAATTACCGCCTCTTTGTCATAGTGGCATCCTATTGACAATAAGTAACTTTATCAGTCATTACTTTCATTCACAAAACACTTTGTTTCGTAAAAGAATGAAATATGTTACGTAGAGTATAAATATATTCAGTTACGACATTAAATATTGATCAAGGAGTGAAAATGCATTTTTGCGCACTTCAATGTACACCAAACTGTCAGAACTAATTCCTACTGACATTTGCTAACTGTTCAAGCAATTAATTTTATTCACGAGACACTCTATTACACTGTATAAAAATTTACGTAAATAGGGGTTCTTAGAAAAAAATAGTATTATTAATGAAAAATACTCGTAGCGCAGTTCAATAGGCAAGTAACTGTCAGAGTGACTTTCTATTGTCAGTTGCTACATTTTACTGTCAGTACTTTTACTCACAAAACAATTTGTTGTTATAAGGTGGAAAATAATATGTAAATACAATTCCCGTCTAAAAATCATGAAATTTATTTAAAAAACTTCATTGCGCTCTTTAATCAGCTTCAAACTGTCAAATTGACTTTCTACTGACATTTGCCAAATTCTACTGTCAACAATTTCATTCACACTACACATCGGATTAGTAAGCATTAAAAATAAATTCAAATAGAATTACCGAGATATAATTATAATATCTTATTGAAAAAGCTTCCTAGCATTTTTCAACTAACGTCCAACTGTCAGAGATACTTTAATTCTACTGACATTTGCTACATCGTACTGTCAGTAATGTTTTTCACAAAACCCTAAAAGGTAAAAAAATTGTAAATAGTACTTTAATTAAAAATTCCAAATTTCATAAAAAAATAAAAAAAATATCATTATCTTTAATTGAAAATGCATTTTTGCGCACTTCAATGAACACCAAACTGTCAGAACTAATTCCTACTGACATTTGCTAACTGTTCAAGCAATTAATTTTATTCACGGGACACTCTATTACACTGTATAAAAATTTACGTAAATAGGGGTTCTTAGAAAAAAATAGTATTATTAATGAAAAATACTCGTAGCGCAGTTCAATAGGCAAGTAACTGTCAGAGTGACTTTCTACTGTCAGTTGCTACATTTTACTGTCAGTTCTTTTACTCACAAAACAATTTGTTTTTATAAGGTGGAAAATAATATGTAAATACAATTCCCGTCTAAAAATCATGAAATTTATTTAAAAAACTTCATAGCGCTCTTTAATCAGCTTCAAACTGTCAAATTGACTTTCTACTGACATTTGCCAAATTCTACTGTCAACAATTTCATTCACACTACACATCGGATTAATAAGCATTAAAAAAAAATTCAAATAGAATTAATGAGATAAAACTATAATATCTTATTGAAAAAGCTTCCTAGCATTTTTCAACTAACGTCCAACTGTCAGAGATACTTTCTACTGACATTTGCTACATCGTACTGTCAGTAATGTTTTTCACAAAACCCTAAAAGGTAAAAAAAATTGTAAATAGTGCTTTATTTAAAAATTCCAAGTATCAAAGAAAAAAATAAAAAAAATATCATTATCTTTAATTGAAAATGCATTTTTGCGCACTTCAATGAACACCAAACTGTCAGAACTAATTCCTACTGACATTTTCTAACTGTTCAAGCAATTAATTTTATTCACGAGACACTCTATTACACTGTATAAAAATTTACGTAAATAGGGGTTCTTAGAAAAAAATAGTATTATTAATGAAAAATACTCGTAGCGCAGTTCAATAGGCAAGTAACTGTCAGAGTGACTTTCTACTGACATTTGCCAAATTCTACTGTCAACAATTTCATTCACACTACACATCGGATTAGTAAGCATTAAAAAAAAATTCAATAGAATTACTGAGATAAAATTATAATATCTTATTGAAAAAGCTTCCTAGCATTTTTCAACTAACGTCCAACTGTCAGAGATACTTTCTTCTGACATTTGCTACATTTTACTGACAATAATTTCACCTACGCATGGTGTGTAAAGCAATGAAATAATAGGTAAATAAAATTTCAGACTTATGTAATCATATTTATTAATTCAAAGAAAAAACAACTTAAATTAAGGTTCCGACATTAAATCATTGTTATTTAATTATTTATAGATGACTTAATTGTTATTGCGCTCTTCAATTACCGCCTCTTTGTCATAGTGGCATCCTATTGACAATAAGTAACTTTATCAGTCATTACTTTCATTCACAAAACACTTTGTTTCGTAAAAGAATGAAATATGTTACGTAGAGTATAAATATATTCAGTTACGACATTAAATATTGATCAAGGAGTGAAAATGCATTTTTGCGCACTTCAATGTACACCAAACTGTCAGAACTAATTCCTACTGACATTTGCTAACTGTTCAAGCAATTAATTTTATTCACGAGACACTCTATTACACTGTATAAAAATTTACGTAAATAGGGGTTCTTAGAAAAAAATAGTATTATTAATGAAAAATACTCGTAGCGCAGTTCAATAGGCAAGTAACTGTCAGAGTGACTTTCTATTGTCAGTTGCTACATTTTACTGTCAGTACTTTTACTCACAAAACAATTTGTTGTTATAAGGTGGAAAATAATATGTAAATACAATTCCCGTCTAAAAATCATGAAATTTATTTAAAAAACTTCATTGCGCTCTTTAATCAGCTTCAAACTGTCAAATTGACTTTCTACTGACATTTGCCAAATTCTACTGTCAACAATTTCATTCACACTACACATCGGATTAGTAAGCATTAAAAATAAATTCAAATAGAATTACCGAGATATAATTATAATATCTTATTGAAAAAGCTTCCTAGCATTTTTCAACTAACGTCCAACTGTCAGAGATACTTTAATTCTACTGACATTTGCTACATCGTACTGTCAGTAATGTTTTTCACAAAACCCTAAAAGGTAAAAAAATTGTAAATAGTACTTTAATTAAAAATTCCAAATTTCATAAAAAAATAAAAAAAATATCATTATCTTTAATTGAAAATGCATTTTTGCGCACTTCAATGAACACCAAACTGTCAGAACTAATTCCTACTGACATTTGCTAACTGTTCAAGCAATTAATTTTATTCACGGGACACTCTATTACACTGTATAAAAATTTACGTAAATAGGGGTTCTTAGAAAAAAATAGTATTATTAATGAAAAATACTCGTAGCGCAGTTCAATAGGCAAGTAAATGTCAGAGTAACTTTCTACTGTCAATTGCTACATTTTACTGTCAGTACTTTTACTCACAAAACAATTTGTTTTTATAAGGTGGAAAGTAATATGTAAATACAATTCCCGTCTTAAAATCATGAAATTTATTTAAAAAAACTTCATAGCGCTCTTTAATCAGCTTCAAACTGTCAAATTGACTTTCTACTGACATTTGCCAAATTCTACTGTCAACAATTTCATTCACACTACACATCGGATTAATAAGCATTAAAAAAAAATTCAAATAGAATTAATGAGATAAAACTATAATATATATATCTTATTGAAAAAGCTTCCTAGCATTTTTCAACTAACGTCCATCTGTCAGAGATACTTTCTACTGACATTTGCTACATCGTACTGTCAGTAATGTTTTTCACAAAACCCTAAAAGGTAAAAAAATTGTAAATAGTACTTTAATTAAAAATTCCAAATATCATAAAAAAATAAAAAAAATATCATTATCTTTAATTGAAAAAGCATTTTTGCGCACTTCAATGAACACCAAACTGTCAGAACTAATTCCTACTGACATTTGCTAATTGTCCAAGCAATTAATTTTATTCACGAAAGACTTTATTATACTGTATAAAAATTTACGTAAATAGTATAGAGGTTCTTAGAACAAATTGTATTAATTAATGAAAAATACTTAATTGTAGCTCATTTCAATAGACATGTAACTGTCAGAGTGACTTTCTACTGTCAGTTGCTACATTTTACTGTCAGTACTTTTACTCACAAAACAATTTGTTAATTTTAATAAGAATTAAGTAAAATACCATGTAAAAGTATTAATTACGAGATGAAATCGTGATATATTATTAAAAATGTTTCGTTTCGCTCTTCAATGAAAATCAAACTGTCAGAGTGACTTCCTACTGACATTTGCTACTCTTTACTGTCGATACTTTCATTCACATGTCATTCTTGTTAGAAAAACAAAATACGAAAATGCTTAAAATAAGTTCCGTGACGGAATGATAATTATTATCGAAAAAGCTTTGTTGCGCTTTTTAATAAACGTCAATTCGTCAAAGTGACTTCCTACTGACACTTGCATACTATGCCAGCAAATGATTCAATTCACAAATAATTTTGGTTTAATCGATATTGAAAATTTTCTTAAGAAATAAGTCCCCTGAAAAAAACTAAATAAATTTAATGATTGAAAATTCAGCCTTGCGCTCTCAATAAGCGTCAACCTGTCATGGTGACTTCCTACTGACATTTCGTAATTATACTAGTCTAAATTGTTATCCACAGATATTAGCATTAGTTTAAAAAAAAAACTTAAATGTTACGTAACATTAAGGTCAGGGATGAAATCAAAATCAATCAATGAATGGAAAAGATACTTTGCTCACTTCAGTCCGGGTGATACTGGCAGATGGACTTTCTACTGACATAAGCTAACTTTAGCAGTCAATAGTTTCTTTCACGAATGACTTTGTATTATACAACATTTAAATTTTACATAAATCCAAGTTTCGAGTTGTCAACAACATTATTTGATGAAAAAGCAATGTTGCGTACTATAATCAAGATGAAATTATTAGTGCGAGTTGCTGCTGACATTATCTAACTATATCACTCATTGTTTTAATGAAAAAATAACTTTCAAGAATTAAAATCAAAATTTAAATGATATATTATAATTGTTGAAATAAGTAAAATTAAACAATTTTTTATGACAAAGCTTCATTGCGCTCTTTATTTACTTTCATATTGTAAAAGTGACTTCCAACTGACATTGGCTACTTATCCAAGTAATTAATTTCCGTCACAAAATATTTTAGTGTATTAAATACTAAAATAATGCTTAAATAGAACTCCCAAGTTATAATAATTAATAATTATTATAACTTATTATTTATAATAATTAATAAAAAAAGACTTATCGCGCTCTTCAATTATCGTCTTATTGTAAGAGTGGATTCATGTTGACATTTAATAACTTTACCTGTGGTTTTATTAAACCAAGCTTATTTGTGAAATAAAGTAATAAATGGTATAGGTAGGAAATGTCAGTAGGAAATCACTCTGAGAAAATCGTTCTGACTGAAGTGCGTAAAGAGTAAATTTCAATAATAATTACTTTTTAAATTCGATTGATCCATGTGCATACGTCAGTTATGTAATATATTTTTTTTTTCGAATCAAATATATTTGTGATTTAAATTTATTGGCTATTTAATTAGCAAATGTCAATATAAAGCTACTCCATGATTTTCTCTCAGATTGAAGTGCGCAAAGAGTATTTCCCAAAAATTATTACATTATTTCATCACTTCAATTGTAATGTTATAATTTTCGTAACATTCTTAAGTTCATTAAATCTAAGTTATTTGTTAAAAAAAATAATGACAGGTATAATTCACTAATGTCAGTAGCAACTCACAGTAACAAGTAAACCCTGATTGAAGTCCGTAAAAATGCAATTTCTCTCATTAATTATACTTCATATCAGGACTTGTAATTTCGTTAATACCGCGTCATTGCTAAGAGTAAGAGTTATTCACCAAAGTTGTTTTTGAATGAAATAAGTGAATGTTAAGTGCAGCAAGTGTCAGAGAAAAACATTATTACATTTAGAATTTCATTACAGTGCTCAACGAAAAATTTTAAAATCACTAGATAATTATTATTTAATTTTGCGAATTTTATTTACGTAATATTTTTAATTAATTTTTTTGCCAACAAAAATGACATGTGAATGGAAGTATCGACAGTTAAATAATGTAGCAATATCAATAATAAACAACTCGGACGTTTTGAAATTTTCTGAAGAGCGCAATAAAACATTAAAATTGTAAATCATATTCATTATCATTTCACCTCTGAACTGATAATATGATTTACTTAATTTTTATACAACAAAGCCTTTTGTGAAAAATGTTAAATGTTAGGATTGTTAGTAAATATCAGTAGGAAGTCACCGTGTAATTTTCTTACACTTTGAAGAGCGCAATTAAACCTTTTCGTAACAAAATATTTTCAATTAATGCCATGAAATTTTTTTACGTAATGTTTTAATGCTTATGCAACGAAAGTTATTTGTGAATGAAATTATTGACTGGCCAAGGTGGCCAATGTCAGTAGGAATATTTGTTGACAGTTTGACAGATATTGAAGAGGGCAACGATGTTTTTTCAATCGTGTATTATAATTTTACTTCGGGAAACAGAAAATTCACATAATATATTTTTGTTTATTTTTCAAGGCAAAAAAAAAAAATGTTTTGTGAATGGAAGTAATGGCAGTTAAAGTTATTAAATGTCAACATGAATCCACTCTGACAATAAGACGATAATTGAAGAGCGCGATAAGTCTTTTTTTATTAATTATTATAAATGATTATAACTTGGGAGTTCTATTTAAGCATTATTTTAGTGTTTAATTCACTAAAATATTTTGTGACGGAAATTAATTACTTGGATAAGTAGCCAATGTCAGTTGGAAGTCACTTTTACAATATGAAAGTAAATAAAGAGCGCAATGAAGCTTTGTCATAAAAAATTGTTTAATTTTACTTATTTCAACAATTATAATATATCATTTAAATTTTGATTTTAATTCTTGAAAGTTATTTTTTCATTAAAACAATGAGTGATATAGTTAGATAATGTCAGCAGCAACTCGCACTAATAATTTCATCTTGATTATAGTACGCAACATTGCTTTTTCATCAAATAATGTTGTTGACAACTCGAAACTTGGATTTATGTAAAATTTAAATGTTGTATAATACAAAGTCATTCGTGAAAGAAACTATTGACTGCTAAAGTTAGCTTATGTCAGTAGAAAGTCCATCTGCCAGTATCACCCGGACTGAAGTGAGCAAAGTATCTTTTCCATTCATTGATTGATTTTGATTTCATCCCTGACCTTAATGTTACGTAACATTTAAGTTTTTTTTTTTAAACTAATGCTAATATCTGTGGATAACAATTTAGACTAGTATAATTACGAAATGTCAGTAGGAAGTCACCATGACAGGTTGACGCTTATTGAGAGCGCAAGGCTGAATTTTCAATCATTAAATTTATTTAGTTTTTTTCAGGGGACTTATTTCTTAAGAAAATTTTCAATATCGATTAAACCAAAATTATTTGTGAATTGAATCATTTGCTGGCATAGTATGCAAGTGTCAGTAGGAAGTCACTTTGACGAATTGACGTTTATTAAAAAGCGCAACAAAGCTTTTTCGATAATAATTATCATTCCGTCACGGAACTTATTTTAAGCATTTTCGTATTTTGTTTTTCTAACAAGAATGACATGTGAATGAAAGTATCGACAGTAAAGAGTAGCAAATGTCAGTAGGAAGTCACTCTGACAGTTTGATTTTCATTGAAGAGCGAAACGAAACATTTTTAATAATATATCACGATTTCATCTCGTAATTAATACTTTTACATGGTATTTTACTTAATTCTTATTAAAATTAACAAATTGTTTTGTGAGTAAAAGTACTGACAGTAAAATGTAGCAACTGACAGTAGAAAGTCACTCTGACAGTTACATGTCTATTGAAATGAGCTACAATTAAGTATTTTTCATTAATTAATACAATTTGTTCTAAGAACCTCTATACTATTTACGTAAATTTTTATACAGTACAATAAAGTCTTTCGTGAATAAAATTAATTGCTTGGACAATTAGCAAATGTCAGTAGGAATTAGTTCTGACAGTTTGGTGTTCATTGAAGTGCGCAAAAATGCATTTTCACTCCTTGATCAATATTTAATGTCGTAACTGAATATATTTATACTTTACGTAACATATTTCATTCTTTTACGAAACAAAGTGTTTTGTGAATGAAAGTAATGACTGATAAAGTTACTTATTGTCAATAGGATGCCACTATGACAAAGAGGCGGTAATTGAAGAGCGCAATAACAATTAAGTCATCTATAAATAATTAAATAACAATGATTTAATGTCGGAACCTTAATTTAAGTTGTTTTTTCTTTGAATTAATAAATATGATTACATAGGTCTGAAATTTTATTTACCTATTATTTCATTGCTTTACACACCATGCGTAGGTGAAATTATTGTCAGTAAAATGTAGCAAATGTCAGAAGAAAGTATCTCTGACAGTTGGACGTTAGTTGAAAAATGCTAGGAAGCTTTTTCAATAAGATATTATAATTTTATCTCAGTACTTCTATTGAATTTTTTTTTAATGCTTACTGATCCGATGTGTAGTGTGAATGAAATTGTTGACAGTAGAATTTGGCAAATGTCAGTAGAAAGTCAATTTGACAGTTTGAAGCTGATTAAAGAGCGCTATGAAGTTTTTTAAATAAATTTCATGATTTTTAGACGGGAATTGTATTTACATATTATTTTCCACCTTATAAAAACAAATTGTTTTGTGAGTAAAAGAACTGACAGTAAAATGTAGCAACTGACAGTAGAAAGTCACTCTGACAGTTACTTGCCTATTGAACTGCGCTACGAGTATTTTTCATTAATAATACTATTTTTTTCTAAGAACCCCTATTTACGTAAATTTTTATACAGTGTAATAGAGTGTCCCGTGAATAAAATTAATTGCTTGAACAGTTAGCAAATGTCAGTAGGAATTAGTTCTGACAGTTTGGTGTTCATTGAAGTGCGCAAAAATGCATTTTCAATTAAAGATAATGATATTTTTTTTATTTTTTTATGAAATTTGGAATTTTTAATTAAAGTACTATTTACAATTTTTTTACCTTTTAGGGTTTTGTGAAAAACATTACTGACAGTACGATGTAGCAAATGTCAGTAGAATTAAAGTATCTCTGACAGTTGGACGTTAGTTGAAAAATGCTAGGAAGCTTTTTCAATAAGATATTATAATTATATCTCGGTAATTCTATTTGAATTTATTTTTAATGCTTACTAATCCGATGTGTAGTGTGAATGAAATTGTTGACAGTAGAATTTGGCAAATGTCAGTAGAAAGTCAATTTGACAGTTTGAAGCTGATTAAAGAGCGCAATGAAGTTTTTTAAATAAATTTCATGATTTTTAGACGGGAATTGTATTTACATATTATTTTCCACCTTATAACAACAAATTGTTTTGTGAGTAAAAGTACTGACAGTAAAATGTAGCAACTGACAATAGAAAGTCACTCTGACAGTTACTTGCCTATTGAACTGCGCTACGAGTATTTTTCATTAATAATACTATTTTTTTCTAAGAACCCCTATTTACGTAAATTTTTATACAGTGTAATAGAGTGTCTCGTGAATAAAATTAATTGCTTGAACAGTTAGCAAATGTCAGTAGGAATTAGTTCTGACAGTTTGGTGTACATTGAAGTGCGCAAAAATGCATTTTCACTCCTTGATCAATATTTAATGTCGTAACTGAATATATTTATACTCTACGTAACATATTTCATTCTTTTACGAAACAAAGTGTTTTGTGAATGAAAGTAATGACTGATAAAGTTACTTATTGTCAATAGGATGCCACTATGACAAAGAGGCGGTAATTGAAGAGCGCAATAACAATTAAGTCATCTATAAATAATTAAATAACAATGATTTAATGTCGGAACCTTAATTTAAGTTGTTTTTTCTTTGAATTAATAAATATGATTACATAAGTCTGAAATTTTATTTACCTATTATTTCATTGCTTTACACACCATGCGTAGGTGAAATTATTGTCAGTAAAATGTAGCAAATGTCAGAAGAAAGTATCTCTGACAGTTGGACGTTAGTTGAAAAATGCTAGGAAGCTTTTTCAATAAGATATTATAATTTTATCTCAGTACTTCTATTGAATTTTTTTTTAATGCTTACTGATCCGATGTGTAGTGTGAATGAAATTGTTGACAGTAGAATTTGGCAAATGTCAGTAGAAAGTCAATTTGACAGTTTGAAGCTGATTAAAGAGCGCTATGAAGTTTTTTAAATAAATTTCATGATTTTTAGACGGGAATTGTATTTACATATTATTTTCCACCTTATAAAAACAAATTGTTTTGTGAGTAAAAGAACTGACAGTAAAATGTAGCAACTGACAGTAGAAAGTCACTCTGACAGTTACTTGCCTATTGAACTGCGCTACGAGTATTTTTCATTAATAATACTATTTTTTTCTAAGAACCCCTATTTACGTAAATTTTTATACAGTGTAATAGAGTGTCCCGTGAATAAAATTAATTGCTTGAACAGTTAGCAAATGTCAGTAGGAATTAGTTCTGACAGTTTGGTGTTCATTGAAGTGCGCAAAAATGCATTTTCAATTAAAGATAATGATATTTTTTTTATTTTTTTATGAAATTTGGAATTTTTAATTATAGTACTATTTACAATTTTTTTACCTTTTAGGGTTTTGTGAAAAACATTACTGACAGTACGATGTAGCAAATGTCAGTAGAATTAAAGTATCTCTGACAGTTGGACGTTAGTTGAAAAATGCTAGGAAGCTTTTTCAATAAGATATTATAATTATATCTCGGTAGTTCTATTTGAATTTATTTTTAATGCTTACTAATCCGATGTGTAGTGTGAATGAAATTGTTGACAGTAGAATTTGGCAAATGTCAGTAGAAAGTCAATTTGACAGTTTGAAGCTGATTAAAGAGCGCAATGAAGTTTTTTAAATAAATTTCATGATTTTTAGACGGGAATTGTATTTACATATTATTTTCCACCTTATAACAACAAATTGTTTTGTGAGTAAAAGTACTGACAGTAAAATGTAGCAACTGACAATAGAAAGTCACTCTGACAGTTACTTGCCTATTGAACTGCGCTACGAGTATTTTTCATTAATAATACTATTTTTTTCTAAGAACCCCTATTTACGTAAATTTTTATACAGTGTAATAGAGTGTCTCGTGAATAAAATTAATTGCTTGAACAGTTAGCAAATGTCAGTAGGAATTAGTTCTGACAGTTTGGTGTACATTGAAGTGCGCAAAAATGCATTTTCACTCCTTGATCAATATTTAATGTCGTAACTGAATATATTTATACTCTACGTAACATATTTCATTCTTTTACGAAACAAAGTGTTTTGTGAATGAAAGTAATGACTGATAAAGTTACTTATTGTCAATAGGATGCCACTATGACAAAGAGGCGGTAATTGAAGAGCGCAATAACAATTAAGTCATCTATAAATAATTAAATAACAATGATTTAATGTCGGAACCTTAATTTAAGTTGTTTTTTCTTTGAATTAATAAATATGATTACATAAGTCTGAAATTTTATTTACCTATTATTTCATTGCTTTACACACCATGCGTAGGTGAAATTATTGTCAGTAAAATGTAGCAAATGTCAGAAGAAAGTATCTCTGACAGTTGGACGTTAGTTGAAAAATGCTACACGGATAAAAATTTTTAATAGGAAAGGTCGGTAAAAGCGCCATTTACCAGCACGTTTGTAATATTTTACCGACATTGTTACAATGTATTCTGTAAAAACTGAAGACAAAGGATTGTAAAATAGTTTTTAAAGAGTGCTGGTAAAAGTTTAACATTTTTGCTTTGCAATGCCATTTTTACCAACCTAAATCTGCGATTTTAGCACGCTTCCTTTTTGCAACTTCAAACTTTGCAAATATAGCCCATTACGTTATTAAAATTTACCAACTTGTTTAAAGAGTGTTGGTAAAAGTTTAACATTTTTGCTTTGCAAATGCCATTTTTACCAACCTAAATCTGCGATTTTAGCACGCTTCCTTTTTGCAACTTCAAACTTTGCAAATATAGCCCATTACGTTCTTAAAATTTACCAACTTGGTTGTTTTATTCAAAAACGTCCGTTACATTTGAGCAAACTTCCTCACATTTTTGACGCGTCCTTTGTGAGTGAGGTTGTGCTGAAAGTTGGGCTACCGTGTTTAATACGTTTAATTTAAATAGTTCTTCAATACAATTAAGTAACGTCAAGATTTTTCGTCATTACTTCATCAACGTGAATATTATATTAAGGTAAGCATAAAATCATCTTGTCAGTAACTCATATGATTATTTGATTATATTTATCTCCTCGATTTCTCTTTCTGTGTCTCTCTGTCAGTATTTATTTTCTTAAATACATGTATCCTCTAGTGACTAGAGGATAATATTATGCATTTAAGAAAATAAATCCTAGTGCGAAGTGTTTTCGATTACTGTAAATATGGCACTATGCAAATCATTAATATATTTTCTAAAAAATCATTCATGAATACCCTGCACCATTTAACATAAATAAATTTACCGAATCAATTCATACTAATTTGCCGTATATTAATTATAATTATAAATAAATACATGGTATACGTGTTATAAGAGGTTTAAACATTGGTTTATTAATTTTTCGCTTCAGTTGCTTTTAAATTAAGTAACATATTATATATTGTATTTCGAGTATTTTCTCATGAATATTGCTTGTACCTTGTTAGCTCTAATAACGAATATTTACAGTAATGACGCGCCTACCGAAGGTGTCTGGGTGCTGCAGTGGACGATCGACTCATCATCGTGAGGCATCCGCGATGCATCTCTGCGTAATCACACCACGATTGGAAAAGTTATTCCTCAAACCTCTACTTCAACGAAAGGCAAGCCTCTTCACTCCAAAGGATTGGACTATCAACGGTCTGTGTACTGTAGCAATTTGACATTCATTCTCGGTGTTCGACTTAAAAGTTGAAAGTGATTCATAAAACTGAAGTGACTTTTATACAACTATTAACTACTTTTTTTAATTGTCATTCAAATCTCTTGATACTTGCTTTTTTCTCTCTTGAAAAAAAATATATATATATATTATTACCTAATTTGTATGCTGTCGTAAATAAATAAAATGTGTTACATAATGTGAAACAAATTTGATGATACTTTTTTATTTATGAACAATCTTATATTCCATGATGACGTACTTAAGTTTATTTGAGTTAAATAGTGTAATAAAATATAATTAATTCTGGTATAGATCGAGAGTGATGTGTGAAATAATTTCACAAAGTAATTTTTATATATTAATTTATAATTTTACATGCATTGTAATTTTTTTGTAATAATACTAATATTTTCTATCAATGTTACAGTGTATAATGTCATTTCATATTCATTATATTTCAATGTAAGCAAATTATTAAACGTAAAATTTACAAGTATGAAAATAGTAATAGCTACAAATAAGGGAGGCAAAATTTCACCCAATTAAACAGTTAACTTTAGAGGATACAAGACAGTAAAACTTGGGACAGTAGGTCGGTAAAAAATACAAATAGCAAAATCAAGTCGGTAAAATTTTACACGTCTGAGTGGAATAGTTTTACTATTCGAAATCTTTAATATTTTACCGACTTAATGTGTAGTTTCGTGTTAACTCATTAAGATTGTAGTTTTTACCGACCTGTTAGTATGATTTGAATTACAATGTTGGATCAGGTGTTTTTACCGACTTACTTGGTTCATGGGTTTTAGCTCGAGCTAAGTCGGTAAAATTCTACCGCCTCTTTGTGAGAATTTATTTCCGTGTAGGAAGCTTTTTCAATAAGATATTATAATTTTATCTCAGTACTTCTATTGAATTTTTTTTTAATGCTTACTGATCCGATGTGTAGTGTGAATGAAATTGTTGACAGTAGAATTTGGCAAATGTCAGTAGAAAGTCACTCTGACAGTTACTTGCCTATTGAACTGCGCTACGAGTATTTTTCATTAATAATACTATTTTTTTCTAAGAACCCCTATTTACGTAAATTTTTATACAGTGTAATAGAGTGTCTCGTGAATAAAATTAATTGCTTGAACAGTTAGAAAATGTCAGTAGGAATTAGTTCTGACAGTTTGGTGTTCATTGAAGTGCGCAAAAATGCATTTTCAATTAAAGATAATGATATTTTTTTTATTTTTTTCTTTGATACTTGGAATTTTTAAATAAAGCACTATTTACAATTTTTTTTACCTTTTAGGGTTTTGTGAAAAACATTACTGACAGTACGATGTAGCAAATGTCAGTAGAAAGTATCTCTGACAGTTGGACGTTAGTTGAAAAATGCTAGGAAGCTTTTTCAATAAGATATTATAGTTTTATCTCATTAATTCTATTTGAATTTTTTTTTAATGCTTATTAATCCGATGTGTAGTGTGAATGAAATTGTTGACAGTAGAATTTGGCAAATGTCAGTAGAAAGTCAATTTGACAGTTTGAAGCTGATTAAAGAGCGCTATGAAGTTTTTTAAATAAATTTCATGATTTTTAGACGGGAATTGTATTTACATATTATTTTCCACCTTATAAAAACAAATTGTTTTGTGAGTAAAAGAACTGACAGTAAAATGTAGCAACTGACAGTAGAAAGTCACTCTGACAGTTACTTGCCTATTGAACTGCGCTACGAGTATTTTTCATTAATAATACTATTTTTTTCTAAGAACCCCTATTTACGTAAATTTTTATACAGTGTAATAGAGTGTCCCGTGAATAAAATTAATTGCTTGAACAGTTAGCAAATGTCAGTAGGAATTAGTTCTGACAGTTTGGTGTTCATTGAAGTGCGCAAAAATGCATTTTCAATTAAAGATAATGATATTTTTTTTATTTTTTTATGAAATTTGGAATTTTTAATTAAAGTACTATTTACAATTTTTTTACCTTTTAGGGTTTTGTGAAAAACATTACTGACAGTACGATGTAGCAAATGTCAGTAGAATTAAAGTATCTCTGACAGTTGGACGTTAGTTGAAAAATGCTAGGAAGCTTTTTCAATAAGATATTATAATTATATCTCGGTAATTCTATTTGAATTTATTTTTAATGCTTACTAATCCGATGTGTAGTGTGAATGAAATTGTTGACAGTAGAATTTGGCAAATGTCAGTAGAAAGTCACTCTGACAGTTACTTGCCTATTGAACTGCGCTACGAGTATTTTTCATTAATAATACTATTTTTTTCTAAGAACCCCTATTTACGTAAATTTTTATACAGTGTAATAGAGTGTCTCGTGAATAAAATTAATTGCTTGAACAGTTAGAAAATGTCAGTAGGAATTAGTTCTGACAGTTTGGTGTTCATTGAAGTGCGCAAAAATGCATTTTCAATTAAAGATAATGATATTTTTTTTATTTTTTTCTTTGATACTTGGAATTTTTAAATAAAGCACTATTTACAATTTTTTTTACCTTTTAGGGTTTTGTGAAAAACATTACTGACAGTACGATGTAGCAAATGTCAGTAGAAAGTATCTCTGACAGTTGGACGTTAGTTGAAAAATGCTAGGAAGCTTTTTCAATAAGATATTATAGTTTTATCTCATTAATTCTATTTGAATTTTTTTTTAATGCTTATTAATCCGATGTGTAGTGTGAATGAAATTGTTGACAGTAGAATTTGGCAAATGTCAGTAGAAAGTCAATTTGACAGTTTGAAGCTGATTAAAGAGCGCTATGAAGTTTTTTAAATAAATTTCATGATTTTTAGACGGGAATTGTATTTACATATTATTTTCCACCTTATAAAAACAAATTGTTTTGTGAGTAAAAGAACTGACAGTAAAATGTAGCAACTGACAGTAGAAAGTCACTCTGACAGTTACATGTCTATTGAACTGCGCTACGAGTATTTTTCATTAATAATACTATTTTTTTCTAAGAACCCCTATTTACGTAAATTTTTATACAGTGTAATAGAGTGTCTCGTGAATAAAATTAATTGCTTGGACAATTAGCAAATGTCAGTAGGAATTAGTTCTGACAGTTTGGTGTTCATTGAAGTGCGCAAAAATGCATTTTCAATTAAAGATAATGATATTTTTTTTATTTTTTTATGAAATTTGGAATTTTTAATTAAAGTACTATTTACAATTTTTTTACCTTTTAGGGTTTTGTGAAAAACATTACTGACAGTACGATGTAGCAAATGTCAGTAGAATTAAAGTATCTCTGACAGTTGGACGTTAGTTGAAAAATGCTAGGAAGCTTTTTCAATAAGATATTATAATTATATCTCGGTAATTCTATTTGAATTGAATTTTAATGCTTATTAATCCGATGTGTAGTGTGAATAAAATTGTTGACAGTGAAACTTGGCAAATGTCAGAAGAAAGTCAATTTGACAGTTTGAAGCTGATTAAAGAGCGCTATGAAGTTTTTTAAATAAATTTCATGATTTTTAGACGGGAATTGTATTTACATATTATTTTCCACCTTATAAAAACAAATTGTTTTGTGAGTAAAAGTACTGACAGTAAAATGTAGCAACTGACAGTAGAAAGTCACTTTGACAGTTACTTGCCTATTGAACTGCGCTACGAGTATTTTTCATTAATAATACTATTTTTTTCTAAGAACCCCTATTTACGTAAATTTTTATACAGTGTAATAGAGTGTCTCGTGAATAAAATTAATTGCTTGAACAGTTAGCAAATGTCAGTAGGAATTAGTTCTGACAGTTTGAAGTTGATTGAAGTGCGCAAAAATGCAACTTCACTCCTTGATCCCTATATCATGTCGGAACTGAATGTAATTATACTTTACGTAACATATTTCATTCTTTTACGAAACAAAGTGTTTTGTGAATGAAAGTAACGACTGGTAAAGTTAATTATTGTCAATAGGATGCCAATCTGACAATGAGGCGGTAATTGAAGAGCGCAACGAGTCTTTTTAATTAATCTATAAATAATTAATTAACAAAATGATTTCATCTCGGAACCTTAATTTAAGTTTTTTTGTTTGTTTTTTTCTTTGCTTTTCACACCTATGTGTTTTATGGTTTTACGAGTAAAATTAATGATATTAAAATGTGCCAAATATTTGTCAGTAGAAAGCTACTCAGACAGTTTGGCGTGGATTGAAGAGCGCAATATAGTCTTGTCGTAAAAATCTGAAAATAATTTTACAATTTCCGTATTTTATAAAAATATATTTTTATTATTTTTTGTGTACAATTTTTGGGAGCCAAAAATGCAATTTAATGGCCAAAAAATGTAGCAGATGACAGCTCTGACAGTTTCACACCGGTTGAAGTTCTCAATTCTGCTTTTCCATGTGGCATCATTTTTCTATTTACAACTATTTTTTTATTTTACCTGCTTAAAGCTGTACGAGTTGCAGTATTCGAAGTCAAGTTTTACTTTCCTGTCGTCCTACCTCTTCTTTTCTAACAATTGTGGCGGCTTTCAGCCGCGCATGCGCAGTGACTTTGATTGCTGGCTGGGAGCAAACTTCACGCTTGTGAGTCGCGCCAGCTGAGCGTCGTCGTAAGAATAACACTGTACCTTCCAATTTAATTACCTCCGGTAAATCAAAATTTGCCAGGTTGTGACACACCTTGCTGGAATGGGGTTATTACGAGCTTTTCAGAAAATAAACTTAATTTTTTGGTATCGTAACTTCCTCGAATTATAATCCAACCCCATTATGTACCGGTAGCTTGTAAAATTGAGGCACAATAATCCAATACAGTAACCATTGTGTCAACTTACAAAGTGATATAATTAAATATGAGACCGACTGTTGTGTGCATTTTGCAGGGGTGTTTTTTTCCCACAACTCATAAAAAGCCACTATCATGTTCTTAAATTTCACTCATGCAGATTCCTCGACCTCCCTGGTGCCCGTGGTGACTGAAAGATGGAGGGCAAGGTCGCTCTGCTGAAGGCTTGTCGCTCCAAGAACAAGAATCTGCGCAGTCTTGAAGATCTCGCCATGCAGACGGTGTCAGATACGGTGCTCACTCACTTCGCCAAGATTCCAGAACCTTTTGAAGGACTGCGTGAGTAGTATAATGCTACTGTACTCTTGAGTTTTTTCAATTTTTTTTTTTTTGTTTTTTTTTTGTTTTTTTTTTTGAAACCCAGAACTATTTTTAAGGTAGAGATAACGCCGAACAGCTGATCGACGTAATGCCCTTTGATTAACATGTAAACCTTAGCAAATTGACAAAAATTCTGAAATTTTTTTGAGAGGCAGATATTAGTGCCTAAAAGTCATAGAAAAAATTTCAAAACGATTTAACGAGCCGATTTTTTTTAATTAATTTTTTTAATTTTCAGCATAGGGCTTTCCCATGGAGAGCCAAACTAAAAAATTAATTTTAAAAAATCGGCTCGTTAAATGTTTTTGAAACTTTTGCTATGGCTTTTAGGCACTAATATCTGCCTCTCAAAAAAATTTCAGAATTTTTGTCAATTTGCTAAGGTTTACATGTTAATCAAAGGGGATTACATCGAACAGCTGTTCGACGTTATCTCTACCTTAAATAATTATTAAAAGTGCGGTCACGCCCCCTGGAGGTATCAATAGGCATCTCAGTCCTATCCTTTTTATTAAGGATTCAGGGGTGCCAACTTAACTTACAGAACTTTCAATACTGTAATTATTTAAAAATAGTTCCGGGTCTCAAAAAAAAAAAAAAAACTGAAAAAATTCAGAGTAGCATAATTTGGTGCCCTCTATTCATCTCTGCAATAAAAAAAAATCATGTATGTTGTCCATTGTATCATAATTAAATATTTATTATATTTTGATGTATAATTCTTAAAATAAGCCTCACAAATCACAAATCCTGGGCTACCTGCAATGTTTCACCTTTATCACAGAGGTAGATGAGGAACTTGAGAAATGCGTTGCTGATCGATAGCTTTTCTCAACTTCTTTATAAACCTGTGCATTAAAGGTGAAACAATTCAGGTTACCTACTTATCACATACTACTGCTATCAAGATATGGGTTAACGATGAATCTCAGTTACTTTGGAGTCAAAGAATACAGTATGTATTTTTGTACGACGAAATCAAATGAAATAAATTTTAAAAAATTGTTAATGTTTTAAAACTGAATCGTTTATGGACTTTATGGTATGAGCAAATTCAATCTGGCTCTGGCAGTTTTCTCACAACAGCTGCATTTCTGGTTTTCGTCCATAAGGCCAATGTTAAACTTCTACATACCTTAGTTTTCTCCAAACTGAAAAACTGATTACAGTACACAGATTCACTTCAAAATTTGTATGCCATCTATTATGAGTTCAAAGTACCCTGCGAGTATTGTTGAATTCAGGGAGAATGATTGCGAGATTTCAATTAACTGAGATTCATCCTTAAAAGAGAAGATTAATTGAAAGATGTACTTTAGCAAAGTCTAGAGAGTGATACGGATCTGAGAAAAATGAGTTTATTAACCAAGTCTATTTCAACAGCCGGAGAATTGCTGGAGCGACTGGCCACGTTCTTACAGTCAAAACATAAACTCCACCTCACTGAAGTTTCTCCCCTGCTTGCTACTGAGAGGACTCGCTTCTTCAAACTGCACCACGGTGAGCAAGGTTTCGACCCTGAGGTCAAGTGGGACTGTGAGAAACTTGCTACACTCTACTCTCTCATCGCCATCAAGTGCCAGGTGAGATGCTCGAGGTTCTTTTTTTCTTTGTAGCGGCTCAGCAATAGAGACTTCAAGTCAGCTGATGTTGCGGTGTTTCCATCGTTCCATCTAAACCTATGTAAAAAAAAAAAAAAAAAAAAACGAAATTGCATTTTTGGTATAAAAGAAATTTTTTAGAGAAAAATGAGTTCTTGATTCATTATTAAGAGACCTCTAAATAGGAGGGGGGTAGGAGATGGTTTCAAATTGATTGCTTTAATAATTACCGAGAAAAATTCAATTTTTCTAACATGGAGGCTTATGGAGAAAATTTTTCCGACGGGTAACACTTGTAGTCTCTATAGAAAATTTCTCCTCTTCCTAATCCTTAAAACAAAGTGTAGATACACGTAACCTAAATCAATGTAAATTAAATGAATGTCTTGCCTCACAAACACTTCACTTGGCATTTTCAATAGAACCATCTCTACTACCAATATTATCAGACCCAATTATCACATCGGAAGAAAGTTGCATACGTTGTCCTATACACCTCTAATTTTTTCTCTCATTGTTATTCTTGTTTCAGTCTACTCTGACGAATTTGGAGTTGAATCCTGCCAGTCTCAACCTGAGATACGGCTGGCAAGGACCTCAGATTGACCGGCAGTCCCTCCTCGGACTTTTGGCCAAGCTGGGCAATCTGTGCGAGCTCACTCTTGGTGGCGCCTGTGAAGTAAAAGACGACACATTGGGTGTGATTGGAGCAACCTGTGAGAACCTCAGGTACTTTCACTGTTTTGTTTATAAATGTTATGGTAGTGTTTTATTCTTTGATACAGTAAAAACTCGTTATTGCGCAACTTGTTGTTAGGTAAAACTTGATTTTGAATAAAGGAGATTGCGGGCCCGTCAAAAATATTTAGCATTTCGGGTATAGGAAAAACTTGATATAAGGTAACCTTACATATAAGGTAAATCTAATTTCCTGGGTCCCTTGACTTTATGTAATACAATACAGTACAGATTTTTACTATTTAAAACTGTCTTACGGTATTATTATTATTTTTTTTTTATACATACATAACATATATAACAGACACCATATCCCTTTACGGGGTAAGCCAGCAGCATTATTACCTCGGCCGTCTACAAATTGCCCTCCAAAGCACTCGATTCTTGCATACTACACTTGCTTCAGAAATACTCACAACACTCTTTTGTCTTGTATTTAACGATTAATCTCAGCTACTGCTGGAGTCAAAGAATATTTCCCAGCAAATGAATTGAATGACATAAAATATAAAAAATCGATAATGTTGCAAAACTTAATCGCTTATGGTTTGAGCAAATTCAGTCTTGCAGTTTTCTTAAAGCAGCTCCATTTCCGGTTTTTGTTCATAAGGCCAATGTTAAACTTCTACCTTAGTTTTCACAAAACTGATGAGACACATTCGCTTCAAAATTTGTATGCCACCTATTGATGGTGAGTTCTAAGTTCCCTGCAAGTCTTGTTGCATTCAGGCGGTACGATTATGAGATATCAATCTACTGAGATTCATCCTTAAGCAATTGCATTATATTATGTACGTATTATGCAATCTCAATATACCAATATGTAGTACTTAAGGTGAATGAATAAACAAATAAAATAAAAATATATATGTAAATATATTTCTCATATTATAGTAGGATATTATTGCTGCTAAAGAGAGCCATTCAAAAATTTGTCAGACACAGTACATATATGAAGGAATGAAAATTCCTAACCAGTTGTAACATGATTTTAACTGATTCTTTATCTCAAATCTTTATTTTGGAGGCACGTTATTGTTTAAAATTTATAGTAAAAAAAATATGAAGTATGTATATTCTTATAAAGAAAGGTAATAAGCTATTGCAGTTGGACATTATACAGTACACACATATGGAAAGAGATAAGAAAATACCAACAAGCCTTACTTGGATAAGATGTTCATAGCAGGTGAATCTTGTTTACACATACTGTATAACATAAATATTTACAAATTCATTATTAAATATTGGTTGAAACAGATGAATGATTGTACGAACATACAACGACGCTACCACAGACATCTCCTCTCCTTATTAAGATATACATACTGTAATATGAAGATTACACTTACAGTATATAGCTATTGAGAAAGGAGGAGAAAGACTCAATGGTGATATTACTGTTCCAGTGTTCTCTTGTAATAAGCAAATCCACATGGTAAATCACGTCTTAACATCTCTTTGTAAAATGTTGTAGATCGCTGAGACTAGTAGACTGTAACATCTCTGTGTGTGGGATACGACTACTGGGAGAAGAAGGTCCTGGCCCCCATGGACGCTGCAAGAATCTCACGTTACTCCACATGAATGAAGTGGATGTGGAAACCAGCGTCGCTGCACTAACCTACCTTCCCAAACTGAAAGAGCTTCACTGCTGGTCAAGTCACAAATGTATTCTGTTCCAAGCACTCACTTTATTTGTAAAACGAAATGGCATGAAGGAACTGCAGTTGGAAAACTTGTGCATTTTTGTTACACACCTAGATAGAAGTTTTCAGTCGTATGATGGAAGTGTCATACCACTTGTACTGACCACTTCAAATGGTAGTTTTTTGTCATTTATACTGCCAAATGATGCAAGTGTCAGACCACTTTTACTGCCCAATTCTGATGGAAGTTTTTTATCACACATACTGCCAAATGTCAAGTATTTGGAGCTTTGCTCTCGTATCCCTGACACATCTAACTTATCATATGTTACTGAAGTATCCAAGCTAGAATTATATTGTGTTACTTGGTCTCTACCTGATCAAATGTCATTCATACGACTTCACTCTGCAAGCCTTACATCTCTTACACTACATGTAGTAGATATATGTGACATTTCTTTCATTGGATACCACTGCATTAATTTATCAAGCTTCCACCTCATACAGACTAATAAGACTGATACTATTGTCAAATGTCAGTATGATTTAGAAAAACATTGCTTCTCTAAATTGAAGACATTAATTCTACAATGGTACCAATATGGTATTAACTTCCGACAACAAATAATTTTCTCTCAAGCCTCTGCTGTCAAGACTGCCTTGATGTCACCTGTTCTAGAAGAGTTCAATTTAAGTGGAATACCAGGCATGACTTTGATATTGCAAGAGGTGATTAATGAGGCACTTGCATTTGGAGAGGTGCTGTCAAACCTGAAATTCATTCACATTGACTTTAAAATGCCTGATGACACCCTCCAAAAGCTTCTGATCTTGGCTCCAGGTCTTAACAAACTGTACACCAGAAAAAAAGAAGGCAAGAGGTTAAAGATTTTCCTAAAAACCTGTAAGTTGGCAGAAGACTTTGACATAAAATATAACAGTGACGAGTCAAGCGACAGTGACGAGTCAAGTGAAAGTGATGTTGACATGGATGATGATCATGTATTCAATTACATGTTAAATGATGGGGACGGTATAGGCGAGGAAGGGGATGGTGATAGGGATGACAACACGGAAAATGAGATGGAGGAGAATGGTGACAACAATGAGAAAAACGGGCACATGGTGGTGGATAAAAGCAAAGATAACTGATATTTTGCACTCTCATAGTCTTCCACAGAACTTCACACTTTTTATAATGTAGTGTTGTGAATACTGGATGCTTATAAATACTAGAGTGAGCGATGATAAGAAGTGTTGTACTTGGCAATTTAATTTTGCTATATACAGAATAAATCTAAAGCCTGAGATTTAAAATTCCATTTATATATATAATTGTATTATGTTTAAAAGAAAAAATCCACATTTATACAAAATACAGCAAGAAGTCCATTCTTATAATACTAGAAATAATTCAAAAGTTGTAATTTTGAAACATTGTAAATCACTAACAGAAAAAAGTGCTTATTTTCAAACGGCTAAATATTATGATTATCTCCCAAGCTTATTAAGAAATATAAAGAATGATACTTTGTTTAAAAATGTATTAAAGAAAATTTTAATAAGTAAGGAGTACTATGATGTAAAACAATTTTTCCATAATGAAACCAAAATTGTTGAAAAAAATATCCTTAAAGTTACATCATTAAAAAATGTTCAAAATTTTTCATAAAATTATTTGCATAATATGTATAGGGAGCCTAAAATAATAAGCACAACACTAAATTTTATGGATTAATATTTATAAAACATATTTTTGTATCTTCTGCATGACGAGTCTGATATTTACTTCAGATCTATAAATATTGTGTTTGTTTTTATGTTTATTTTTTAGTATTTATACCTAAATTGACAAGACTAATGCTGTATTGTAACAATGCTTGTTACTGTATTGTACCGCCAGTGGTCAAATTAAAAAAAAAAAAAAAGGTCCTGAGATAACCTAATCACAGGTACTGTAAGCAAAAATCCTTTAACTTCCGGATACTTTTGGTGGTAATTTTACATTTGTTAAACTATTTGTGAGACTTTTCCATGTCTATTTAATTTTTTTCCTAATTAATTATTCAATTTGATTTATTATTATCTCATATTTTTGCAATCACAAACCTGTTTTTATGAAAATTAAATAAATTAAGATGGCTGCTTTGTGAACTGTGATCTATTATGATCTATATCTTATCTTATTATTATTATTATTATTTTTACACATTATAAAATCTGAGGGTAACAGCTTTTGTTTATTCATAATAATATATAATAATAATACAATACAAAAAAAAAGCATTAATTTAATCAGTAGAATAATTAATAATTTACAGGTAGTGGAATAATGACATTCTCACTAATTTTATTGCTAAACTATGAATTTACTGAATAAAACTATTTGTCAACTAATATCTTTTTCAAACCATTTTTAAATGTTATCATTATCAATATTTCTAACACTAAATGGCAAAAAATTGTATATTTTTGCAGTCTGATAATAGCTATTTTCAAACTGCCGCAGAACTACGTTTTTCTAGCATAATTTTATCCTTATTTCTTGTATTATACATGTGTACATTAAGATAAATAAAAACACAATAGGCAATTTAATTTTAAAATTTATTTTATTATAGAACAAACCATCAATTAAAATTCACATTTAACAAGCACAAATTAAATAATATTTAATAATAAATATTAGGTTAGGAATTGTAGGGTTTGCTCATATAGAATTTCTAACAAAAATATCCATTAATAATCGTCTATATAAAATTTAAATTTATATATTTACAAAGAGGGACAATTAAAATAATTATAAATGCTTATTTTGTTACAAAAAGTAAAAATCTGTATCGTTAAAGCTGAGTGGCACAGCAGTCAAAATAATTTGTTGAGCATTAATTACACATATAAGGAGGTAGAGAAAGGATTAATTATTTAATTAATTATCAGTGGGATTATGTGGGAGAGAGGGTTCGAGTTTTTCTTCTCCTTTCAACCAGGGCTTTCAGTCTATCTGTAGGAATTCTGCAACCTTCACCAGTCTGAAAACAAATTATATCACATGTTAATTATTGTGTATCAAATTTTGAGGTTCAATATGGAACATAAAATTTGCAACAAAAGATGTAGATACAATTTTTCTCTTTCATCTGGTTGTAGTAATTTTCTTGTGAGCAAACTATTTATAGCACCCTGTTTTTATTAAAATGGAGATAGGAATTTGACTTTTTTACATTATCGGTCATCAGTCAATGGAAAAATATTACTCAACAACTTCACAGAATCAAATTGCAATCTCCCTATGCAAAAATTGATCATATATGTGAGAGAGAAAAATTACATTAAATTAATGGAGAGTTTTATTCTATCTCCTTCAAAATTATAGTATAATTTATTTAATTTTATTATGCTTTTACATTTTCTTTTTTACATTAGAAAAATATTCAAAAAGAAAATATGTACTTGTGTTTTAAGTGAGTTATCCATGGATAAATTATAGGTGTTCATGCTTTCATCATAAATAAAATAATAAAATAAAATAACCATGGAACATTTCTTACCTATTTAAGGATCAGTACATTCTCATCTGGGAATTTTTAAAAGTTGTTGCAGCAATTTGATTTATTATTATTTTTTTTTCTATTAACTTATTTGTATCTTTCACCCCTTCATTAAGACTGATTATCATTTTAAGTTATTTAAGTAGTAAATTTTAGGGCGGTGGGGGTGATTCTGGTTTATAAAAAATCACTAATAGAAGATGATTACAAATTAATAGCTTCAGTGCTCTCAATAAGCACACTGAGAAAAAACAAACAAAAATATTGTAACATAATTGTTTTGTAGGAATCTTTTGCTCCAAATCATTAAAAATTGTCCAAAATCTGTAATTATAAAGTCCACCCACCTGCTGCAGCCACGCGTCATTAAGACACTGCTGGGCCGTCGCTCTGCCGTGCGGCATTCCGACGAGCAGCTTGCTGATGAGGGCACGTGCCCGCTCCGACACTCCCGCCCAGAACTGCGGAGGAAAGCAGAAGTCCGTAGCTGCGATGTGAGCCGCGGTCTCTTCTGGCGAGTCATCCAGGAAGGGCGAGACTCCGCTCAGGAAGGCGTAGAGCAACGCCCCCGCGCTCCACAGATCGCTGGGGGGTCCGGGAAGAGAAAGACTCGCCTCTCCTTCTCGGACGAGAAGCTCGGGAGCACAGAACTCGATGCTGGACGGCTGAAGGTCACTCTGTCGAGTGTTTTGGTAAATGTTATCACTGTCGTCGTGGCTCTCGGGGTGGACGTTAATTCTTCGGGCTTCGGGGGATGAGTTTCCCTCCTGGACGGACTTTGCGTCTCCAAGGTCGACCACTCTCAGTCTCCCGAGACCCGTGTTGTTAGCCTCTACCAGCAAGTTCTCAGGCTGTGGAGGGAAAAATGAATCAGTTATTATATCATTGGTATCTCAAAGTCTTGTATTTACATAACAATAGACAATAATGGTTGCATTTTTTTATTTCATAATTAGCAAATATACCTAAAATTATGCTTTTCTGAATTTTTTCAGATTTTTTGGAGTGCGGGAACTAATTTTAAAAAAAATATTAAAAATCTCTGAATTAGGGTGGTACACCTAATGGGACAACCGTGACGTCATTTGTCGTGCTGTGATTGGCTATTGATGACATCACGGTTGCTGTGATTGGCTATTGATGACGTCACGGTTGTCCCATCAGATGTACCACCCTAATTCATATATTTTAAATATTTTTTTAAAAATTAGTTCTCGCACTCCAAAAAATCTGAAAAAAATTGAGAAAAGCATAATTTTATGTATATTTTCTAATTATGAAATAAAAAAATGCAACCATTATTGTGTATTAATACATACAGCTCTAAGGAATTATCCTACTGTAATTTGTTGTATTTTTTTAATTTTTTTTTAGCTATAAGAAAATGAAAACACAGATTTTGAGGTCAATTTGAGAGATATTAAATACTAGCTGTAATAATAAAATGCCCCATGACTCATGTAAAAATCGATTTGTTTAACATTAAACTGAAATAAATAAAGGTATATATTTGATGTCATGTCCACTTGTGTTTAGAGCTTACTTTACGATACATAAAAATCAATATTGAATAATTAAGATAAGAAAATAATTAAAAAAAAAAAAAGGAGTACGTAAAATGTTATACTGATGTACAATACAATTATTTTTAAGAGAAGTAGCACAAAATTATTATGAATTCAATAATTTATAAACTCTCAGGGACAAAATTGATGCTTTTGTATTTACAATAATGCAAGTTTTTTTCTGATGAATTATTAGATTAAACTTCTGTTTGCTATTAAGTTCAAGTTCATCTAACTGCATGCTTCCTCTCAAATATAATTTAATTAATTTAATGTGTTAATTGAATTTAAATTGAATTTAGTCATGTTTTCAATCCTTATTGGCAACACAAATATTTAAGCGTCGCTGACTCACCTTGATGTCGAGGTGCGCCACTCGCTGGGTGTGCAGGTACACGAGAGCAGCCATCAGCTGGAGCATGTAGTGGCGTACCAGACCCTCGTTGTAGTGTTCTCCCTCACACACCTTTGAGAACAGCTGGGGACCTTTGATCCTGGAACATGGGCCGCAACCGTTGTAATACGTACATACTGCCTGGTAGATATAGCTACAGCAGTTAGAGTATGACTCAACTCAGTCAAATCTCAGGTCAAAAATACTACAGGGGTGTTCAGTGATTTAATGAAAAATAGATTATGATATGAAATTGTAATTTGAGAATAAGACTCTTATGGTGTTCTTATTGTTGTCCAATGGCAGAAATTGTTTTTCAACAGTTCTTTGACATATATTAGACTTTTGTATAATAATTAAAGTAGAACTTATATGTTGATTTACAATTCATTAACAATGCAACTATTTTGGAAAATCTGTATTATTGTTTGTATTTCCTACCAAGCATCCTCTGCTTCGCCACTTACTTTTCCATGACGATGGCGTCCCTGCCAGGTCCCGCGGCCAGCAGGGCGAGTGCCCGGGGCAAGCTGGGGTGTCCAAGTCTCGCCAGCAGACGGAACTCTGCGTGCGTGGCGGCCTCCGACTGCTTGTCTCGCCACACGAGCTTGGCCGCAGCCTCACGGCCCGAGCGACGGTCGCGACAGTTCATCACCACCGAGCGAGAGCCGCGAGCAATCTCCCCCAACAACTCAAACTGACTCTCTAGCTCCGCCTGGGGAAAATGGAGAGATTATTAGTGTGTATTTTACATTTGTATTCATAAATTTAAACTTTTACAGGTCCTGTATTTTAAAAGCCTTAATTAATTAGATATATTTATATAATATGTTATTCCATAAATATGCATTTTTTTAATATTCATGTACTGCATATATTTAAAGTATATCTAAAACTGCCATAACTTTAACTAATTTAATTATAAAAAAATATACTGCAATTCATAAGTTACATTTGTGAAATTAATTTAAATACAATATAATTTTTTTAATTAATTAAAATCAGCAGCACAATGTGGTTAAAATTAAGCTAGTAAAATAAAGCACCCCTAAACATACATTGCAAAATAAAGGGAATTCAAAGTCATCCACTGTTTTCACACTCACGAAGAGCCCTATTTTCACAGTCCAACCTGCTCTAAAACACTCACCTGTATTGGCGGAGGAGAAGGACAACTAGACTGTCTGTTGTTTCTCGAGAAGCTCGGCTTTCGGAACTTGAACGGCCAAGGCTTGGCAGCACTGTTAGGGGAGGTGTTGCAGTGGTTGGGGGAGAGACTGCTCTTGTCAAGTTTGGTGTGGGGGAGGGGGGAGAGGTGGCGGGGGGAGGGCGGAGGCAGCGACGACTGCGTCCTCAGAACTTCAGCCTCGCCTTCTCCCTACAGAGACTCAGCGTTAATCACAAATTTAACACAAACAGCGTGCGGCAACAAATATGACAAATAAGATATTTCTGATTACTATATATAGTTAAAACAAAGAAACAGATCAAACAACAACAACAAAAAATCAGCTTTCAGGTGAAGCTAAGATTTGGAAAAATACTCAAAAAAATTTGCGATTTTAGCTTTAGAAATAGTATATAGTTCCAGATTTACTGCAATTTGATATCAAAATTGGTGCTTAAATATTGACGAAAATCTATGACAAGTAAAGCCAACACAAAAAGCAAAAATAGAAAAAGCTTATGACATTGAACAACATTTCAAATTAATTGTTTATAAGCAACAATTATGAAAATAAAACACATAAATTAAAACTTTAATGTTGCAACATAAAAAGGTGTGGGGATAGAGGAAGCAATTAAACTATTATCAGCTAAATTGAAAAAATATCTAAAAAAAAAAATAAAATAAAATAAAAAATAAAAATGAGAAAAATACATGTCCGATGAGAAAGTTGAAAAAAAAAAATGAATTTCATTCATTTCAAAATGTCAATTGTCAGCTATGGTAAAATTTTCATAAAATACTTGAGCTACATAATTATTGTGAATTTTAACCAAAAGAATTATTGTAACACTGAACCTTATAACCTTATACAAATTTTTTGCAGAAATGAATATAGAGCTTACAAAGTTATGTTGTTTCAAATTTATTTTACAGACTTTTCTCCTGTGATTTTATTTATTAATTTAAAATACAAGTAAATAATAAAAAATCAATAAAAGTCTACTCTTTTCCTGCATCAAAAAGCTTTATAATTTTCTTTACACTGAAGGAGGACTTGAAAAAGTAAATTTAATTTTTTTCATTGTCTCAAGAGATATCTGAAACAAATCAGACTAACATAAAATTTTACATTCAATACATTCTGCAATAAATTTCCTCTCAATTAATCTCCGCGACCATCACTCACTTTATCTGTCGTGGTGGCAGCCTCGGACCACCTTCTCGCATTGGCATCCCTGCTGGTGTTCCTCAACGTTCCCCTCAATCCACCCACCAGGGCATTGAGTCGAGATCTCGGGCTGCCCTCAGGCCTGGCCAGGGGTGCCACCACGGGAAAATCAACGCTGGCCTGAGGCCTCGGGAGTCCCGGACGCTTGCAAGAATCTTCCGAGAGAGCTCTCACCTGACTAGCCAGGCCGTGGTGAAGAAGGGAGGAGGAGGGGACACACAACGGTCTGAACCAACAGAAAAAGCAACCACAACAAATCAAAATGGCCTTACAGCGAAAATAATAAAAATAAACAAAATAAATTATATTAAAAAAAGATACCACCACAAAACCAAATTTATTTTATAATTTTTTCAAGGAGTCATATAGTAATTTTATCTCTATAATTTGTGAAATTTAAACACATTTTGTTAAGTAATAATTATTACATTTAACTTAATTTGAGATTGCTGTCACTAAAACTTTGTAAGGTTAGCTGAAAGTATGAGTCTTTCCCATGCAGTAATGGACATCTATCTTTTCAGATAATTACAATATATTTTTAATTTATTTCAAAATTAATTTTAAATTTCACACAATAAACTGCTTATTAGGGACTCAAAATTATATTTCTTAATATTTCAAATTTCTAAATGTATTATTTAAAATTAAAATATAAAAATTACTCAAGTTTCTAATCTATTATTCAAAAATTGTGTCAATTTTAAGAATTTGCAATTGAGATCATATAAATTTTTGTGTAATCCAAAACCCTTTGTATTTCTTTCACCTCTGTTTTTACTCAATTACAAAATCTATTAAGACAAAATATTTTAAATATTAGAACTAGAAATATTAATGATTATTAAATTAGTTCCACAACCAAACAATATAACAAAAAAACATAAATAAACAAAACGTAACGGATGGATGGAGGATGTTTTTATATTTTTCTATCTATCTAAATGCTAAAGCTATAGTATTTGGAAATTCACTATTAGATTGGATAGCCCACATTTTAAAGACTTAAACTTTGTTTTTGTGAGCTTTAAAGGTAAAGGTACTAAAGGAAAAACTAACACAGGGTTATTTTTGTTTGAGCTTTCATTTTTATTCTATTCAAAATGTTGCATTTTTTTATTATTATTATATTATTATATACAAACATACATACTTTATATACAGGCTGTTTTTTTTTATATCATTTTTCTTTTTCAAAATTAAATATTATTACTCACAGCTTAAAATTATATATTTGAGTGCTTTAAAAATAAAGCATGCCTTATTTTTTTTTTCTGCCTTAATTATATATACTGTTTTTGTTGTTTTTTTGTAAGTTTATGAGTAAAAGTGTGTGAAATAATGTCCTAAGACACAGCAAATATATTTATATATTATATTTAAAGGCTATACATAGAAGCTTCTTTTTTTTTATATATATGCAACATAGAAAACTTACAAAAAATTAGCACGACTTTCATTTGTTACATTCTCTCTTTCTCTCTTTTTATTATTATATATATTTATATATTTTTTTTTCTTTTTCTCTTGCAACTAAGGCATGTTGCAAAAGAAAAAAAAATTATGTCAATTAAATTAAAAAAATATACAAAAAAAAAATCGCTCCGCAACTTAAAGAGCTGTGTCATAGGGGACATTATATATAGTATGTATATATATTTTATTATTATTATTATTATTATTTTTTTTTTTTGAGAATTAGGATTATTGTTAAATAAGTTCCCCAGTAATATTATCTCTCATCACCAAGTGTCTGTTTTTTTTTTCTGGGGACTTACGACTCCTTGGTAAGCTCCTTCTGGTATGCGATGGGGGACTGGATGGCCTTGAGGAAGTCCTTCTGAGTCTGCAGAATTGCACGAATCGTCGCGACCCACTCGTCTCGAGAAGCCTGACTCGCCCCCTGGCACACGTACGCCATATTTGGCTTGCGAGGGTCCGTCGAGTGGATCACAAACTTGCACGAGTCTCCGTCATCAACTTCCTCGGCGAGCGACATCTTGTTTACCTGAACATAACACGGACGATAGGTAAGCTCATGCAGTCATGCCGCGGGTTATTTTGTCAACTTTAATTTATGTTATTGGTAATAAACTGGGATTATAATAAATGGTAATCACTCTGAAAATTGTAGTAAACTTTCCTCACATACATAATGATATTTAAATTCGGAAACCAAAAATTAAACAACTCATTTATATTTATTTATCATTTAAATAATAGCTTAAACTGCAGCTGTGACCATTAGCCTCATTAGCATTTTGTGTAACAAAAATTAAGTACTCTGATGTTAGCCCCAAATGTTTTTTGTTCTTTTCAACAGACATAGCTGAATTTATTTAAGAAATAATGTGGACTTAAACACATAATATAACAAATAAACATTAAAATTTGGAGTAGAGGAAATTTTATATTTTCAAACAAGAAATTGTGAAAACAGTAACCAAATTTGCTTCAGTAAAAAATCCAACATGTTGGAGTATGCCTGGTTCCAAATTGATCCTTCCTTAATCTGCTCCACCCACCAGAAATTTCTGCACTCTCAACATCATTAAACCACCCACACTTTACTCCCCACCCCCACCTGCCACACTGACCTGCACGTGACCACGGTAAATGTAGACGGGATTTGTGAACTGCGTCTTTCGCCCCACTGCCTCGCTGAAGATGACGCTCTGCTCGAAGAGAAACACCTGCAGCTCCTTGCCACGAAACCCCGACGCAGAGCTTCCGTCCACACACGTCAGCGGGCCGTGCATCAGCAGCTTGCCCTGAGCCGTGATCTTCCCCTGAGGACATGTAAGGGGGAGATTAGAAAATGTAGATAAATCAGAGTTTACTGTGACAGTCAAATTTAACCTTGACACTTTTCTGCAAAAAGTTTGGAAGAAAAAAATAATGCATGGCTATGTGTTACAAAATACAAATAAAATTTACTTTACAAGATAAGTTAAGTATGTACTGTATTGAAATAATTTAAATTAAAAAAGCTATAATATTGTTTAAATAAACAAGTTTTTAAATATTGTATGGTAATACAGTATAATAAAGGCAAATTCGTGTTAGAGTTAAACTCAAATATCACTACACTACTCATCACATTTCATATGATTTTCATCATGCTTGTAATGTCTTCAGCTATTGGTTGAAATTTTTTAATGACCCTCTTCATTGGTTGAACTCTAGCCGAGGACTCACAATGATACATTATGGAAACCATGTTACGAGACGACCCTTATAATATATTTTATAAAGAGACAGTAACTCACATCAAACCCCTGCAGTCTTCCGACATCCATCATGTCGTTTGCGGCCTTGGGCACCACCTGCATGATATGTGCGGCCTGTCGCAGCACCGTCAATTCATCGTCCGGCACGCCAGCGCGCTCAGAGTACTTGAGGGCGTCCCGCAGCAGCAGCTGGTATTTCATGATGCGCTGCACCGGCTTGATCAGCAGGTCTGCCAACTGCAGCTTGTGGCCCAGTTTCATGCGCAGTTCCTGAACAAGAAAAAATATATTGTAAATTGGAACGAGTAGATCTATTTTGTTTGTCCCAAAAATATAAAAAAATTATCATGCTAATGACAGAATAACACTTCAAGAAAATTATTGTTTAAAATATTTGTTACAAGAAACATGATAATTAGTGAATTTTTAATATATAGCTTCACATACAAGTAAGTAATTAACTGGAAAAAATATTATAATAGATTTAGGTATAGCTTATTTCAGAAAACTCAATATTTAAACTGTTGATATTTGCATACAATAACATAAGATTGTGCTGGTCTTTTATTATCTTAATTCACCTCATAAAGCACCAAGAGATGGCATTAAAAACCTCTTAATAGTCAGTATGACTCAACTACACATATGTACTTTAACCAGTAGCAATTAAACAATGCCACTTTTAGAATTCTCAGGTAAAATCCAGCAGATGTTCATACCTATTTCTATGAAGTCCATTTAATTTAAGTAATTGTTTAACAGGAAAAGTGAATATAGTACCCATAAATGAGTACTCACCTCAAAGTACACTTCTTTTTCTGATACAATGTATTCCGAGACGGGTTTGTTCTGGCAGTAAACGACGTACATGTGCAGTTTTCGTTCATATCGTTTGAACAGCGGACCCAACTCTTCCGGCCTATCTTCACAGCGCTCAAGTGCTTTCAAGAAATAACTGCAAACAAAAAAATGACAAGTTGAAAACAATGACGACTACAATGTTTACTATAGTAAGAACAAAATCACTAAAACTGAAACTTTTGTAGAAATTCTGAAATTCAATTATTATGAAGTATATATATGGATATATATAAAAATATTGTATGCACCAAATTCAATTATTAGAAGTAATTTTGCTTTGCAAAAAAAAACTCTGCAAATGTTGTACATTTAAAAAAAAAACTTGATATCATTTTACAATTTGTAAAATACTATTACACATTTGTAGCAAATTTAATTTGCAATGCTTTTTGTTTTGTATTAAATGAGATCATCAGAATCAAAACCTGTAATTAAATTTACTTTATTAATTAACTGTGTGTTGTCTATCCAGTTTTGAATATGATCAATTTTATTAATAAAAAGAAAAAAAAAACATCACACTCACTCTCTATGCCATTCGTAAATAGCTTCAATATTTCCAAAAACCATTTTGTCTTTTCCCGCTCTAAGGTCATCTGGCATTGGTATTTCCCCTTCGGGTGGTGAGACTGGTGGTTCTGGAATTGCCGTGGGGTTGTTTGCTGCGACCACGGCTGCGGCTGCAGCTGCGCTGGCGATGGCGCTACTCGCTCGCATCACAGCCATGTAGCCCTCCACCACCTCCCTCAGGTCTCGAACGTAGATCCGCTCCGTCTCTATCAGTTCCTGGATCACGAAGGCGCGGCGTCGCAAAGCCCCCGCCCCCGGTCCAGACGCAGCCTCCTCTGGTTCCTCCTCACTGCCACCTCCGACAGCACCAACCACCACACTAGCCTCGGGTTCCTCGAGTTGACTGGAGGTCTTCGACATGAGACTGTGACGCTCTTGATTCTCCGTATGTTGCTCCTGTAAATAAAATAACGTCAGTGAACGTATTTTTTTTTTACAGTTTCAGGTTTTTTTAAGTGAGGACGACACATATTTTTAAATTTGGTGGCAATGACATGTTATTCCAGCTGTTTCTGTATCAAAATCCAGCTGAATCAGTAACACAATAGACTGATCTAGTTGAATTTTTATACAAAGAAAAGAACTACGCTAAGTAATTTTATCTTAGATTTAATAAATAATTATAATGATGTTTATATTTTGAATGATTAATTTTGTTTTAAATTTATTTAGTTACAATTGGTGATGCGAAATGCAACAATTATCATTTTTTTGTTTTATAATTACAAATTTTTTCAGTTAATCACTCTTTAATTAAGTTAAGTCAGTATTATTTAATCAAAGTTATAAAAAAAAATGTAGCAAAATACAAAACTACAAGCCTCTACATTAAAAAAAATATAGTAATCTTTTTAAAAAATGAAGTTTTAAAAAAGTTAGCAAATAAAATTAAGTGCAATATCAAGTACAAAAAAAATATAAATAACAACACATGACAAAAAAATATAGCAAATCATAAACTAAAAAAACATTGGCTGCAACTCCAAAGCTGTAAAAATAAAAATATCAATAATATGTCAAAAAAATCACAAAAAAGATTAAAAAAAATTGTCCACTCAACACGCTTGAATTAAATACAACAAATACTTAAATTTTACAAGCACAAAATTTTATTTATGGTAAAACATGACATAAAAAAGATCATGCTTCGTCAACATGCAGATGATGTTACGAAGCCTCCAACCATTCGCTCCTTGACGATTTGCTCAATCTCTGCAAGGTCTGCCGATGCTCCCTCTAGTGCCTTCAGCGACAAACTCGACGCCTGAAACAAATGCAAACGTCCATCCTCCGATCTGGTGCACTCGATACAACAAAAGCATTTTTTACAAATCCACTTTAACACCTGTCCTTTCCTTAAATAAATATTGCCAATATTATTAAGCTTCACTTTTCTTTTCGTTATTATTAAACTTCTACCTGTCAACCCCTTTTTTTATATTTTATGAACCGACACTGCATATTATATCGTCGTAGCATCTAATTCGGTGATCTCAATTTGGTACACTTTACAGAGATTACGGACCTCAATACATTTTTTGATAATGATATCCGCAACCTGACAACCTATGCAAATTCTACCAAGTTAAGATTGGCAAACTAGACACTACTTGTCAATATGCTGCTATAGACTCATACAGTATGCAGTGAACAAATAGCAATAACCAACGTCGTTAGTATACCCAAACTCTTTGACACCAAATGACTCTTGACACCCTGAAAGGGATGTGGTAACTCACCCTCTTGGCCTGCGCATCCTCCCCTCCTCCCCCAAGGGTTCCTGCTCCCCCCAGCAGGTTGTCTGAGAGGGGCTTCATTGGCGGGGGTAGCTCCAGAGTCTCTTCCTCCCCCTCCTCCCCTCCGTTCAGCTCCACAGTGGGGGTGGGAGGCACGGGACTCTCGGAGGGTGAACTGGTGGGTCGTCCACTCTCAGCAGGTAACTGGAAGAACATGAGACAGTTAGCAAACAGATCAAATCAACTTGGCAATGTTATCTTCCTCAGGTGAAAATTATCTGCCGTTCCTTGCTTCAAATTCCAGTTGGATAATGCAGTATCGACCTCAACATTTTTATTACAGAATTGGATAGAGGGTACAAAGTTATGTCACTCAGATTTTTTTTGGATTTCTAGAGTTCGGGAACTATTTTTTTAAAAAAATATTAAAAGTACAGATAAAGTGATGCCTCTTGACGTCTCTCCTAATAAAAGGATAGGATCTAAAAGGGGCGTGGGTTCAAACCCGACCTCAACAAAACTTTTTGCAATATTTCCTAGGTCCTAAAAAATCTGAAAAAAATCGGAGAAGTATAACTTTGCACTCTCTATCCATTTTTGTAATAAAATTTTTGAGGTCGATTCTCCATTAGCAAGTCTTACTGAGACATTTAAATTTTTATCGACTGAGGAAGTGAGGACTGATACTTTGGAATTTTTTTCAGTGTGCTTTCTTTTACTTAAAGAAAAAAAGTTTACAAATGCAAAAAAAATTAAAGATCAAAATTAATTAGCAACCTATATTAAAATTGTTTAAATATATATATTACGATTTTAATTTATAAATAAAAAAAATAATTAATGCAACGATCCAATAAAAAAGTATGTATAATTTTCTTAATATCATGGTATATTTTTAGTACAAGGAAAATTAAAAATTATTATTACTAAATAAAAAAATACAAGAAGTATGAAAATTGAAATTACACCATAAAATTTAACAGTTTCCTCAATGTACTAAAAATATAAAGATAAAAGAAGTCACGAGGTACATAATCGTAAAAAAACATTCTCACCTTGAATCTCTTGTCGGAGGGTGTTTTCTTGAGGGGGTTGTGAGGGGGCAGAGCGGGGGTGGTGTTCGGTCCCGGACTGGACACGGTGGGGGCCTTATCCTGCAGCTTACCCTGGCTCAACTTGCGCAGAGGGGGCGGCAACCATTTTCGCCTACCGAACATGACAACACACCATCAGATACTGGCAAACTTTATAGCGTAACCGATAATTAATGTAATTTCATTATCAAATTGATAAGAAAATCATAATAATTCTAATCAAACCTAACTAAAATAGTCAATTACTATTGTAATTAAATATATTATTATATAACACCAATATTATTTTACAATATTTCACCAATAAGAAAAACGTAGCAACACATTTTAGCTCTAGAAAGCAATTAAAATTTAACTAATAAGAATTTGAATTTAATTAATAATAAAAAAAAAATAACAATATAACAATACGTCACTTATAACAATAAAAACTATTACACACTTGCAACAATTACTGCAACAAATCCAATTATAATAATAATTAAATAGTTCTGATGAATTCTTGCTGTCTTCCATGTTTTATATCAGATATATATACTTACATTATTATCTTTAGCAAAGAGTCTGTGAGAGTTACTATATTGATAAGAAGAGATAAGCTCTCTCAAGTGTATAGAAAATACCGCTACTAAAAAAAAAAAAAAAAAAGCCTCGCCTTTTGCTGTATAATAAAAAACTACTAGGGTGATGTTTAGATAACATCGACTGCACGCAAACTGCTAGTACCTCGTCACAACTATAAACTTAGCTGGTCTTGTTGTTTCTTGCTACCTGCTGATTGAGTTAATGCCATAGTAATATTAATATGAGAATTTTTACCGGAACTAAAGTCAAAAGTGTAAATTTTAATTTTTTTTTACCACTTTTCAGGGTGAAAATTTAATATTGTCATGATTGACGAAATGAATTTGGTACGAATGGTATTGCTTACCAAATTGTAAAAAATTCATATATTTGCATTAAAAAGGATTATTTTTAATTTAATAATAGTAAAAAATCAAATTTGAATAACAAAAAAAAAACTTACAATAACAATGTTTTCTATTATAGGAATTAGGTATTTTTCCAGAAAAAAATGCACTTTCGGCAAATTAAATCAATTTCGTATTTCATATACACTTGAAATGATATATTAAAACATATAACAGGTACGGAAAGTTACAAATAAAATGGATTACACCTCTAATTTGGTATTGAGAAATCATCATCATTTCAATATGATCATTAACAAATCCGCATTTAATATTGCTGAGATTTGCGAATCCGTTTTACTTGCACTTGCGTGTACCTAGAGTAAATTAAAAAGACTGACCCTCCAAAGACGCGCCTCTTGTTGACCGGCGAGTTGGTGGTAGCCTGTTGTGCACCACCCGCGTCGCTGCTTGCCGCGCCCTCTGTAACAGCAAATAACATTGGCGTGTCAACACGCTGTTTTTTTAATGTCAGTACGTAGCAGAATTAGGTCAGGAAAAACATCGTCGTCGTGGTGGTAATGATACCATGTTATCAAATTTAATTGTGAATAATTTTATATCAGGATATATATTGGTGTCAACGTGTCAAGTACAAAATGGATCAAATTTACAGGATAAGTTAGTAGGAACTTAATGTGGAAAAATAGCATATAAATTTAAACTCCTATAAAAATAAAATTTGTAGAGTAAGAAAATAGTAAATAGGACCTTATCATCATGATTGTGGAAAAGGCACATGTCAATTTAAGTTACTAGAAAAGGACACAAGATAACTGGTTAAAGTTATAGGAAAGAGTTTCATGTAACTATTAAAGACACGGAATTAAGTATGGTCAAATTTCGTTCGTGTTAAAAAACATGCACCCATTTTCACACTAAAGATGAAGTAATAATTTTTATATTTTTAGAAAAATATTATCGTAAGTTCTACGCCAAAGTACGGCATTTCAGAGAAAAGCTGTAAATGGAAATTCTTATAAAATGATTAGATTTCAGTGTAATTTTTCATTTAAAAAGTAGTAATATATTTCATAGAACGGATATGTTAATATAAATAAACATCGAGTCAATCTAAAAAAAGAAGGATCAAAGTGACATTTTTGCGTTGTTCACAGAAAGTCGACGACATCGGTAGGTTATTCTGGTCGGTGGTTACTAGATCAAGCTACACTAATAACGATTTAACTTGCCTCCCGGAAGTGTCGGGAATACTGGAAATTTTGTAACTGACGAACTAAATATGTACGAGATTCTCACTTGGCTTTTATTTCATGATCTGTGAACTTTTAATTAATAATCTAATATAGTAGTCAGATGACATATATAAATGAGTTTTCTCGTCTATTAGTGTATCAAACACCGATGACATGCATTTTATTATAGTCGTCTTTATTTATTATAGTCGTCTTCATTTATTAAGATCCTCAAAATCGAATTAAAAATCCTCAAAATCGAATAAAAAATGCTCTGACGTCCGAGTCATACGGACAAAATAAGCCTATAATATTTCACCGTTTTGCCTACACAAAATTTGTTAACTTTATTTAGGTTCGTAATAAAATAAACAGAAGAAAGGCTGCTTCAAAAATAGTTAAGCCTAAAAACCTCTGTTAGTAATTTTAGTATTCACACGAATTAAAATAGTTTTAATATTCTTAATTAAAGTCATTAAGGAAACTTTGTACATGGATTCACAGCTCATTAACATTTTAATATTGTATTCAGACCCCCCCCCCCCCCAAATATACCAACTTTCAAGGAATATATACTTGCAACGAATTGTTACGAATTGGAAGTAGAGGGAATCTAAGATTTAAATTTCAGTACCATTTTAAGATTGTCATCAGAGTTTAGAAAACCCTCAAATATATTAAAATTTTCAAGCAAAATTTCCTTGTTAAATTCTTGCAATAAATTTGAGGTAGGGAATCTAAGATTTCTTCAACTATAAACTTATAGTTGTAATGGCGTACTTAAACTGCGTATTAGCTGCACAGCAATAACTTTCTGGTAATCAGTGCACACGTGCAAGCAAACTATAACTCATTATACTGTCAATCATAACAATCGTTATAACAATCAATAAAATTTTAATACGCTTTTTAATATGCAACATGTTTTTAATGGCAGTCTATATTTATTGAAAAACGATATTGTAACAGCATGGATTATAAAACATATAGGTTTATGAGCAATATGTCTATATGTTTATAATTACGAGGCTTAGAGTACACAATCAAATTTCTCCTTGTTGTGAAACAGAGAGGGAATTTTAAAATTATGTTTCCAGTTTTATTTAAAATCTTATATTAACTTGAAACAAAATGCATGTATTAAAAAGAAAGTTTTTAATTTTTGTGTTCAAAACAAAACCTCTATTTATTTATTAAAACAATGGCAAACAAAATTAATATACACATCGAATGGTTGTATATTTCTTGCAATGACCACAATTTTTAAGGGTAATGGTAATTAGCAATAATGCTCAATATACATCTGTAAATATCAATATCAACAATGAAGTATGTATAGTGCAATAAGGAAAACATGTTTGTGTTTGCAACAATATCTCAATATACCGTCTACCGTCCGGTTGAATTAAGGGGGTTACAGTATAGACCCCTAAATTTTCAAATATAACATTATAATTGACAGGCATATTGATAGGAATTATAGGAAATTTTTACACTCCGTTTAATATTTTATTAAAATGAGACATTATGACCTGCCAGTTAGCATTTATATTTTTTTACTCTTTATTAATATAATATTCTAACATTGAAAAAAAAAGTATTACATTAATTACAATTTACAGTATATATTTTTTGGTCATGAGATTCCTCAACTTCGGAATTAATAATAATTAATAAAGCTATTTTTTATTGAAGTTTCTGTTAACCTGTGTATTTAGGAGTAGAACCTATATATAGATAGAGGGATGGAGGGCGTTCGGTAAAGTCCAGAGCTCATACAACCTAGGGTGTCCGACAACCCTTAGGTCGAAAAAGGAGTAAGGAGACTGGAATAAGAAGTTATTAGGATAGGAAAAGAGGCCTTGTGTTAGGTACTACCCCAGTATGCCGCCAGTATTTACTTGGAAGTGACGATGGGAAACCACACAGAAAAGCACCATCAAAACAGTCGGCACGTAAGTAAGCTGTATATAGCACTTCCCAAATACAGTGTTGAATACGCAACTCTGTACAGAGCGGTGACATGAGAAGCGGCGACATTTTATCATCGATAAGACAGTAATTTTCAATCAAAAGGAAGAAGTATGCATCGAGCGGGGTAACCCCAGGGACAAGGTTGTCGGCCGATGCGGCTGCAGTTTCCGGGAACGTGATAGAAGCATCTGATGCCAAATTTAGCAGACAAAATCTCGCCTCTCTTCTACAGAAGTAAAGGTTTGGCAAAGTTAGAGAGGTTTAAGCTAAGAATAATACTAAAATACCACAACGTTCGTTCGTATCTAAGCTAGAAAACATTCTTGGCAAACTTTATCAATATAATGCATGGACTTGTATTTTTTTGTTAAAAATTCTTGCACGTGGACCGCATGAAGAAAACTTGATATGATATACGAAAAAAATAAATAACCTAGTTATCAGAAATAAGCACAAGCAGTGGAGATATATTAATAACAATATTCGACCTATCAATATATCACTAAAATAGACACAAAAAATGACTTTTCGTTTTTAAATCGTAAGCTATATGGACAACCTGCAAGTTATATTTTGTATTTCATATTTGGATAAAGGATTTCAAGTTATGTACTGTCATTATTTTCATTTTTTAAAATATTTTAATAACACTTTGAAAATAGTGCTGCAAAACACTGTGACGTCATAGTCAGCAAATATTTAACACGCAAGGTAAAGGAGATATCTCAGCGTTTTCCAGCATGATTTTAATAAGGGTGTTGGTGAAAAAAAAAATGTGGAAAAATTTACAAAACTTAAATTTTTAAAGGTTCTCTCTAAAGGTATTTTTTTAATGCAGCATTGGATAATATTAAACAAATAATAAATTAAGAGTACTATCTTCAAAATTGAACAATTTGTTGATAAGATCTATATTTGTATCAAAAACACGTGGAAGATTGTCTTTATTGTAAGTGTTGCTTATTTTAAGTAGCAAGTTTTTCAGTGATTATTTCAATGGAATTCCAATCATTATAATGACTATAACATAATGCATCTCTAAATGAAACTGTAACAAATCTCTGCATGCACATGTGTGCAATGGGACGTCCTATCTGATGGTTATGATACAGCCAAGGTAAAAATAAACACAGTGCATCTTGTTGTCTATCAAAATAAAAAGAGGAGGTCATTATATCAGATATATAACATATCTTGAGAGAAATAAAACTAACACTCGAGCCAAGCACCATAAACTTCTTCAGTGTACGCTATAAAAGTAAGAGATATAATTTCAACAAAGATAAAATCTAATGGACCTCATTTTAAAACATGGCACAATAATAAAGAATGAATCATAAATGTACGCATCAGTGCGTCAGTTCTTTCATTACAGTATATTCCCCTGAATTCATTTACCAAGGGAAATAGTCATTGTAGAAGGTTCAGCAGCCAGTTCAATGGAACCAGCTCGTTATGAAGAATCTATTGAACTGGTTACTGAACCTTCTAAAATAACTCCTTCCATAGAAAATAATAAAAGTGATGATATGCATGTACATACTTTTAAATATTTTTTATGAGTTATAATTATTCTTGATCTTGATCAAGAACAACTTCAATTAAAAGAACAATAAAAGGAATTCAGTATGTTTCTTTCTTTAATTTAAAAGCACTTAAGTATTTTGGCAGGAGATTGTAATGTTAAATATAGCAACACAGTGCTGCTCACACATACTTACAGCCCCTTTAACATATGCAACTTTTCGAACATCCTCTAAATTATAGTATGCCTTCTTTTCTCTTAATTATAAATCCTTCTGTTCTTTTTCTTTAATTTAAAATTTAATATCCTAAGGGGAATTTATTATAATTAAAAAATATGCCTATATAGGCTTCAAGTCGAGGCTCATTTGTGTGTGTCGCTATATATGATCCATTTTGCACTTGAAAATGAAGCAAGGTGTTTATTTAACTTTTCTCGGTAATGAATTACGTAAAAATTCTAAATCTTGCATTATCCACTGGATGTATTTTTTTAGTTTGGACCGATGTTCTGTAAAGGACTTTTATCTAAAAAATCTTCTTATTAGTGAAAAAAACGAATTCACATTTGCTTGTTTTTTTTTTTTTTTACATAGGTTTGGATAGGATGGTGGGAACACTGAAAAATCAGCTAACTTGAAGTTTTTTTATATATTAAAGTAAGAATAACTTTAATTGATTTAACAAATGTACTATAACAACAAACAGTTGAGTTACGATGCTACCCCGAGGTCACGCAGGCTAATCAGCCCTTGGTTAGCCCCCCATGCTGGTGGTGTTGGAGGGGGGTAAACAAACATTACGAGGTCGGGGGGAGGTCCCTCAAGGGAGAGACTGAAAATGACACGCAAACAAACACGCGGCCAGCAGAGTCGGCACCGCTTCCTTCGCGGTACACCGTCAAAATTCGTACAGAACTTTGCTTTATAACTGGGTCAACTCGTGGTATATACTCTGGAGATAATTTATGGTGTTGATACATCATTAACGACCATCCTAATACAGGTTTCCACGTTTTCTCAATTATGTTAAGTAATTGCGGGGATGGGTATCTTTATTTAGAGCCGTAGTGGATTTGAACGATGATAATTAAGCAGAACTTATTCAATGTAACGTTTTTTTTTTTAATTTAAATAAATACATTGTACACTTCTCGCCTCTGAAAAGTTCCCTTCAACAGCCTTGTTAATCACCATACCCCGTAAGTATAACATACGGCATGATGATCGATTAACAAGGACTGTTGAAGGGAACTTTTCAGAGGCGAGGAGTGTGCATTATAGAGACAAAAGCACGATTTACGAAAGAAAATAACCAATTTTCTCAGTATATAACCATGGCATGCACAGCGTCAGCCTTATTAAATCAATGACAATAACCGTTAGTTAATGAAAAACCTGGATATATTTCTGGATAACTCCTTTGTAAATCACGCCTTTTTTAAGTATATCTAAAATATATAATTTTACAATTTTTTTCCAACATTGTAAATATGGGGCCTCCTGGGCTAACCTGCATATTAAACTGTCCGCCTTTCAACTACTACTGTTCCAATTTATGACACTTAACAGAAAGAAAAATAATAGTTTTTTAGTGTTGTGGGTGTAAATCATGTACCTCAAGAAAGCTACGACCAAGCTTGTTTAGACGGCGAGAATGGAGGCGTAACCAGCTTGACATCACAGAGTAAAAGATCTAAGAAGCTTTTTTACTTTAAATATTAGAACGCCTTAAATATTGACTATAGAACTCTCGCGCTTAAGACATATTTGGAAGTAAACAATACCACCTCTTTGTTGCATTAGAAAAGTCTGATTCATATTTTTACATTACGACATTACAATCGTCATAAAGTAAGAAAACCAACATATCACGTTTCTAGACACTATATATATAAGAAAGGTGAGTAAAATTCCTGGAATCTGTATAATAGTATTGCAATATATGAAGTAGTAGCTTGAGTAAAATGAGAAACTCAAACAAACGATAGTATACAGTTTAAAAATATATAAGATCTGGAAATAATACCATAATAATATAACATTTTTTTAGATTTAAAGTCCGTAGACAAGATGTTATCTCTATTAGATACGTTTGTTTAATTAATTCTTATATGCTTTTTCCGTCATCGCTACGTATCATACAAGTACAAGTATAAGCGTTCGAAAGAAACTTATACTTGTATGATACGTACCGATGACGGAAAAAGCATATTGGAATTAAGGGTAAGGTAACGCCACCAATGTTAAAAAAAATCCCTCTCACAAAAATTCTGAAAAAAATTTAAAATGTTCTCCTCTACACCCCCTATCAGTAGCTTAAATATCAGGTATGCAAATACGATCTAGTTTTTGAGTTATGAATTTTTAAAGTTGACCAATTTAACATGGGAGTTTCATTTCTCCATGTTAAAGTAGTCAACTTTAAAAATTTATAACTCAAAAACTAGATCGTATTTGTATACCTGATATTTTAGGTACTGATAGGGGGTATAGAGGAGAACATTTTAAATTTTTTTCAGAATTTTTCTGAGAGGGATTTTTTTTTAACATTGGTGGCGTTACCTTACCCTTAATAATATAATATACCACCTGATGACGATTTTTGAGTTACCTGGTATTATCTTTAACATACATTTTTAATATCACGGGTATAATACAGGGCTATTTATTTTAAGAAAAGTATACTTTCATTTAATTTTTAAATTACATTATTTTAATTAAAAATTGTAAATCTTTGTGTATAGTTGCAAAAGTCAGGGAACATTATCACTGTCTCTATATTATAAGTGTAACACAAGTATTGTCAAGAATTAATGACATCAACAGCGTAGGTCTGGTCATGCATGAGTAGATCCACATTCACTCTGATGACGGCCTGGTAGATTTACATATGTGACGATTTTTTTTAAAAAGCAACGCGTCGTTTAAGTAAGTAATTACTCTTCGCTTAATTAAATCCCCTTCAACCAAATTGATTTTATTTTGAATTGGCTTCATCTACCAAGCAGCCATCAAATGTATTAAATTTTGAAATACTATTATTCAAGAATTATTTTGTCCCATTTAGTCAGTGTTCTTATAGCATTGATCATATGTTAGATATGTTTGGGGGGTCGCACACTGCCTTCGTATCATATCGCATCGTATGAATTCTTATTGAGAATCGGTTTTAAATAAGAAACATACGATCGCATGCGATACGAAGCTGTGTGCGCGCGTACACTTTGATCGCATTAGGTTCTTAATTTTTTGTATTATATACGCTGCGAAATCATGCGATTCTGTGTGCGACAGCCCTTTCAGTGGGGAGTTAGATAAGCTGAACTCATCACTTCCAGAGAGAACCCCATATTTGCTGGAGTGTGTAGGAAAGAGTTGCACGCAGGCCGGAACTGAAAGTGACGCCCGACTAAATGGAACATCCCGAGATAGACAGGAAACGTGACGTGTGTTAAAAAAACAACACGATTCTATGAAATTAAGCATGTAATGATCGCCTTGTAATTCTTAATAATTGACTTAAATTTCGAATAATGTATACTTGACACGCGAATAAGTTTAATATATACCTTTATTAATTTATGTGTTTTCCAGTTTAAAGAAAATATGTTTTATTTCCATTTTTTATTATTATAAACAATTATTTAGAAAAAAAAATTTTTTCCGTAACATATTGTATAAGAGAGTGAGCATTGACGTATTTCAAATTATGAGTAATACTTCCTCTTCCGTGCTTTTAATCAAGCTGAAATAAAAATAACCAAGTGTTTAAGAACATTGTGATTTTCATAGCTAATAATGCCTTTAAAAAGTTTTATGTTTTTACTTTTTACCATAACGTATTTCGAACACAAATTTTACATGCGAAAATATAAAAAAAGGAGTGGTCTATTTATTTCTCTTTAAATAATTAATTTTAATATCCGGGTATACGAGCTTATACACCATTACCAACAACTTTTCTTTATCAGTGATAAGATAGTCTGTAATAAAAATGGCGTTTCTACACGACATTACTAATACATTACCTAAAAATTCAGTATATTTCTCTGATTTTTCCTTCGTCTTATTTGATTTTTTCTCATGATGATGATGATCAATATGCAGACGATGAACTCGATCGTATAATGCTAACATGTGTGTGGAAAGACGTCTAGCTCTGGAGGTCGCTCTGTGCAGACGAGGGGACAGCTGGGGTGAATGGGAGGAAGGGGTCTCGGGGTGTAACAGTTCGGGGTCACAAGACACCTGACGAGGAACCTCAAGTTTTGGACTGCGACTTCGATGTATGACATCTTCAGAAGCTGGACGTGTAGAACTTGGCTTATTGGAGAACATGGTGCTCACTTAATGTTAAATTGGAGAACTTTCAATTAATTTATCATCACTTGGAGATTCTAATCCACTAATCCATGTATCCATGAGGATATTTTTAAATATTCACTATATTTCAAGTTGTTCACATGACTGATGTAGCACAACTAAAAGAACGACAAAAATGTTTTTTCAAGATTACATGCAAACATAATAACAAGCGGAAACCACATTTTGTTGCTACAGGAAAAAACTAAAGCGCCGCGTCTCTTCCTTTTGCCACAATTGATATATAAAATAATAATGTCTTGCGAAATAATTCGTGATTTTTTAATATTATAAGATGATAAACGAAATCTCTATTACGTCTATAAGCTTGAGTCACTTTTACGAATGAAGCAAAGTAAAAAAAATCTCGCAAAGTTTCTTGGCTTGTTATCTTATCGGAAAGAACACCCTGTTGATGCTTGCTTCGATATACTTTTATCAAATATATGATTCATATCGGAAGTATTGGAAATTATAAAGATTTTATTTTATTTATTTATTATTATTATTATTATTATTTTGTAAATTTGAATGTCATGCTTTAGAAATAGAGTCTATCAAATCTTTTGGATTACGCTTTTACATTGCCCTTTTCTCACTGCTTTTGTTTTTTGTCCTATATCATTTAACGCTTAAACGGAAATAAGCTAAAATAAATGCAAACTTCCGACCGTCTATTTACGGGTTAAAAGATTAGAAAAGAAACAAAAGCGTTCAGATAAACGCAAGTTAAGCTTAATCTAAGAAAGACTATAGCTCATCACTTCCGGTTGAAGTTTCAGAATTATTTTGACTGTATGTCTATCGTGTCATCGCGAGTTTAGACGAACGAGGGAAACCCCTCAAGGCGTGGGTATAAATATTACAAACTTGACAATTATCTACCATCATCCTTCAAGAAAATTACATAACATTTTGTACATCAGAATTCCCACTAATGTCAAATTACTAAATACGGTAACTAAATTACACTATGGAATTACAGATAAATGCATTTCTATATTATTATTATTATAGTAATTAATTACAAATATGGAGATAAAACATTTATGCCATGACATTGGAAAATAATTATTAATATACCTTGATTTTGCATTATTTTATCATTATAATTTTCTATACCTTTTTTCAATGTTGGAATAACGCATTAACAGTGATGATTAGGCGAGATGCAAGGTATCCAGGTTTCTCACTAACCGCGGTTCTAGCTCTTTGAATTTAACCATGGATAACGAGAAACTTGGGTTATCTTCCTGAAATCCTCCTTCGTGAATCGAACACATACAAAATTTATACAAGGTTAATATAATTATATCAATTTAAATCCACATACAAAAAAAACTCGTTTCTTTGTTTATTGTTTTTGAACATTCGATCTTTATCAACATACAATACTCCCATCTCATAACACGTAAGGCTATAAAGTAATTTCTCTGTTTAGATTGTCTACCAGTGATATATTTTTGGCAGAGTACAATTAAATATTGAAGACCACCCTAAGAGTTCTAAAAGCCTAATTTTTAAACGTAGTAAAAGATGATACTCACGCAGATCCGTCCAAATTTTCAAGGCTGTCTGACTATATCAGCTTAGTGGAATTTTGAGCTTTCTGCTCAACGATTTACTTTAGTGCTTGGGTGCATGACTGTTTGGCCTATTCTCAAAAACGGATCAAGAAGAAGAAGCTCAACGATTTACAGCTCTTAATTGCACTCATGCCTGCAGATATCAGCTCATTATTGTACACAACAACAGAAAAATTATATATTTTAGCAAAAATATCTGCTATAAAAACTTTCAATGGCTGCGTGGAAGACTCTTAAAGCCAATTAAAAATCAAACCATCATCATTATTGCACCTAATCATGGTAAATAAATAAATAAAATCATCTCTATTGAGAGCGGGATTTAGGCCATTAGTCCCACTCTTCCATCCAACCCAATGAAAATACAATGAAGAGATTTCCAATTAGTTATTTTCTTAAACACAACCTATATAATTATCTTTTTTTGGTAGACAGATAGTTAATTATTCCGGACAAGGGACGTTAGTTTATTTTAAGCGCATAAAGACCTTATTAACGATTTTGTATATTATAATTATTATACATAGTATTTTTACTATTTTTGCATCGGATTACCTATATATATTTTTTAAATAGAAATTGAACTTGAAATTATTATTTATTGTAAAAACTTTCTTCGTTTATTTCTTAAGTAAATATTTAACACAATTAACAATGATTATTCAAACAATGCTGTTCCATCACCTTTGAAATAGTAAAAAATAAACAATACTAACAATACTAGCTAACATACAGTCGTCAAAAGAATCTCACAAAATAGCACGTTTAAGAAGTTTCTGCGAATAGTAAAATAAAATCTACTGATCTACATTTTTTTTTATATAAAAGAAATATAAACTGACATCTCCTAATATGTCGAGACACGTTTTGTGTATTTCTTCCTCAATATATCTTACATCCAACTCAATTATATTATCGCTAGAATCTAGGGAAGTTAAAATAAGGACTTTACTAATTGGTAGAATGAATTTACGCTTTACTTATCAAAAGTATTTTCAGCTGATTCGTATCTCTTGAATACTGATAGTAAATTTAATTCAAAATTCGTCATAAGTGATAAACGTGAAACGATTAGATGGAATGGTATAATATAGTATAATATAATAATATAATAATATAGTAACATCACGAACTATTTTAAATATATCCCGCATTAAGGTATTATTAAAAACATAACTCACGAAATTCAGAGAAAGATAACCGTGATTCTCACTACCCACACGGATAATGACATTGAGTTAGGGATGGCGCTAACCGTGGTTAATACATGAGAAACCTGAATATCTTCCTTCGTATCGCGTTCTTTAGTGCCGTCCATACAAAGTTGACGTTTCCTGAAATATTCCAACCTTAAGGCGGATTCAGATGGCGACAACGGCGATGCGACGCGATTTTAACGTAAAAGCTGTGAAATCCTCAGCTTATCGGCTGAATTCGCCGATAATCGCGTTAATTACGATGCTCTTTTTCTTTTAATCGCCCAATATGGCCGCCAATTGATGTTACAGCAAGTGCGCATTATTCGCTTCGCGTCGCATGGTAAAAATCGCCATGTGAATCCACCTTAAGGAGATTTCAATGTTGGAAGACGGAAATTTATTGTGATATCTAGTGTACGGGTGAAGAATATGTCTGGCCATTGACAAGGATGTTAGAGGAGACATATTAACATCAAGGTGGTGGACCTCTCGAGCCAATGCCAAGCCTTCAAAAGTGTGAAATATCCATCAATACTCCTCAGGCCTTGTGCAGTTTTTAATTTTATAACACCTTTTAATTAAATTCAAATAATTTTATAGCATTACGAAGGTTTGTTATTCGATTCAATTTTTAATATAAATCAGAAATATAATTTGTATTCCCCTTTTTGCTAAGAAAACTATTAAATTCTCTTTAGATTTTAAGTTGAATATTTTATAAAAAATGAAAAATGCCAACAAAGGATTCAAATAAAAGATTATAGACGGTAAATGGTAAACAAAAAAACGACTATTTAATTGATTTTATAAAACCACAGACCATACATAAAATAATTAAATAAATTGAATTGTATATTAATAATACTTAATTGAAACATGTTTAGACTAAAAGCTTCCAAGAATTTAAGTGACACAATTAACTAATAGATGCCAATTAATAAATAGACTTCTTATTAATATCATCACAACACGACATATGTCACTTATATAGCTACATACGATTATAATCCAAACAATAATTATAGCCACAATCTTGAGAAATCTCTATGAGTCATAATTCGAGTAAAAACAGCTGATATTATCTTATTAAGATAATAGATTCTTATAATTGGTAATACTTTTAAATGATAATAAGTTAATTATAAATACACGTACACGATGAAAGAACTTTAAATTCATCCTTTAATAACCCGTAAAAAGTAAAATTATCAAGTACCCTCTTCAACTTTGTAAAATGTTTCCTCAACAATAAATTTCAATTTTCCGAGGCAACAATAGTAATGATGCGGATCATTATTTGTAAAAATACATAACATTATTCTTTATAGCCATCATATCAAACCGCTATTACATACGAGATGAAAAAATCAACACTACTTATAAACCATCATAAATTTTTTGACAGCATGACATTAAAAATTCCAATTGACTGTTAAAAACCCGACAGTAATATCAAAGAGTTAACATTGAAAGATTTCTGGTAATAGTGATAATATGATAGTAAATAGGTATCGTTAATTCATGAAAGAGGTAAACCAGTTGGATAGACTAACTGCGGTTATTTTCAATAAGTTGAGGTTAAAAAAAAAAACGTAGTTATCATAAAGAGAAAGCTGCATGCAAACATAAATGTTTATAATCTCTTCTATATTATATACGTAAATTGTCCGGAGTAATTTTAATAAAATAATATTTTTTCATTACCTTTACCTGTAGATTCTGAAAAAGATTCTAAGACCCATGAAGCCATTAAACTTTTCCATCGTTCAAGTTTTCCTCTCATATGAGAGTATCCTGCCATTGTTATCACTTTTTATTGTTAAGTCCTCATTGTTATCACACGTGACCCCCCCTTAAAGATAGAGCACCATCACTGAGCACCAATGTTACACCACGGTCATCAGAAGCAAGACTGAAGGCCCAGAAGAGAGCAGACTGCCTCACTGTGTCCGCCCTACTTCCCCTCTTCATCTCCCCGCCATCAACATTTGCATTCTTTTTTTTTTCATTTAATCGTTTGTACTATTAATTTAATATACCTGTTTAATGTAAATCAATAATAATCACCCACGTTTGTATTTTTATTGTATGTTTGATATAAAAAAAGGAAATAAAACTTTATTATTATTATAGGTGAATATATAATGTGTATTTTTAGTAATTCTTTGAAGTACAGCGTCAAAAAAAAAAAAAAAAAACTATGCGTGGGATAGGTTAGTAACTTTAAATATATTTCCAAAAACTAAATAAAATAAGAAGATGTTATATTAATAAATCAGCTTTAAATTTAGCCATTTAAAAATACTAAGAAATGGTTCATTGATTAAAATTTCATAGGTTTCAGTCAATGCACTAGCTTCACTACGAAGCTATTAATAACTTCGATTGATGAGTACTCAGTACGCACACTTTCTAAGAGTATATAGTTTTTATTTTTTTTTAAAACTTTCCTGTTTTTCGTGGACATGACTTAATATTGCATCTTCTTCTTGTTCCATTTCTGAGAATAGGCTGTATTTAGCCATGCACTCAAACACTAATTTAACGTTGCTTTACTTGATGCGGGTTTCCAATCCGAGGCGGCTATAATAATAGCCTTGCAATCTATCTCAACATTTACCTAGTTGCGATTGAGGGAACCATGTAAACTTTAAAGGTCAACAGTTGGTAGAGGATGCCATCACTTACAGGCTCAGATTTTGAAGCTATAGGGGCCAGTCAGGGCCATATATAGGCATTACAGGTAGCAGGGCCACCTGGAAAGGAGTCTGATGCCACTTTTTCTATACTCTATGTGTTAAAAATCAGAGGGACCAGTTAGGGATCTCTGACCCAGGCTAATGGCCAGTCCGAGCCTCATCACTCACCTATCGAATGTATTACTTGGATAACATCCAGCAGTGCTTTGGATCAAACTTACGAACGACTATGAACGACTATCTAATTTGAAATCAGACGCACTATATAAGAATACAAGAATTTTTACAGAAAAAGTGTATATACATTAAAAAAATAATAAAATTTACGCATATGTCAATAATCAAGTATAAATAGGAACTGACCATGAAAAAGGAAAATAGGACATGTACCTTACTTGTTTAGTTGAACCTTTGCTAACAAATTTTTTCACTATAAAGGAAAATAGGAGTTGAAAATATGGACGAATTTGACAACGTATTGCCTCCCGAGTGAATTTCAGAAAACATGCTCTTATTTCGTAACACACAGGTGGCTGCACATCCAGGTAATGAAGTAGTGCAGGACAGCCACGATCCGAGTCCACCTTATCTGACTGGACTATATCTGACGACCACGAGCAGAATTGTGAACCGTGTATGCTAGGTTTTATGTAGGTGAGGCGAGTGTGGTTAGTGCTGGAGACCGCATATTAGTGACTTTATTTGATAAATTTTGTAGAACACATTTTTATGATTTGAAAGTGTTAACTCTACCCAGTATATACATCTTGAATTGTGCAATGTATAAAAGATTACACCCAGAGTCATACGCTCAAGTTTCCGACATCTCTCCTTATGATACCAGAAACAAATCCAAAGTTGTAATAAAAAAGCATCAATCTGCTTTTTACAAAAATAATCCATATTACCAAACTCATAAAATCTATGATTTTTTACCCGAGTCATTGAGGGATGAAATTAGTGATAATGTATTTAAAAATAAATTAAAAACTATATTAATAAAAAAAGAATATTATAATATAAAATATTTTTATGATGAAAATTCAAAAATAACGCAGGAGGATGTTGCAAACTGGAACGTTGCTCTTACGGATCAAAACAAACAAAAAATGTTATCTTTATCTATGGCTCCGAAATAAAGACAGTAAATATATTTTAATATCTGACTATCAAAGTGCAATGTGAACTATAGTGTAAAGTGTTATGTGATCTATTTAATAGTGCATCAAGAAATCATATGTGGAGATAATAAATCAATTATATTAAAAAGAGTGACAGTGATTTTGAAAACTTAAACTATTTTTAAATATTAAAAAAAAAAAAAAAAAAAAAAAAAAAAAAAAAAAAAAAAAAACATCAAGATTAAAGAACCTGATAATAATGAATAATATATATGTTAATAGTATAAATTTACTTAAAATTATTTGTGTAAACCTATGTATGTTAATTTTAGGTAATTTTAATTAGATTTAAGTACCTGTTATGTATGATTTATGTAACAACTCTGACGTGATCTATGCTGTAAAGCCAACGATCGAAATAAAATTATTATTATTATTATTATTATTAATTAAATAGGACACTGGGGAAAAAATAATAAATAAAATTTTCGCTGTGAGTGTAAAATTTAAAGATATGGAGAAGGACGTGAAATCATCGCTGTTCATTAATTTAGGTTGACAGTATTTCTCAGTGTAGCTGCCACAGATATAATATGAAATTAAGCAAAAAAAACTTATCTTATTGTTAGTTATGTAATGTTGTCCCAGTTGTTCAAAATTATCACAAGCTAAAATTAAGGATTTTAAACATAATTAGCAAACATATAATTTTAATACAATTTAGTCATAAAAATCAACAATCTCAAAATTAATTTTGAATTACTTTAACGAAGTATTGAAAATTTGTTAAATTTTATAAACACTAATTAATAACATTATTTTTTTTGTTAATTAACAAATCATTATTCTTAAGTAATCTAATTTTATCTTTCAAATATAGGTTATTTAAAAAATTCTAACGAGATTTAAAAAAGGAATAACAAACTGTTATAAATCCAATATCAAGAAACAACAACAACAACGATTTAACGATACCAATTAATTCGTTATATAAACTTACAGTAAATTTTGTTACCTGGTAACGTGATATCAATATAACGGGTAGGTGATCGTTATAAGGGTTTTGTATGAACAGTCAAGTAGCGGTGGAGCTAATACTCTAGTGTGTCATGTGTCACGTGATACAGGTCGATACTGACAGACGGATTTAATGTTCTCCAGGCGACATACGTCACTTAGCAACGCCCATTCAGCATCACATACTGATGCAAGTTGGGGGTGGTTATGGCGTCATTACTTATAGCATTATCGTCATCAGCTCTCTCTTAAAAAAATAGAAAAATCGGGGATGATAATGTTGCGTCAAACAGAAATTGATAATAAAAGAAGAGAACAAAAATGCACAATTTAATAAATATATTTAAACATAAGAATGTAATTACACTAGGAAAAGAGAGACGAGCCACAATATATTTTTAGATACTTAAAATCCAACTAAGTACAATTTTTGTACCTTTATTGACTGTTTAATCACAACAAAATGTATAGTGAAAAGTTCAAAAAGTATTGGAAATAAGGTCCAATAAGCAACTTAATCTACCGAATCCTAAAAAGTACTTATTTGAAGGTGAAAATAAAAGTACTGAAATCCCATTTTGTATCTAATATTCATAAGAGTGAGAGTTGCGCAAAAGAGAAATTGCTAAAAAAGGAATTAAAAGATAAAAAAAGGAGAAACAACAAAAATGCACAATTTAATAAATATATTTAAACACGAAGAGAGAAACACGAGAGAAAGAGGGAGAGAGAGAGAGAGAGACCCGAGGGAAAGAGGGGTATAGAAAAGAGAGAGAGAGAGAGAGAGAGAGAGAGAGAGAGAGAGAGAGAGACCCGCAGCTAGGCAACCGGCCGGACACGATCCCTCCTTGTCCCACGGCAACACGCCCACCACAATCTTGGTTGCCATGGTTACTTGAAGTGTTACAACATTGTTACAGTCGTGATCTCAGTAAGATGAAAATTTAATATCACTCGCTTGCTCGTAAAGCTAATTAATTGAGTTCTCAATACATATTGATGATGTATTGGATATTATCGTTAGCAAAGATATTGACACTTCATCGCAAACTCTATAATACTTATTATATAGTAAAGCATACACAAATAAAATATTAACGAGTATATTATGATATTAATCAATTTTTTTTCCAAACCCTTTCTTTCAATCATGTTACAATTTTTCTATTATAATGCATTTTCTAGTATATAGATAAGCAACACGTATTTAAAATATAATTTAAATATTTATATTATATAAAACCAATAACTGAATCTTCTCGCATGAATTAAAATTGAAATTAAAGCATATAAAAAAAAAGAATTTAAGGGTAAGATAACGCCACCAATGTTAAAAAAGTCCCTCACACAAAAATTCTGAAAAAAATTTAAAATGTTCTCCTCTACACCCCCCTATCAGTAGCTAAAATATCAGGTATACAAATACGATCTAGTTTTTGAGTTATGAATTTTTAAAGTTGACTAATTTAACATGGGAGTTCCATTTCTCCATGTTAAGGTAGAGATAACGTCGAACAGCTGTTCGACGTAATCCCCTTTGATTAACATGTAAACCTTAGCAAATTGACAAAAATTCTGAAATTTTTTTGAGAGGCAGATATTAGTGCCTAAAAGCCATAGCAAAAGTTTCAAAAACATTTAACGAGCCGATTTTTTTAAATTAATTTTTTAGTTTGGCTCTCCATGGGAAAGCCCTATGCTGAAAATTAAAAAAATTAATTAAAAAAAATCGGCTCGTTAAATCGTTTTGAAATTTTTTCTATGGCTTTTAGGCACTAATATCTGCCTCTCAAAAAAATTTCAGAAATTTTGTCAATTTGCTAAGGTTTACATGTTAATCAAAGGGCATTACGTCGATCAGCTGTTCGGCGTTATCTCTACCTTAAAGTAGTCAACTTTAAAAATTTATAACTCAAAAACTAGATCGAATTTGTATACCTGATATTTTAGCTACTGATAGGGGGTGTAGAGGAGAACATTTTAATTTTTTTTTTCAGAATTTTTGTGTGAGGGATTTTTTTTTTTAACATTGGTGGCGTTACCTTACCCTTAAGAAAAGAACACAGATGCAAGATTTGGCACGTAAAGAAGTAAATTCAAATATCAAAGGTGTTAAGAATCTTACATACAAAAATACGATCAAGGTTTTAAGTAGAACAAAATAAAAATAAAAACAACAAAATGTTTAAATTTAGCATTTTAACAAAATCACGTATACCAATGCCGCAAGTCAATTCGACTTAAATTCAAATTAAAACAACAAAACAATTAAAAAATAAAAATAAATTTTATTATCTCACCCGCTTCTTCATCATCAGAAGAATTACGCGTCATTTTAGTTGCGCATATACAAATAAAATTTCTAAACACCCGCATTGAGTTAGCACATGATGTTACTGGAGCGGGTGTCGAGACACTAGTGAGCACCAACCACCAAGAGACGCATGGAAACCGGAGCTCCAGCTTTGCGGGTTGATCGCGCCCTCTCTCACATTTATTGAAAGTTCTTCTCACACTGAAGTAAAGCTACAAGTGAATTCATTGAAGTTTCATTACACTATATAATGAATATTGTATATCGCAAAAATTTAATAAAATTCAATGGAACATACTATATTTCATGTTTATACCTCATATTCTGATGCATCTCTTTATGACTTTTTAAGACAACGTATATTTTTAGTTTTAGTGTACCCTACAGTTGGTTATGCTTATATAGAAAAGAGCCATGCCAGGAGTTTAAAAAAAATTATAAGTTGTTAATCTCTCCGAAAGTATAGCCAAAAGATATAACGTAACGTCCAAAGGTTGGATCTAAGAGTTTCTGACCGAAAAATTTCCACACGTCAGAATCAACGACCAATCAGAATGCAGTATTTCGTCATCTTGAATGTGACTTTCGTATTTTTATTTTAAAATTACACACACGTTATTGCTGCAAAGCTCTGAAAATTTCCAAACATGATTTGGTTATCCACTTCCGGAGGGACATTTAATTAATTAAACTGTAGCTCGGTTGTCGAGGAGCAATCCTAGATGCCTGCGACAGTCATCACCACCACGGATGATATTGACACCACGACCGACACTTGCGACATTGAATGGCGCCCATGGATATATTATAGACGTAGTATAGAAAAAAAATATAATAACATGAGTAATATTTGTACATCATGGTATATATTATATTGATAAATCTTGTCACTTGTTTTCTTTATATTTATACATTTCAACATGAGTACTAAAAAAAGAGTTTTTTGTACAGCTGGGCCCGCAAAATCTTTGTAGCAGCAGAGTTGTATTAATTATCAATAAACTAATCAAGGCTGTTCCTCGTCCGGAATAATGAGTTATCTTGTATCCCATGATCTCGTTACAATTGTAACCTCCTATATTAATAATGTTCCGAGTGAGATCGGTGACTCTGCAGATAAACGTGCAGACTCTGCATTCAGCCAACCTGGCAGTGCAGAAGTGTAATATGCAAGTGATCATTCCTACGCCAGCCACGAGCGCGCGAGCGTCTCGTGCGTCTGCCGCTAGGCAGGCGCGGTTGTCTGTATATAATAGAAGTTTAATAAATAATTTTAGGGTAATCGCGTGTATGAGTTAATCTAACCCCAGTTAACTTAGTAGCTATGACACAGCAAAAAGATCTGTTACATTGGTGTCGAGAAGTGGGATGCCATATCTTCAAATGGCATTCGAACATTTTAATTAAAGCTACTATATAAAGTGGGCATTTTAATGGCTTAAAAAAGTGCGCGTAAAAATAAGTCGGTAGAATTAACAAGAATTTATTACAATTTTTTTACTAATCTTCTGGGCAACGTTGTTTTAATCACAGTACTCCAGACGACGGAAAAGTGCAGTATTTGTAAAGGAGAGAGACATATGATCAACGTGGAAAAATTTAAAGTAAGAAATCATCAATACCGTGGTTCAGCGTTCATCATGAAGATTCGAGGGCCGCATCAATTCAACTTCATGCAACAGTTAGGTTCGTCGCAGAAGACATCCCCCATCGAGAGGGCTTGCGGACCACGTCGTTGTCCAAGATGTATCTTCGACTCCAGGAGGAGTGCGGTGCCATGATCGAGGACCATTCAGAGCTTCGTCTTGTACAACCGGACCATGTAGTCGTCCGACCACGTCAAAGAGAGTGAAAAGTGGTAAGTTTGACCCACATTTATTATAATTTGTGTTAATGTAAGTGCGGCACATTGAGTTTACTGTAATTTTCGTTCAAATAATTAATAAATAATGAAAATGCAAAGTTTTTTTTCCCATTTAGTGGGATTGTATTTGTTGATTGCAATAATTGTGAGGCAAAATAAATTGTATTTAAAAATAAATGTGAACGTTCATTGAAAATATACAGCAAATAAGACGATGTTTAGAACGAAGCACAAGTTTTAATAGTGGATTTGTAGTGCATTTTTCTCATGAGAGTTTAATTTATACTGGCTTGGAGATTTTAAAAGGCTAAATAAATAATGCATATGAGTATACTAGTATTACATGCAATAATATTTTTCGTATCATGTGGTGTTTGTCGCTCATGAAGTAAATTGTAAACAATGATGTTTATAACCAATGAGGGAACAAGTAGTGTTTTTCTTAAAGCTGAAATTTCCGTATCAGCTGGGATATTAAATTTCAAAGGAGTACACACATAAAAAATGTAATTAAATTGCTGAAAATGTACATTAAAAATGTTTTGTTTTTACCAGCATAATGGTAAAATAATTTTAACATGCCAAATCCTTTATTCATGTTTTCTTTTCTTGTTTTACATTTAAAATAAAGAAAAAGAGAGTTAGTAAAATGCAACACATTATTTTTTTAAACTAAATTGTTTGATGTCAGCGTGGAGGAAAAATCTGTGAAATTATTTTGAGCTAATTAATTGAGCTGTTGAAATTGTGGCTGTAGAATGTCAGAACTTGGTATTTAATGAAGTTTTTTTTAATAGAAGGAGTACTTGTACCGCTAGCTGTAGGTATATATCCTGCAAAGGTTACTGTATGGATCTCTAAACAGACTGAGTTTAATTCGAGTTTTTGATTTTAAGCAGTTGATAAAACGTTGGTTTTTAAGTTATTTATATGCTTGTTTAAAAAGATGTACAGTTTCAAGCATTATTTTTATTTTAATTGAGATAAACTTATGTAGTTCTTTTTGTGGTACAATTCTGTGATAATTATTATCAGTTTTTATTATTATTTTCATGAAGTAAATATTTCTCTCATATTTTAATTTAAAATGTTCAATAATGCTACAATATTTCTTGTTTATTTTACTTAATTATTTTTAATGCTATAAGAATACGAGCCACATGCAGTCATGTATGTTTTTACACTAGTTGAAAGTTTTATCACAACTTTTTAGTAACAAATCGGTAACTGTAATAAGAGGGAACTATTCAGTTAAATTTTGAAAAAGCAACTCAATTAATGGGTAAAAGTGAAATAAGCACATAGAGACACGCATATTATGTGTAGCATGCCGGAGCAGTGTAATTGTATGCTATTGTGAAATATGACCGCGCAACATACCACGTCAGGTAGAGCGTGAGGCAAGCCAGTGCGGGTTTTTCCGTATCAAGGAAGTGATACGATGTTGAGTTTCACATATTTTTCGCCCAAGGGTGGCGATATGCTCCGAAAGTAAAAGAGTAATTAAGGCATGCGTGGTACAGCTATCGATGTAGCTACTTGTTAAACAATGGGCAGTAGTAAAAGCATTTGAAGATTTTCTGTGGCGGCAGATTATCTGTAGCCAAATGTGCAGCATTTTTAATTTGTTGATGCCTTGGGATTCGCCAGTCCCTGCATGGGGCGCTAACCAACATATATTACCTGATGCTACTTGTTTTTTGTCTAATCCTCCAGAGGATACAAGTTCTTATTGGTAGAGGTTACTTAATGAGTAAATAGAAGCACGCAAATGAATTATTATTGAGCAGTAAAATGTTTATTTATCGCGAACGCGCGAGTGTGAGCTGCAAGGACAGCCAATTTATTTTGCTATAATGCAAAGATGTACTGCTATACTGAATTAAATAATAATTATGGAGGTACGTGCTAAATAAAAGTAATGCCTAATAGATGCGTGAATGCGTGCAATGCAATGGACATTGGTTGTGTCTATAATTTTTGATGTGTCTTTTGAGACTGCGAATATTAACTAATAAAAAAGGGTAGTCGTTTTTGTGAGTTGCGTATATAAATAAGAAGCATTTATACAGTTCCCAAATAAATTAATTAATAAATAAAATTTAATAAAACAGTTGTGAGATGTTCCAATAAAATATAATATATGTGTGCAAATAACACAGTAAAAGTACTCATATGCCAGCCAGTTAGTTAAAAAATAAAATTACAGGCCATATTTCAGATGTTAAAATAAAATATTATATTGATGTTTATTTTGTATACGATCATGTGTTTTAAATAATATGCTACAGTAAAAATCCAGTTACAAAATATTTATAAAGAATTTAAAAACAGTGATGTGTTTTTTCTTGCAAGTTGTTATTAATATTCATTAATAAAATAAAATGTAGATAATTTTTTGCTTTCAGCTGTGTAAAATTTCACAGTATGTACTTTATGTTCAGTGTCCTTTTGACATTGAAATTTGCAGTGTAAGTTTCACGTGCATTGCAGAGCAGGAAGCGTGCTAGAGTCCAGCAAGTAAGATGCTGACAGAAGCGCATATAGTTGTAACTTCCTACACTTGCGGCTTTCGGAAATGTTAATAAAATAACTATAATGAATATGTGCATCAAAGTTTTGAATTTGCATAATTTGTTAATTTAATAATGTGCCTGTACAATAAAATTTCTATAAAGCCTACGTAATTATTTTGAAGTGTACTGTGGGTCAAACCTCTGCCAAACGAGATACCGCCTTTTCGTTTTCTTGTTTCAGATAACTACGCGAGGAGCAGCGTATCGTCAGGAGTGAACAAGATCCAGGGATTACAACATGGAATAAAAATATTGTTGATTTTTTTTTAAATGTGCATGGAATATTTACTTGCAATGAGTCATACTAAATTTTAAAAGTTTTTTTTTAATGGTAAAACTATTTTTTTCTCATTTTGAGGACAAAATGTTATCCGCGGGGGGAGTCATGTAACCTCCTATATTAATAATGTTCCGAGTGAGATCGGTGACTCTGCAGATAAACGTGCAGACTCTGCATTCAGCCAACCTGGCAGTGCAGAAGTGTAATATGCAAGTGATCATTCCTACGCCAGCCACGAGCGCGCGAGCGTCTCGTGCGTCTGCCGCTAGGCAGGCGCGGTTGTCTGTATATAATAGAAGTTTAATAAATAATTTTAGGGTAATCGCGTGTATGAGTTAATCTAACCCCAGTTAATTGAGTAGCTATGGTACAGAGAGAAGGTCTGTTACACAATAATGAGCTGTCTGCTGTTTCAGGTGAGCGCAATTATGAGCTTTATTTTATACCGATTTACAGCTCATAATTGCGCTTACCTGAAATAGCAGATAGCTAATTATTGCAATGAAATCGTGGTAAGCGATAGCTCATTATTCCGGACGGGTGACGATATATTATGCATTTTTAAAGGGCACTAAAAATGTAGGTTAAATCTATACTAACATACGCATCTAAAATAAATTGTTTGACATAATAGATTTTGCCTATTTTTTTAATACCATGATTATAGTGCAAGATAAAAACCTAAGCTTAATTGCAGCCCTTTCTTCCTTTTTGTATTTCGGGTACACGTGCTAAAGTTGGTCCATTCAGAATGCCTGTGTACTAAGCTGGAACGTTGTCAGTGATATTTAGTTATTCATAACTACAGTGATGTCACATACATGACGAACGTTCAAAACATGCGGTGCCCGTGACGTCACTGGTGCTTATGCAACTGCAGGACGGAAATGTTTCATCCCTTTAATCTATATTCATAAGTAAGTCGGCGCCGTCATATATTTCAACAAGTTTTGTAAATATTTTTAACTTTAAAAAAAAATACATATGCTTTTAAGATGTATTTTACATTTAGAATTATAAGAGAATGAGCTATAATGATAATTTAGGTATAATAAAATAGGTCTTGTTTATGTTATTATTATATTTACTGTATATAAATCAGATATGATTAAAAATAGAATTAATAACTATTTTTAGAAAGAAAATTCTGAAAAGTAGGTATCAATAGTAATCTAAAGAGTTATCCAGAAAAATACCCAGTTTTCTCACTAACCGCGGGTAGTCATTGATTTTAGGCTGACAATAATACCCACGCCACGGGTAGTAAGAAATCTGGGTATTCTACTTCTTAAATTGCATCAACTATGTTTACATCTGCAAAAAAAATATTCACATAAAATAATAAAAAGTCCTCCTTATTTTGCATTATATTTTCATTATTAAGTTTCAAATTTTCTGCTGAAGTTGTTGAGACACGTCCGTCAAACAGAGATATGTTGATATTTCGGTGCAACAATATATTTGATTACGTGGGAGGTACTAGACTAAGAAGAGTGCACTTGAGTGGCAGTGTGATGTTTTCTCACATGATACTTTGCAACTGCTGCAGCTCGAGAGACTCTTAAGTACCCCCACGCTTTTATCACACACTACAGTCCGAGTATTACAACATTAACACCGGAACTAGCCGGAAGTGTATGAATTTCATTTAAGAAAATAATGAAAATATATCGTCCTTCGCCCGGAAAAATGAACTATCTGTTTATCACGATCTCGTTGCAATAATGAATATCTGCTATTTCAGGTGAGCGCAATTATGATCTGTAAATCGGTATAAATAAAGCTTATATATAATATAATTGCGCTCTCCTGATAGAGCAGATAGCTTATTATTGCAACGAAATCGTGGTAAGCAGATAGCTCATTTTTCCGGACGAGGGACGATATATTTATATCGATATAATGATACAATACATATATATACATTATGTATTTTTAATTAAATTTTAATTCTTAAAAAAAATATACTATCAAATAACCAAATATTTGATCACAAGACATGCATTCCACTAATAAATATGAGAATTCTGTATGTTTAAGTAAAATGTGTACACATAGCTTAATATGAACCAAAGTCAACTTTCTTTAGCTTCGATGTGACCAGTAATAATATTTTAAAATTGCAAAATATTTTGATTAATACGATAGCCTTTATTATAAATTTTTAGTCATTTAAAGAGTCTCTCTATTTAAAAATAATGATATTATAATCATGATCTATTCATAAGAATTGCCTTGATAAAAGTAATTTTCTATTCTAAAATATTATTTCAAAAATTACAAATCCACTTATCAACGTTTTGTTTACATCAGGCTCGGAATGGCCATTAGGCTGGGTCAGGGATCCCTGACTGGCCTCTCCACTTTTTATCACAGAGGGTACACAAAAAGTGGCCCTTGTTGCCTGTAATGCCCATATGGCCCTGACTGGCCCCTAGCTTCACAGTCCAAACCTGTAGTTTAATATGCATGCAGTCTCTTGAAGGTACGTTATCTACGTGGTAGTGCAAAAATATCCTAACTCCATTGGTATATTATAAGCTGGGAAAAGAAATATCCCAACTCTATTGGTAAGCTGGGAAAAAAAATCCCAACTCCATTGGTAAGCTGATAAAAAGATATCCTAACTCCACTGATAAGCAAAATGGAGTTAAGATTTTTTTTTCAACTTACCAATGGAGTTAGGATATTTTTTTCTAGTTTACCAATGGAGTTAGGATATTTTTCCACTACCATGCAGGTCGTTATACCAATTCAACAGTACATTGTGGGTTTGCAAGCGACAAGCAAGGAAACGGTAAAGTCTGAGAGTGGGCGTCATCCTGAGCAGACCATTGCCAATCACTTGCTGAAGTGGTGGCAGATAGATGCACTTTCGCTTAGTACTAACCAACGACCTTGCGCATATATTAGCCCAGAGCTTTAAATTATTCACGGCCGTCGCTCTTTCATGGCATATAATTATATGATGACAAAATATGAATTATAATATAACAATACATGCCCTACGGTATATACGAGAGATGTTTTAAATATATGTTATAATATAGAAACAATGGTAACTATTATTAACAAATTTTGTGTAGAATATGCCAGAGGTTATAATATCATTATAAAGTCAAAGTATAATTGAGTTTGTTATGAAGAAAGGGGAGAGATGGTGTTAAATTTACAACATTAAAAATTTAATTTGTAAGAAAATGTTTGAGCAATATTTTGAGCTGTCAAATTATATTATTAAACCATTGGGTATTTAAAGAAAAATATGACGATGTAATTTTTACTCTAAACTTTTGGTAATAAGGTATTAAGTATATTAAATTTGAAGGCTTAGAATTAAAAATAGATTATAATATTTCACTTAACAACTATACATTATTTTATCTGCTTAATTTACAAGGGTAAGAATAAACGCTGATTTTAATTATATAGTATTATTATAGTTGCAATGATTTGATTCCCAAAGCCATAATATAATTTACACATTGAACAACATAACGGCCTGGTTAACTGCAATGGAGCTCTACATAAGAGACACAGGAATACATGCAGATATGCATTTTTGCATGGAAGAAGTTAGCATGCAAAAAAAAAGTAGTTCATCGCGCTACATCTAGCAAATAAACATGACGGGTCAATTAAAATATGATAAGAAACAAAAATTTAAAGGGACGAAACCCTTATCAGATGAGATATGATGGGACTTGGAGATACAAAATTCCAAAAAAATTGATTATATTATTATAATGCCTGGGTGTATAGCTGAATTCGGCTTATTCTCAAAAACGAATAAAGAATAAGAAAATTATATTATTATTAATTCTCCTGTCAAATACTCCTGTCAAGTAAAACACTAATAGACAATAATGGTTGCATTTTTTTATTTCATATTTAGAAAATATACCTAAAATTATGCTTTTCTGAATTTTATCGGATTTTTTGGAGTGCGGGAACTAATTTTAAAAAAATATTTAAAATACCTGAATTTGGGTGGTACACTTGATGGGACAACCGTGACGTCATTTGTCGTGCTGTGATTAGCTGTTGATGATGTCACGGCTGCTGTGATTGGCTGTCGATGACGTCACGCTTGTCCCATCAGGTGTACCACTCAAATTCAGACATTTTAAATATTTTTTTAAAATTAGTTCCCGCACTCCAAAAAATCTGAAAAAATTCAGAAAAGCTTAATTTAATGTGTATTTTCTAATTATGAAATAAAAAAATGCAACCATTATTGTCTATTATGCACACGTCTAAGAAAGAAATTTATAGGGAGGGAGCATTTAAAATTGTACAGTAATAATCCCGGAAAATGTCCTTGATCATTTAAATGGACACAACGTCAATATAATGTTCTATAATAATTCAACACCGTGGACCTACTGTTGTACATTTTCTGTGTCAACGATTGTACTTTTCTTGCTACACTGAGAAAACACTAGTGTGAAATCAAACCTGGATAGTGTAATAACTATGCTACCATAGATATGCTATAGCCGCTATCTAAGCTAGTGTTCTTTTTGACCCAGGCGTGGTGTTCTCGCGGTAGTATCGGGAGAATCCCAGGTAGTGCGTGAGGCGGAACCCAGCAGTTGGGATGCATATTAACCCACGGCGGGAGTGCGCGCTACTCCTGTCTGGCGTGGTAGCGAGTATTGCTTAATGTAACCTGGAGTGTATGCTATACTACGTATGATGCTACTGGGAGTCCAGCTAACCCATGCTTTATTGTAAATTAAAGTATAAAATTGGGGTTCAGCTACAGAAATAAATTAAAAATTTAAAAAAATATTTTATTTGTATTTCTTTATTATTAATCCGCAATTTATTTTATGTCATTAAAGTTTTACTGAAAGTAGGTAATTATTAATTGATTAAAAGTCATTTACTGTACTTACCCCTCCTGGGATTCGAACCTGGCACCTCTAGCACCTGAAGCGGATGTCACAACCACTACACCTCGACAGGCTGATTACCAGATTCAGTAAATTTGGTATATAAAAACTTCTAAGTTGATAATCATTGACTTCGGGGAAAAAAAGATGCTCCCAAAAATAACAATTACAAAAACATAATTTTCAAATAGAACTGCATAGTAATTATAACAGAAATTGTATTTAATTACTAACATTTCGGATGCCCTCATCAGCTGATAAAAAAGCGAATGTGGTGTGCTCTGGTGGGGGATTATGGTATCTATTGGGCTCCAATTCATTCTACCTGGGGTTATTTGAAGTATAATTATACTTAAGTTTGTGTGATTGTCATCAAAACTCTTCTCCTCCTGTCAACTCTAATGAATGAAATAAGGAAAACCCCGCTTAGTGCTCACAAAAATATTTTAGAGTTATTTGCATCCGAAGGCTTTGCACTAAGTCTGGGGTAACGAGAAGTATAAAATTTGACTTCTTAAAACACTATTCTATTAATGACGACACTACAAAAAACTAATATAAGAGCTGGCGTTATCTCAATCCCAGATTTTTCTCAGTGTACCTTCCACGAAATAGTTTAAAACAGTGTACTTTATTACAATTATATCGTAAAGTTAATTAAAGAGTGTAAAATATTCTATCAGCGTATTATTAATAGATCACAAGATGCAATGACCCCTCTATATATACTTAAACAAAGAAGACTGCATTCTAATTAAGGAAATTATATTTATACTTCAGTACAATGACTTTATACTGGCTTGCTTAGGGACAATATTAACATTCAAAGCGAGCAAATCATTACAATTACTTCTCATAAAGGTGTATTTACATTATGTATTATATCATCTACATGCATGACAAAAGTGAAAAATCTTCAAAATCCTATAGTGGCCATACAGACTATTATAAATCACATTAAAAACGACATGTTAATAAAATTACCAATATATAATACTGTATAATAAAGTATTAAATCCATGTAAACATAACTTTAATACCTGTGCATTTTTTTTATATATAAATTGTTTACGGCGTTATGCCTCAAGTTGCCAGGTAAGTCGGAGGTCACATCATCCTCAGTAGGTATTACCTTTCTGGGCATGCGGCTCGCCTTGCGGGCACCGAACATGGCAGCCTACCGGCTGGACCCAAGCAGTCACCACCGCGAATCGACCTTCGAGCACCAGCTACTACTGCGTGAATCTAGTACGTTTGATACGCACTTTGTTCACGAGAACATTTAAAAATCGTCCCTATTTATTTTTAGTATGACGTCACGCGACCCTCCCAGGACAAAGGAAAAAGTTCGTGACGTCACTAGGTCTCTTTGTAAATACAAAATAAAGGCTTCAAGTGTTCCCCAGCGGGAAAATTTTCTCCATAAGCTGCCATGTTAGAAAAGTTGATTTTTTCTCGGTAACTATTAAAGTAATCAATTTGAAACCATCTCCTACCCCCCCACATTTAGGGGTCTTCTGATAATGAATCAAGAACTCATTTTTCTCTAAAAAAATTATTTTATGCCAAAAATGCAATTTCGAGTTTTTTTCTATAGGTTTAGATAGGACGGTGGGAACATCGCAAAATCAGCTGACTTGGAGCCTCTATTCGAAATAATCTATTATTATTAATAATCTTTATGTTCCATTTAAAGAAGTTTCATCAATAATAATCGATTATTTCTGATTATGTATTTACGAACAGACCTATTTATTAAACTGAGGTGAATATTTTATATTGTACGTTCCATACGCCTTTTGATCACAAGAACATTTACTCCACTGGGTAAATCTAGTACGTTTGATACGCACTTTTGTCTTCATAACACTATTGTCCTCATACTAACCACAAAAAAAAAAAAAAAAAAAAAAAAAAAAAATATATTGCAAAATGGGGAAATTTTATCCAGAATTGTGTTGGAATAAACTAAAATGCAAGAAGAAATTGTCCTTATTTCCCTGAACGCATATGAGGTTGGTAATACTTTTCCAGCTATGTTACCACTCTTGTAAGCTTTCATTTGAACAACATTGTTGCAAACAATTATATAGCTAATATTTTCGTATCGTCTGTGCATACTACACATACTTTTACGACGTTACTTTCTCCTTGCATCTTGGTATATTATCGTATTTAAAAAGGTGTACCCTTGAATAGCATATATAGAGGCTTCAAGTGTTCCCCGTCGGGAAAATTTTCTCCATAAGCCACCATGTTACAAAATTTGATTTTTTCCTCAGTAAATATTAAAGCTATTAATTTGGAACCATCTCCTACCTCCACCCCCCTCCATTTAGATGTCTTCTGATTAATGAATCAAGAACTTATTTTCCTCTAAAAAATTTCTTTAGTGCCAAAAAAATGATTTCGAGTTTTTTTTACATAGGTTTAGATGGGACGGTGGGAACGCCGCAAAATCAGCTGACTTAAAGCCTCCATTCAAGTTTTATAACAGAGGGGTACACTTTTTTGGTTCTGATAGTAAAACACACAATCCTTCACAAATGTACACATTATAGCGTATATGGAGGTGCACTCACCTCATATCAAGACTGAAAACTCTGTCTATAGAATGCCTATCGATATGAGTCTATTCAAAGAATATACGAACTTAATTTCATAATTAGTTCTACGATGATAACATTTTCTTATAATTCGACTTAAGCTCTTTAATTTTTTTTCTCAGACTCGTATGTACTAGTTTCTACAGTCATTGTAATTACGACCACGGAGCTAATGTGATCAAATGTTGCCTCGAAGAAGAAGGCGCCAGACAGCGCCACTCGATAGTCTGGCAGTAGACCACAGACGTACACTGACGACCTTAAAAACTTGCAGCCACTTATCGAGTTACAAACTACGCGAGGAGGAAAAACGTGTGGCAAAACTAGTTTTGTTTTTTATGTTTTCTAACTGAGGTTGATCAATATATTTCGTCCAAATTATTATATTATAAATATTGTCAAAAGATTAAAACATAATTTTATATATATAGTCAGGGGAATAAGAGGAAAAATCGCGCGTTTAGTGAAGAAAGCATGAATTTTTTTTTGGTGCTAGAGTTCACCCCAAAGATCAATTTTTTTGGCGGAGTCGCGCGAAAATGACCTTGGTTCGACCCCCCGTGACCTTTGACCCCGCGCTTCTAAATTATTTTTTCCTGCCTATACTTTTCATTTTAGAGGAAAAATGTACTCTTGCAAAACTGTTTGTAATAATGAAAAGGTGATATGAAAAAAAAATCAAGTTCGTAAATTAATTATTTTCAAAATGGCGGCTAATTAACTTAATTAATTCATGAATTCTTCGTACCTTTCAATGAATTTCTCTTAACTTTTGATATTTATGTTGAAATTAAACCTCGCTTATTGTACTCACACATTTTATGGTACCAAAAGTAATTAAATTAAGTCATAACTTGCACATAATTAGGCAAATTATTGATTTAATTGAGTAGAACCAGGTAACACTGTGTAGGCCATCTAGTTCAAGAATATTATGAAACAGCTTGAACAAGCTGACACGTGACTTACAAGTTGTTGGGACCCCCCCTGAACACACTGTTAGAAACTTTCCAAAAGTCCCATGTAGAATAAGGTCAAAAATCCGGGTTTGTCCCGGAATCCAAAAACTTTTTTTCCCGAGTGAATAATTGACGTAGCGTTTTGCAAAATACATCAATTTGAAGCTTATACTACCAATAATTTAGGAAAAATACTCAATCATATTTTAAAGTATTTTATCGTATGATTAATTAACTAAAACGCTAATTAGCGTGGTCCAATAAATTTTCAAAATGGAATATTTCTGAAGTTCTTGCGCGCATTGATTTTGAGTTTATTATCACATTATGATCACATTATGAGATCGTTTAATTTAATTGAAACGTTTTTGTTTCATACTCCTTACTTGCATAGAATTTTAGTTACAGTATGCAGAAGTGCGCAATTCAAGGAAGCGCATATACATGCATATATGGGCCATGTCTGTGGTATATTAATTAGCAGCCACAACGTCTCTGTAACACACAATGCAATGTAAACGATCGAGATATCAACAGCATATCTATAATAACTTGCTCGTTCTCTAAATATGTTTTTTTTCCCTCTCGGGGTGAAAAAATTTGGGGGTGGGAAGGGGTATTCGAAATACTGCTGTTAATAATTGATGCAACGCCTGCAGTATAAGAGCCAACACCACGGTTCCATTTACCCCCTTTTTATTCCTAATTTTACATTGAAACGAACTTGAAGAGTGGAGGGGGGAGGGGGATATAGAAGGGAAATCTCTCAATTGATGCATTAAAAATATGTAATTAATTACCACATATATGAGCTTTATTTAAAATATTTTTTATTTAATTACTCATAAAAAATATGCATATATTAAAAAAAATAAAAAAATAACTAATAATCCATTTAAAGTACCCATCTGAATCGGATATTTTTTCAAGGTGGAGATAATATTGTTGGATATTTTAATTTTCTTTTTGTTTTTGTTAATTGAAATGTAAATTGAAGCATGCGTGCGTACAGATCTCGGAACAGCTTGAACTTCGATATTGCCTGTATGCTGGGTTTTGAGCGATCGAGTCAAGAAATAGTAAGAATAACAACCACCCCCAAGTCTCATCCATATACCCACTAAAATCTGGGTCATAATAAAACATAGGCACAAGGGGCATTCACAAAGTCTTAAGGCCACATTTAAGGCTCGATAATTTAAAGCTTGATTTTAGACGTGCTTTTTAGACCCAAAATTTCTGATCTTAAATTATTGAGCCTTAAATGTGGCCTTAAGGCTTTGTGAATGCCTCTATTAATTTTTAAGTAATAAGAGAGTAATACATATATTAGACCTATTGATATTATAAGACAAGCTATACTGAAAAGGTATTTGAATCATATTTGTTATCGTGAATAAAATTTATTGCAATCCTATATTGACATAAAAGTATTTTGTTTTCGTATAAAAACATATGAGAAACAATGCATGACTTTCATTATAAAGTTTATTTCATAATTATATTATATTTATATATATATATACTGTAGTTCTTTATTCTGAAAGTTTAATACAAAATAATACAACGCTTATAAAGAATCTGTTGTCGTCATTTTCTTCTTATTGCGTATATTATTATCTATTTCTCTCTCTTATTATAGCAACAATTTTTTTTATCTTCAACACATTAATGATACTCATAATTAATAATACGATCAAATAATTATATTAAATTTGCAATCTTTTCAGAAATAATAAGGGGGTAAATGGAACCGTGGTGTTGGCTCTTATACTGCAGGCGTTGCATCAATTATTAACAGCAGTATTTCGAATACCCCTTCCCACCCCCAAATTTTTTCACCCCGAGAGGGGAAAAAAAACTTCTTTAGAGAACGAGCAAGTTATTATAGATATGCTGTTGATATCTCGATCGTTTACATTGCATTGTGTGTTACAGAGACGTTGTGGCTGCTAATTAATATACCACAGACATGGCCCATATATGCATGTATATGCGCTTCCTTGAATTGCGCACTTCTGCATACTGTAACTAAAATTCTATGCAAGTAAGGAGTATGAAACAAAAACGTTTCAATTAAATTAAACGATCTCATAATGTGATCATAATGTGATCATAATGTGATAATAAACTCAAAATCAATGCGCGCAAGAACTTCAGAAATATTCCATTTTGAAAATTTATTGGACCACGCTAATTAGCGTTTTAGTTAATTAATCATACGATAAAATACTTTAAAATATGATTGAGTATTTTTCCTAAATTATTGGTAGTATAAGCTTCAAATTGATGTATTTTGCAAAACGCTACGTCAATTATTCACGCGGGAAAAAAATGTTTTTGGATTCCGGGACAAACCCGGATTTTTGACCTTATTCTACATGGGACTTTTGAAAAGTTTCTAACAGTGTGTTCAGGGGGGGTCCCAACAACTTGTAAGTCACGTGTCAGCTTGTTCAAGCTGTTTCATAATATTCTTGAACTAGATGGCCTACACAGTGTTACCTGGTTCTACTCAATTAAATCAATAATTTGCCTAATTATGTGCAAGTTATGACTTAATTTAATTACTTTTGGTACCATAAAATGTGTGTGTACAATAAGCGAGGTTTAATTTCAACATAAATATCAAAAGTTAAGAGAAATTCATCGAAAGGTACGAAGAATTCATGAATTAATTAAGTTAATTAGCCGCCATTTTGAAAATAATTAATTTACGAACTTGATTTTTTTTTCATATCACCTTTTCATTATTACAAACAGTTTTGCAAGAGTACATTTTTCCTCTAAAATGAAAAGTATAGGCAGGAAAAAATAATTTAGAAGCGCGGGGTCAAAGGTCACGGGAGGTCGAACCAAGGTCATTTTCGCGCGACTCCGCCAAAAAAATTGATCTTTGGGGTGAACTCTACCACCAAAAAAAAAATTCATGCTTTCTTCACTAAACGCGCGATTTCGACTATTTTTTCCTCTTATTCCCCTGACTAATACAGAGAGAAAAATACTAATTTCTAATGTTAAATTTTGCAGATTTATTGATGTAATTAGACCTTAGAGTGTTAAACTTACGATTCGAATAAGTCGGAAAAAAAATCTTTAATTTATATGCAATTTACACGCTTAATTTGTTTGTAAATAAATACTGCATACATGTCATTTATATTTATTTAATGCATTTGTCATCAGTATTATGCGGTATTAATGATCAAAACTACACAATATAATAATTATATAGTTTATTTTAGAACCATGTTGAGACTTGAGAATTTAATCTTGCTGATTTTATTTAAGATTAAAATAAATTGCACGCTTTTTTAAAATTATAAGGTCATTTTCATATAAATATGCGGAAATTTAAAATAAAGACCATGGACTGGTGACCTCAATATAAATATGATATATTACATTAAATACTTTTCGCTATTATTATTATATGAATAAAATTAAACTTATCCATCAAAAATAAGTTTCTGCTTGATATAGATAACATCTGAAGGTCGTTTATTAAAACAAACAACTTTTTTTCCGGATCCTATTTCGTGGAGATTTAAATTTAAATCAATTTTATGAGAAATTTCAAAGTTTTAAATATATTTTATAATTAATTTTTAAAACTAATTAAATATTTTATACAGATTTTTGAAAGAAAGCAATATTATCAAAGTCTTGGGATTTCTTTGTATAAAATTTAAAGTAAACCATTTAGTTAAAATTAATTTTATAATAACATTAGCAATACAATGAAAAGCCAAGTCAGCATTTCGTATATCAAAGGAAATTTTAGTGATCTCCTATACTTCAAAGTCAATATTTTTAAAAGATAATTGAACGCCCTATACAACTTACGTATTTTTTAACGTAAGTACTTTACTAAGTGCGCAATATATGTTGAGTTTCTCGGTTGAGAGTCTGAATACAAATCTAATTGAATTTGCAGTCATGTAATTATATGTATGCTGCCTCATATATTTTTATTTCTTTTACTTTAATTAAAAAACATACAAATAATTTACATACCAGTGTATTAATTAAGGTCACTAATTAGAGAAAAACAGCACAATCATGACGAGGACATAAAGGACCAACAGATGGCTCTGTACGCAGAAATTATAACTCTTTTTACCGAGGATAAGACAATTACATTCGTAGCATCACAAAAACAAAAGAATATAAAAAGCGTCACTTCTGAATTTTATATATTTTTAATACCTGTCTGTAGGCATGTGATTACTAATTTTGGTGTTGCTATTTCTTTAAAATTATGATATGGCTGATGCTATTACATGCATTTACATGATATTAATCATATAATACAACAATCCTGTTTTGATCACGTAGTTAAAATACTATTAGGTTCTCCACCAAGTTTTATGGTCTCGTTTTATTTTTAAAGTAATTTGATTAGAACCAATTTCTAGATATTTGGACAAAATCACGTCATAAATCATGAAATCACGACATCCATTTATAAGCTGCTCGTATTATCACCACCACGGTACGAAAAGTTTACATATAGTCAACAGGTCAACACTCACCATCATGTTCTCCCTTGCGCGCGGCGACCTGTCCTCTTAGTCCCTGGGGCGGCAGTTTGAGTACCGCAAGGGGTACAAGACCCTCAAGGGCAGGCTGGTCAGGTCCGGCCGAGGGCGCGGGTGGCAGGCGCACCAGACACATGTCCGGCGCATGCGCAGTGGGCACCTCGAGTACCTCAACCTGCTGTCCCTTCCGCACAGTGATCTCAGGTGACCCGGAGACAGCTTCATGGTCAGCCACCACCCAGGTCATCTCGGGGCCCTGTAACAACAGATAAGGGTGGGTTAGTGGGGTCAACTTGGGGTCTTGCAATATCGAGATACACAAATTAATGTCAGGTGGATTTCAATATTCACCATACGTAAGATTCATGCCACGAAAGAAGATATAGCCAGCTTTCTCACTATAACCACGGTTAGCGCCAACCATGGTTTGCAAACTCAATTACACTAGCTAGCAATAAACCTGCATAGATAACTTTTTAGTGAATCGTGTCAAAAATTAATATTTTTAACAATTTTTATATATTAGAATTAATATCCAAATTTTTCCAGAGTAATGATATTTAAAACTCCTAAATTAAAGAACAAAATATCATCGTTTACAACATTTTAAGCACCATTTAGACATGTATTGTTTCATAACTTAAAAAGTAATTATAAAAATTTCAATGCAAGGCAAGCCAATTTTTATATTTTAATAATTGTCATAATTATTTCATAACTCTCTACATATCTATGGAGTGACGTAACTAATTAATAAGCATTGTTTAGAATTGTATAAAATCTAAGTGTCACTGTAGAAGAGACAAAGGTCACGTGTTTTCTCTGAACAAGCCGTGACGTCACAACCATGCAGAGGTAATTCCAAATATTATATCTATTAATCATATAATAATTTTTGTGGAAAAAAAAACTATTTTTTTAGTTATATAAGGACTTTCTCTATGATGGTTCGTTGGAATTAATATATAGGCATGCAATCGTTACAGAAGAAAAGTTAATTTATTAAAAATTATAAGTACCTAAATATGGGTAGAAAGTATAACCTTGTATTAAGCCGGTATTAGACGATACAATTTCACATACAATTTTTACTTGCAACAAAATTTTATCTCCATATAAGCAAATGCACCTGGAATTTTCTTGTAAGTTAAAATTGTAAGCAATAATTAGAAAAAATTGTACCAGCTTTAAACTGAATAAAATAGAAAACAGTATTGCTTGAAGCACATATATTGTCACATTGTAAGACTGATATTTTTACCATTGGTAACACTTTTAATTTTTTTATAAATTATTCAGTATTATATTATAATAATAACAGTATTATTATAGCCTCAAATACGTTGCAAGATCAAGTAGTTACATAAATACAATACTCATTAAAAATAGTGCATTAAAAAAAGAAGTAAAATATTCCGATTCAAATATTACATCCTCAACTCATCCTTTACACGTCTACTAAACCTATAATCTTTTTACCTCTAAAACACATCTTATTTCCTCTTTGCTCAAAGTGAGGATGAAATTGAGACAATATTTCTAATATTTTATGCTCAAGAAGAGTGAAAAAAAATGTAATTTCGTTTTTTCCCCTCTAAAATAAGAGGAAATTAGACGAGAGGAGAGCTTAATAGCGAATAAAAGATGAAATTTATTTCAATTCGGGATACGTCAAGTTATCCTCAATCAGCTGAGATTGCATCAGAAAGGAAGGGAGGAGTAAACAAATGACCTTCCCGTCAGTGTCATACCGGCGCCAAACTTAATTATACCGACATACTGAGATTAATATATTCAATAAATCAATGAGTAATTGTATATTGAATAATACACCTTGAATATTTTCTTAGAAGATTTCACGTGTTCGGTGAAATTCTTGAGTACTTGTTTACAAATAAGTTGTTTACAAGGTGAAATATGACAGGAGATTCGTATATAAAAAAAATCATCACTATTTAATGCATTTAAAAATCGGTTCAAGGGACACGTTGATTTCTAATGTTGCAATGTTGTACGGGTCAAATATGGGTACATTGCTTTTCAATCTACCTACTAGGATCACGAACTATATATTTTAACGTGTTTATTAAGATTTATCGATTAGGTTATATAGTTATGAAACTTTGTATTCAGAATTTTATAGAAGGTAAATACGATGAAGTTAGTCACGAGTTGTTAAAAAAAAAAAGCATGTGTAATGTGTGGGTAGTTATTAATATGTCTCGTGTCTAAATTAGAAAAACTGTACACTATATACAGTGTGTGCAAAATTTACTTTTCAACACTTAACAGTGAAAATTTATCACAATCAATGTACACATGGGGCCTGCACGAACGAGTCTTTGCTTAATTTGCTAGTGCTAATACAGCTCCAAAATACAATGAGATACAGATTTAGAATTTTGGAAAAGGCAAGAAGAGCACCCAGTCTATACTGTCTATAGTAATCACAAAAAGTGTTATAAACTGCATATTGACAGCTAGAAGGTAACTTTCACGGTGTTCTGGAGTGTACAGTACACTTCAAATGCAATTTATCAAATTCCAAATACAAATGAATGAAAAGGTTAGACACTCAATTCAAATAAAAAAATATGTCCGATCCGGCTATACTTTAACATGGCCTAATCGGACATTTTTTTTTTTCGAATCATTCGAATGGACTGTAAATTAAAGTTGTAGTCATAATTAGAAAACGTCTGCTGATAATATAAATAATTTATTTCCACTTAATGATAAGGTCTACAAACCAACATAAATATAGGAAGATAATAATTATATTATAAACTAAAGCTTATCGGAGAGTAGAGAAAAAGAATAGTAAAATAAATTTTCTATAACTGTATTTAAATATGCTATGGAAGAATGAACTTTAATAATCATCAAATTGTATTTACGCTCATTCAAACAAATTTCCTTCTCATATTAAATCTGAAGTATATACTAGGACAATTACCATATGAATGACAACAAAACTAGTACGAGATATATAAAACTAGAGCATGTAATTGGTACTTTATAAGCATTGAACATTATCGCTCCTCATCAAAAGTCATGAGACATGACGATGATGGTGGCGCCTTTGCATAATAACGCACCCACCCAAGGTTGTTTGTCATATTATTATATGATGCCTGTAGACATTTCCAGTATACAACGGTAAATAATCCATATGTAGAAACTTACTCGAACCAAATATAATGTATAGGACTTTGACCTCAATATATGTCAATGCATGCGTGTGTATCGAGGAAAATATTGCAATTTTATGATGCATTATAATAAAATGTTACCAGTAGAAAGTAATTGGCAAATGTTTTTGCATTTGTTGCTATTACCAAAGCAGTAATGTGTATAAATAAAAAGTAATAAAATATACTTAAATTGAGAAATTGTATGCATGCATTAAATTAAAATAGATGAATTCGTATGGAATAACTCGGGATAACACGAAATTTAATTTTTTTGTGTGGGAATTTTGTCATGCAATCTATGGAGGAGAGACTAACTTAAAGTTTACTTAAAGTTTTTTTGCTAAAATTTGCAAATCTGGATAATTTTTTATTTTCTATTGCTGCAGTGCCAATTATAATTCATATTGGCTGTCTCAACGAATACGTATACAGAAATGCAAGCAAGTTTGTAATACAATTTTATTGAGAATTTTTATATTTAAAAGAAACTGCGACCTAAAATATTAACACAATAACAAAATTATATTTATTAATCTTTGTAATTTTGTAACACATTTTTTGTACGTATCATATAAAAAAAAAGCAGGCCCTTATATAGTTTTCAACGTCATCATAATCATCATATTCCAATTTTGGTAGACACAAATCAACAACATATAAATGACATAAGGAAATATACGCTGATCAAAATCAATTCAATGCCATCGTTATAAAAAAAAAAAGAGCCTGCATGTGCAGTTGAATCTAAATTCTCATGGGGGAGATGCAATCTGATACACTCAAATTATATTATTATTCCCTATGATTAGTATTCAAATCCTGATTATTTCCACTAGAAATGTAAGTTTTATGATTTTTAAATTGGAGCAGTGAGATTTCCAAATCGAATTATCCAGATACGATAGGGAAAACGGTCACTTCCGGTTACTTCCGGAGGGAATATAGTGTTAATTGAACTGTATTGGCAGTAGGAAATGCGTCTCCATTATAACTATCTCACTTCCTCACTAGTCTGGGATGAGAAGGCGACCTCATTTTGGCACACAACTTCTCTCTTTGTATGGCCATGGTATGGTGCCATATAGTCGCAGCTGTGGCTACTGCTGCTATAGTAATTGCAGTAATTAGAGAACTTCAATCAGCAATGCCTTAATTAGGAAATGTACAAGACGCAATATATATAAAAGTTGGTATGGGAAAAGTTTTTTTATGTTGTAATTTTTCTTTAATTTAATATTGCAAAAGTTCTACTTTTAAACTTTAAAAACCCCTTAAACTAAAAACCAATATAAATTTAAATTTATTATGACTATACTATTTTTAAATTTTTATGACCCAATATTTTTTAAATAACAAAAAAATGTATCTTCTTTTTTTTTTTATAAAAAGTAAAAATCTGTGTATTTTTGAATATAAAAACTGTGATACATACTATTAATGTTTCATTTTAAGACACTATGTGTCTGGTAAAAGTGACATTTATTACAAATTCAATGGCCCTCAGTTTTAAACATGTGCCTTTTAGTATTTTTTTTTCTTCTTACTATATTCCATGACTCATGGTTTTCGTGGTGGCATATTGCCGGAGTCGCTAAGCGATTTACGTCTACTTTAGCCCCGCCCTTTTCGCATCTCCTTACGTTGGTGTGCGGGGGCCACGCATTTCATCTGAACCCACCGCAAGGTCATATAATTAGGTCATGGTTCTCAACTTTTTAGTAACTGGTACCACCGCAAGGAGGCAGCACTACTTACAACATCATATAGCTTCGTTAATACACCGTTAGGTGGCATTTTCATAGATGTATAGTTTTTTTTTTACTTGCGCCTAACTTATAGGCAACTTGTGCTGAATCATAATAGAAGTGTTATGCAAAAAAATTGAATGGAGATTTTTATATGTTTTGACAGATATTTTGATATATTGTAAGTCATTGTAGGATATGTTTCATGACGTGTTTTATTTATAACAAGTTATTTCAGTTGAAAAAATAGAGCACGAATTTTATCTTAAAGTCATTTGCTAGCGCTGTAGCTCTAAGACACATTACATATTTGCAATTTACGGGGGAGGAAAGAAAAGGATCCAATTTATTTGATTTATTGTTATCTTAAAATCATTTTAGATCGTCCCACCACCACATTATAGACTAGAAAGCAACGTCCGCAAATAGAGCATACTGTCTAGAATTACATTAATCTATTAATTACATTTACATTTACTGATAATGTAAATGTAATTAATATTATGCAAAAGATTAAGAAATATCGTGGAAAAAATATCAAGATTCACATATTGCAAAAAATTGATGACCTTGTATAAATTCAGTATTTTTGTTAATTTTACAGTTTGAATGTACAAGAGAGAGTTTAATTTTTAAATTTCTTCAAACAAAATTAAAAAAATCAAAAACAATTTTAACCTTTCAAAAAATTATTATTATGGTCAAATCAACTATAAACTCAATCATGCTTCTGATATATATATATATATATATATATATATATATATATATATATATATATATATAATTATATATAATTATATATATACAACTAATAACTACATTTTCTGTTGCTTGAATTATGTATATAAAAATATATAAATAATAAAATAAGACTACACAACATGGGTTATAGATTATTGATGTTAGAGACAGAGACAGAGTTATCGTGTGCGGCTTAAAGATATTGGAAGAGTGTTAAGTCAAAAAGTAGCTTCAGAGAACGTATCAAAATCGATAAGAAAAGCACAACCAAGTTTTTTGATATAAAAAAAAAGGAACACCATGCACGATAGTTCTTGAAGATGATCAATATCTTGTCTTATATAGGAGGGTAAAAAAAAAAAAGTAAAGTCACCATAAGAGTGAAGATGTCATTGTCACTTAAGTAGGCTTATCAGACAATGCGCAACAATGAAGTAACTAAGAATAGAACATTTGTGAGGTCAGACCATGCAACAATCTCAAGTGACATGTAGAATAAAAATATATTATGGAAGCAAAGTAAACTAATATAAATTATTAACTAGCCTCGACTGTTTATTTAAAATTTGTACACTTGTATATCAATGTCTTCAGCATATTCTTAAGGATGAATCTCAATGTCCGGTGATCTCGGAATCGGTCCCTTTTAATGCAAGAAGAATTGCAGAGAACTTTATACTTGGTAGCATAAAAATTGTGAAGTTTGATCAGTTTCGTGAAAATCGAGGTAAAATTTTAACATGTGGGCTTATGGACAAAAAACGGAAATGCAGCTGTTCTCTTTGAACATGGCCAAACCATGATCGATTAAATTTCAAAATATTCTCAAAATTTTAAAATTTATTTCGTACAATGAGCAATTAGAAACGAAAAATTTTATTGGCTTAATCGAAAGAAGGGGTAAAAATATGACGTTGTGAATTGTTTCAGATTTTTTTGTGACCTATAACTAATTTTAATTAATTAATTAAGTTGCATTATTTTGAGAGTGCCGCCTCTCGTGACGCCTCTGACGTCACACCATTCTTGTACTTTTGCACTATAGATGAGATTAGGTGAGAACATGCAGGTATGAAAATCAAAATGGCTGGCGCCACGTTTGAAATTCCCCGCTTCAAATTTTTGAAGTTTTAATGTGGGTTACGTTTGATCAATTTTAGCTTTATTTTGTTCGTATACCACTGAAAAATATGGTTGAAATATGATTTAAAACTTCTATCGTGCTCTAATATTGTTTAATACGTAAAAAGTAGAAAATTATGAGAGACTAACTTCTTACATCAAATTATAAGTTTGCTTTCTTCCTTTAAATAAAATAATTTACTAATGCATGGTGTGCTAGTGGGTTAGCCCAGTGGTAAACGCATCAGACTTCAAATTTCGTGGTAGCGGGTTCGATTCTTTCTCCCGGCGAGTTTTTATAAATACATTTTTTTTCTTTAATTTTAATATATTTATGAATTCTAAATTTATAAAATGTGGTTAAAATATGGTTTACAGTCGTAATTGATAACTTTTTAATAGTAAAGAGAGGAAACAATATTAATAAAAAATTACTTCACTTTTATACGTTCAAATAAAACATTTTTCACACTGTATCTCAAAGCTTGGTGTGGCACAGTGGCGAAGACGCAGAGCTCGCGTACTCTTGTGGTGGAGAGTTTGATTCTCCACGTCGAAGGATTTTTTAAACTCGACAGTTTTCTTTCCTTTAATTTAGTTTAATTTATTTAATTAAAGAAAATTTCTCCGCCACTGTGCCACAGTGCCACACTAATTAAGCTTTGAGCCTCGGTAAGAGAAATGTTTTATTGGAACGCGAAAAAGTGAAGTAATTTTTTATTAATATTGTTCCATCTCTTTACTATTAAAAAGTTATCAATTACGATTGATAGTAGCTGTAAGCCATATTTTAACCACATTTTATAAATTTAGAATTCATAAATATATTAAAATTAAAGAAAAAAAATGTATTTATAAAAACTCGCCGGAAAAAAGAATCGAACCCGCAACCACGAAATTTGAAGTCTGATGCGTTTACCACTGAGCTAACCCACTAGCACACCAAGTATCAGCAAATTATTTTATTTAAAGGAAGAAAGCAAACTTATAATTTGATGTAAGATGTTAGTCTCTCATAATTTTCTACTTTTTACGTATTAAACAATATTAGAGCACGATAGAAGTTTTAAATCATATTTCAACCATATTTTCCAGTGGTATGCGAACAAAATAAAGCTAAAATTGATCAAACGTAACCCACATTAAAACTTCAAAAATTTGAAGCGGGGAATTTCAAACGTGGCGCCAGCCATTTTGATTTTCATACCTGCATGTTCTCACCTAATCTCATCTATAGTGCAAAAGTACAAGAATTGTGTGACGTCAGAGGCGTCACGAGAGGCGGCACTCTCAAAATAATGCAACTTAATTAATTAATTAAAATTAGTTATAGGTCACAAAAAAATCTGAAACAATTCACAACGTCATATTTTTACCCCTTCTTTCGATTAAGCCAATAAAATTTTTCGTTTCTAATTGCTCATTCCGTTTGACAGAAATTTTCAATACAACATTATGACGTCAAAGTTACTGCAATTAATCGTTATAGGTCTCAACAACCATACTTTGTTTTAATACTTAGTGTTCAGAATTCTTGTTATAAATTGGAAATCATTAATATTATTTCGACACCTGCAAGTGACGTATGGCCATAGCAGCAGGAAAATACGATAGTCAACATTATAGTTACCAATTAATACTTTAAATACATGAAAAACATATAAAATTTCTTTGAAATATGGATATGTTCTTACACAAAGGAATAAAAAAATTATATTCCATCTAAAATATATAATATCAATTCTATACTTTTTGTAAATAATCTGGACATAGGAAAATTAATTTTTTTTTAACATGTTAACATTACGGTTTAAGTTAAAAAAATATGTATTATCAATAATATATATTATAATTATACCATTACGCATATTTTACCTTTTGTGACCTGTTAGTGTCTTGATAAATTTACTACATCGATTCACCTGTTAATTATTGTAACTGTAAATATGTTAGTAAAATATACAAATGAAGAAAAAAAAATATTTTTTTTTTCTTTTCTGAAATGCATTGTGAGACCAATAACATAAATTTGTAAGGTGATATTTTTTCTCCGTGTAATGAAAAGCAATAGTTGTTAATTTTGTCGCGGTGAAACACAAACAAGGATAAATTGGGTGACACTTGACCTCTGCAGTAGAATCAATAATTTGATTAAGTGAGAACAAGCGGTGAGACTGTTTTATTGCCGTGGCTCTTTCACAAAGTATCGTGTTACCAACAAACCTCGCTGTTCTAATTGTCTTAGTTATTAGAATTGTCTATTGAATAATATAAAAGCAAAATAATTAAAAATTATATCAAAACCATTTTCTTAAAACGATGTACGGCTTTTGAGACACTACGAGCTTTACCTCTGCTTTGTTTGTAGGCGTTACCACACGGTCTATAGAAGCGTGGTGGACTTAAACTCTTCGGGCTAGGTGGTCTTATTACCACCTTCAAAATTGGAAATTTGCATCTCTTTTTATATCGGAGGTGCAGTGCCAGCAAAAGAGCCAGGAGTAAATTTCAAGCTGTTCCGAGGTGTACGAATATTATAGTAAAAGTGCCCAATTAAAGGATCTTTTTCCACTTTCAAGCATTAAAAGTCCTCTTTTTTAATGATAAGTATGACTTTTAATGAAAATCATCAAAAGCAGCTTTTGAAGCTAACGTACACATATTTTTTGAGTTTCTTACTGATATACGTTAGAACAACACATCACACAAAAATACATTATATTATAATAGTTTAACTCATCTTCGAGTAAATTAATTGCAATACTAAATTGTAAGTAAAAATCTAAACAATTCGGATAAAGACAAAAGTGTATAATTTTCAAAACAAGTCAAATTTAAACTTTTTATACATTAAATTTTAATTAAAAAGAAAATCTTTTTATCTAAATTCAAATCATTGACATGTTTAAGTTATGATGTGATAATTGATTACCAATTAAATCAACTGCAGTACTAAAATTGACAAACTGAAAATCAGTAACAAAATTAAAAACAGTAAACATTCAGTAATTGGATACAAATAAATACTATGATGAACGAGTTATCCGGATGAGTTTGTAACTATTGAAGTTTAAAGTCAGAGGTAGTTTGTTAGTTCAAAAGATCCCCAACGTTGTCATAACATTAAGTGATAAATAATTGGATGCGATGCCAGCGCTTTAAGCGGAAAATCCTTTGAACTAATCTCTATACAGTGTGGAGGAGAGAGGGGGGAACTACTAGGTCAGGGGTCGACCCGGAGAACCCGAGGGATCGATGCTCCCTGCTGCTACAGTCTAATTTATTTGTCATTCCCACCGGAAGTAGCCGGAAGTGAGAGGCTTCTGGTTTTGCTATTCATGTCTGAGTTTTGATTTTTTTTTGTAAATAAGTCAGTACTTTAATAACAAAACTTTCTGTAAAATTTTATATTTCAAATACGAATTGAAAGAACAGAAACGTCACACTTCCGGTTACTTCCGGTGTGAATATTAAATTAATTTGAATGTATGTCGGCAGATGCGCTGTGGTGGTATTACATTCGAGGTACAAACGTTCAAGCCGAAACCATTTTATTTCCTCTATCATAATATCCAGGGGAGGACATCACATCTCCGGCAGTATCGGAATTCAATTGTTAATTGTGTTCACAAACTGGTTCATATTAACAGCTTTATTTCATTAAATGATACTCAATTTACATCATGGATGATAAGCTGTCTAAAAAGTTCGAATTACTAAATTTAAAGCACAATAGAAATTATGTAAATAGCATTAATTGTATAATGGACCTAATTTTTTTTTATTGCAGAAATTGATAAAGGGTGCAAAGTTCTGCTACTCTGATTTTTTTCAGATTTTTTTTAGAGTCCGGGAATGATTTTTTTTTTTAATATTTAAAGTACAGAGAAAGAGACGCTTTCTTTAAAAAAAAGGATAGGACCTAAAAGGGGCGTGCATGGGTTCAAACCCGACCTCGGCAAAACTTTTTAGCAATACTTCCCAGCCTCTAAAAAATATGAGGAAAAAAAAAAAAAAAAAAAAAAGTGGCATAACTTTGCACCCTCTATCCATTTTTGCAATATTTTTTTTTGAGGTCGATACTCCATTTCAGTTAAGGAGCAAAAAATGGTTACAATGATTCATAACTAATAAAAAAATATATATACATGTATATTGCTTTAGTCTTGCATTTCTTAGAGATCTAAATATTCTAAATTTTTAATTGCAAACCATGATGCAGTTATTGTACAAAGACCATGCATGTTGTAAGTAAGACTTTGTGAATGAGAAAGCAGCAGCTCTTTAAATATTTTATAAAATGCAATAATTAAAATTTAATTCATAAACAACAACAAAATAAAACAGAAAAAAGTGAAAAAACAAAAACATAACGTCATATGCATTTTACTGCAGCAAGTGTCTAAAATTTGGAGATTTGAATATAAAAAATACAACAATATATAAGGGGCAATAATGTATACACAAACATTTATATTTGCATATAAGACCAGAGATCTCAGAGCAATCCATCACTAGAGATTGTCATGATAAAAACAATGACGTTATTTGAATAAAATTTACAGAAAAGTAGAAAACGAAGATGGTTTTGTATCAGAAACTCAATCACGTATATCGTCATGGAAAAAATACTCTCAACAATTTTTTGTTTTGTTTCTTTCCCTAGAGATATAAAAAGAGGATAAAAAAAAAGAATTGAGTTTTGAGGGAGGAAAGTTTGCCAGAGGGCCCCGGTAGACAGGACTGGAGTGGCGCATTGCGGGCCACAGAGAGTTCTCCAGCTCAGTAAGAAGATCGTGGCAGGAGAAGTAAGGTGCAGGCGTTAGAATGCTCTGTCGCTGCGGGTGTTAATAAGTGGATGAGAGGGAGGGAGACAGAATGGGAGGAGAGTGGGACAGACAGACAGACAGGAGACAGAGTGAGAAACAGAGAGAGAGAGAGAGAGAGAGAGAGAGAGAGAGAGAGAGCAGCTCGGCGTACTCATTAACGCAAGGTGACTCGAGGAGAGAGTACGTTATTCCCGCCACTACGAAACAACACCCCCGCTGTCTCCCACCCTGCAGAGCGCTAATCAGAGCTGGGGTGGCTTCATTATCACCACGTCATATACACGCCAGCTAGATAACCTAATAACGAGTGCCTATTAGCACGAGGTAGCAACCACTCTAACTATACTGCTTGAAATGAACGTGTCGTATACTTCTTGTTACTTTTTTATAATAACAACCCAGCACGGTGAAATTAATTAAGATATAAAAATAAAACTTAATAAAGAATACCTAAAAAAATGTACAATAAAAATTGAACGTAAGATTAATAATAACCCAAAACTAATTTATAAAATAATTTTAATTTGACGTGTAAACTAATTTCATTATTTCATCCGACTTTATATTACAACTATACTTTAGCATTAAGTCAAAGGGAATATTATACAGCAAATAAACTTTTTAAGTATTAAAATAAAATTATGACTTCGGTGCATACAGATGCGCGTTGTTTATATTTCATTAGTGCAGTACATATAAAATACAATGCATGTTTCAACAGAATTCTTTAAGTATTAAACGTTTTCTTTGAGAATATCTAAAAATCTTAATTGTCATCGAAAATCATACGATATATAATATCATAGCATAAAGTTGGTAAAAGAAGAAAAGAGGAATGCAAAAATGCATTTCAAATTTTGAGAAAAAATAAAGTAAAAAGCGATTATTAGGGTGTGATAAATTTGATTGATTTTAAATGTTTATAAAGCAGTAAAAATCTTTGATTTATTTATTTCAAGTAAAAAGTACTTCAAATTTAAGAAAAAGTGCAAATATTTACTTTTAACATTATACAAAGCATTTTGTGAACACAGCTTAAAAAAGATCAAAGCGTATTGTATAAAATTACATTTGCATGCTTATGAAAAAACATCACTATCGATTAATAAAAAAATGCAGCCTAACATTTTTTTGTTGAAATATTTTAAAGAATAAAATTTAAGCATAAAATTATGTAAACAAAGCTGTAATAATATAACACAGATGTTTTTATAATGAGATAGAGGAACAATGGCAGACAGTGATTGTATAAAATTATATATAGTTAAATTCATATATAACATAAGAGGTCTGCAGGTGCTATACCACATACATAATTGTAGATAGACAAAGGTTTGTTTGAAACAATGCCCCACTCGAGTATGTATGTCTGTGTGATCTCTGAATTATTTGTAGTAGTGGGAGTGGCCATCGTATACCTGCAGGTTAGCTACACTACATTTCTAAATTATACTCCCCCAATCTCAAATTTGAATGTATAGTATTAGAATTAGATAGAATTCTATAAGATTACATGGAATATATTGGTGTGTACTACTATTAATTAAATATAATTCATAAGCGCCCCGAACAAATCTCCTTTGGGTTAGGCAACTTGTGTAGCAGTTAAATGGAGCGGGTTGTATACGTAGCAGGGGCAAGACGACTTGGGAAGTTTAGAGAAAACACTAATAATAATAGGGGAATATTAAACTGTCTTAAGGTAGAGATAATACGAATCAGCTGTTCGACGTAGTCCTCTTTGATTAACATGTAAGCCTTAGCAAATTCACAAAAATTCTGAATTTTTTTTTAAGAGGAAGTTTTCACTTTTTTTAGTACCTAAAGCCATAGAAAAAATTTCAAAATAATTTGACAATTTAATTAAGTTTTTAGTTTATCTCTCCAAGGGGAAAGCATTATGCTGAAAATTAAAAAAAAAAAGTAATTAAAAAAAATCGTCTCGTTAAATTGTTTTGATTTTTTTTATGGCTTTTATGCACTAGAATCTATCTTTCAAAAAAATGTCAGAATTTTTGTGAATTTGCTAAGGTCAAGTACTATATACTATAGTCCTTGTGCTAAGGTTTACATGCTAATCAAAGGGGACTACGTCGAACAGCTGATTCGTATTATCTCCACCTTAAGAGTATTTTATTATCAAGCATAAAAATTAGTCCTCGAATAGGTTAGAGAGCGGTATGTATTTTTACAAGGGAAAGTATTGTATATTGATTTTAAATGCCTTTTTTTTTAAGACATGAATTAATACTCCATTACAAGACTTTTTTAATTAATTCAATCCAATGTGCTTGTTCCGTCATCAGTGCTTATCATATATAAGTCAAAGTATAAATGTTCGAAAGAATCGAAGCGTAAATCTTAAGGTCCCAGGTTCAATTCTTTGCCTCGCCCACTCTTTTCTTTCAAACGCTTTTACTTAGACTTGTATGATACGCACCGATGACGAAAAAAGCACATTATAATTCATTAATAATTAGAAAGGTTCCCAGATTTTTCTCAGTACAACCAATAACAGAAACTGTAATCGTATACTCGCATTTAGAATACAACTTGTTTATCTGTGGAAGTTTTACCACCAGAACTCAAAATCAGTGTTTCCTGTTATTATTACATGATACTTGAAGTTCGAGTCTTTGAAATCCAGCCGTCATTATCACCTTCCACGTATAATGTAAACCTATCGACATGATCGATCCTATATGTTAACGTTTTCCTTGTGCGACTTTCAGAACTAAAGTTCTAGCATTACAACAAGTGTACGAATTTTCAAATTATTAACAGTAAAGGAGATTATTTGAAACAAGAATAATTTTACTAGCTTAGTTAATTCAATTCACCCCAGGTGTGATTATTTGAACTATTTTCTTTAAAAAAGAAACTCGACATTTCATTTCACCATTAAAAAATCACTTTAAGAATAAAATGAGGCAGCACCAGCACATCAGTTGGTACATCTCTGGATAGCATGAACTTTATTCCTGCCTCATTTGCTATAGAGCTGCAGTTCCAATAAACAGGTGCAGATTTGCAATTTTGGGAGATGTAAGAAGTCTATCAATATCAAAATAGTTTTGGTTCACCACACTTCAATGGGCTGCGTGATAATGCCTACAAACAAAGCACGAGTTAAGTTTGTGGTGTCCAGAGAACTGTGTGATGTGTAGTATAAGACCATTTATATATATTCAGTATTGATTGAGAGAGGTCAGTTTACTTATGGTAGATACGTATTCTTTTTCATGTTATCAAAATTCGGTACGATTAAAAAAAAGTATAGCTTTTTTCGACTGTTTTGAAATTTAGTAATCTAATTTTGTTTATATTCTGAAGTTGCATCACAAATTGTAAAGACTATGCAGGGTGCTCTATTTTAGACGGATAGAGTATGTTCTTGCACCTTTCTCCCAGCTGCTGTCTCTACCCCATCATCATGGCTAACTGGCCAGCAGCAGCAACTTGTATAAAACGGAGAACAGAAATAACTTGCTCGTGGTTGGCCTCCAGAGAAACCTCAGTGAAACGTCCATTCCCTCTTTGATATCACAGCTTGGCTCCTAAACATATCACACATTTCTCAACCAACTTTCATCTTTCGTTAAATCTACCATAATAAACATATGTAATATGCTGGAAGACTACAAAATATATAACCTCAAATATGACTTTAGTTCCAAATCAGGTATACTCTGGTCCACATTTAACTTGGTTTTCGTCGTGTTTGTAACGTCTTTAGTCATTGGTGTATTATTTGTAACGAAAAATTTTACTGGCCGAGCTGAGTCGAAGGACACCCGAGCGTTTATAATGAAAACCAAGTTAAATATGAACCTTCGTATAGAAAGGTGTGAAAATTCATTTTTTTTTTTTTTTTTTTTTTTTTTTTTTTTTTTTTTTTCATATTTGCATGGCTAGAGGTAAGTTATGTATTGCCAATATTTTTTCATTTTTTTTAAAGCCTTTAACACCCTTAAAACCATGTTGCAAAACAATGTGACGTCATAGTCATGCAAATATTTAGCACGTAAGCATAGGGAAAGATGTTGCATGACTATGACGTCACAGCGTCTTTCCCTTTTATTTTGAGGGTGTTGGAGGGTTCAAAAGAAGAGAACAATTGACAATACATAACTCTCGATGTGCTTTATCCAAAAGTGCAACAAAAAAGCCATGGAGTTCAAACTGTTCAAAGACACACTTATATGTCAAATTATATAGGTAAGTGTACTTGATATTATGACAGGTGCATAAAAGTAATAACAAATAATGTATCAAGTTGCAAGTGGGTTTTACTTAAGAGATTAACATATGAATGACTTTATTTACCTCTCGTATTACATTGCTAAATAAAAATGACAATGAAGATACTTATCTTCATACAAGTGCATTTAAAAACATATAGAATATCGATTCAATGTTAACTACTGACATGCATTTTCACTGCAAAAGACCAAACTAATTACTTATAACATATTCAATATTTTAAAACAGTATCGACCTAAATTGCAAAAATGGATAGAATTAAGGTGCAAAGTAATGCCACTATAATTTTTATTTTCAGATTTTTCAGAGACCGGGTTTGAATAACCAATGCTCCTTTTGTTCTCTCCCTCTACTTTCAATAATTTGTTCAAAAATAGTTCCCGGACTCTACAAAAATGTAAAAAAAAAAAATCAGAGTAGCATAACTTTGCACCCTCTACACATTTCTGCAATAAAAATTTTGAGGTCGATACTTTATTAACTAATTGTTTTTCTGAGGATCAGATCTAAGGACTTAAAATCTATTGTAAAAAAAGATAATTTCTTACCTAGTTTTACTTATAATATTCACCTGTATTTTAAAATGGTTTACAATGCAGGTTCTCCAAGATAGAAACTTTGTTAGTTTTTTTGTATTAAAATTTCACCCCGTTTACAATTGTGCGAATTAAAACTTCACCATGCTATTCTATTACAGAAGAAGGCTTAGGTCTATAGACTCACTGTATTACAGTATACGGTGTTCATAATTCATAACATAACTGTCATAACAATGTCACTCTTTGTATTCTATACTATATAATTCAAAACTTGGTGCTCTTTTTTCCTTATGAGGTTTTATTCGCGTAGTTACATTAATTTGATTTTTCCTTCAAATTTTGTAAAGCTATTCTGTTTGTAATTCAGTTTTGAAACTTTGTAGAGGGTTTTTCCGGTAGAAGTACTGACCTATACGTGTGAAAATTGTATGCAACGCTGAAAATGAATAAAAAGTACAGAAAACTTACAGCTACTTTCAAGACACTATAATATAAACTTGACAATATAAGATATACTAATACTATGAGAGAGTTTCGTGAACTGAAATTAGACGTAGATTGACAGCAAATTCTTGAGGGAAAAAAAAAAACAACAACTTTTTTTTAACCTTAACGAGTGATACTAAAACGAGTCAAAAGGTTACCCAATTTTGAAAAATATCTTTGCTAATTTGAAGTCAAAATTTCGTTCAGAAATTTAATGAGATTTAGTTTTAAGTGTCTAAAATTCTCACTGTGGTGAGATTGAATTATATACCCTCATGTTTGTCAGAATATACTCGTCTCCATTTATCTTTGGTTTGACGTCCTTTATCCTCCAATATAATTCTAATGGAAGGGTCGCATGACGTCAAAACAAAGATAAAATGGGGACGATTTTAGTATAGATTTGGCATACACTCTGAAAAGTATAGAAGACAGAGATGGGTATAACGGTAAAATTAGGATTAATGTTTCCCAACACTTGACACTTTTAAAATTATACACTGTGCATCAAATTTAATTAAGTTTTCGTCATATTTATAATGTCCTCCGTCATTGGTTCACAGTTTGCAACTAAGGATCTAATTGGGCGAACAAGAGCCGAATACTTCCGAGCATCTCCGATCATAACCTAAATAAAAATGACGGACAATTTAGTTAGCCTCAACCAAGGATTTTGTATATAAACTCTGGATAGGTGACGGTGCTGCCGTCAGTGAGGCACAGTCGTGAGGAGGAAGTGGGTGGCGGTTACAATACTAAACAATGGTCCAATGGGATGTCCGCCATCTTACGTTGGAGATTTGCCTCATTGTCAGTAGCTCTAATATTATTGGTATAGTAATATCCTATCCAGAGGTTATATAATTATACAAAATCCTTGGCCTCAACTCCTCAACAGATAAATATGAACCCTTACTGGCAGGGTTTCAATGAAGCAAAATTATAATTATGACACGGTACAGAGGTAGCTATTTATTCTTAAAATATGCTTAGCATTAAAATGGCTCAAATTTGAGGGTAATTTTACTTTAAGTAAAGCTAATAAGTTCATAGCATCGTATTTGAAGCCAGGAAACAAGTACACTAAAACTATATTATATACATGGCATTCCTGAGTTATTTTAATTATTTACCAAAAAAAAAAAACAAAAAAAATACAGTTGTGCTTATAATATAGTGATATACAATAATACAATTTGCTTTGGAATGTAAAAATAATAATAATAATAATACTTTGTATGGAAATTAAAAAGTGAAATTATGTGGAAGAGTATTATACACTATACCGTATTCTAAATGTATGTAACATTATACAAGCTTATTTTAAATTAATTTTTTTATAGAGCCTTCTAATTTATAATATCTATAAATATTTGAAATTTTCATTACATTGCTTGTTTGAAAAAATTACAAAAAAGTGAAACTGATAAACGGATTCTATTATCTGACATGAGCGTAAAAAGCCTGCATGTTGCAGCTGTTATAGTGTGACATTTTACTATAAAAGAGATATCGTTTTCCAATACAATAATACTGCATGCTGCGCATTAAGTGGAACAATGAAAACAACTAGGTAAATGTTTTATGTGATATTATCAGACGACAATAAAATGTCGGAGCAACGTAATTCATTCAAGCTTCCATATTTAGCTTATTGTTGCTAATAATACACATTTCGTTATTGTAAGGTTTCTATTTGTTATTTTCATTATAAACTTTTTGTTGTTATTTAATTTATATTTGATTCACATATACATAAAACATTTTTATAATCAATAATTCATGCTTTGCTTTATTAATTTATCCTTTATACTATAAAAAGAGAAAAATAAACCTATTTGTATATTAAATTCCATGCTGTTTTTTATTAATCTGAAATTTAAACAAAATTATTGAACAAATTTTTATTCCTTTTATGTTATTATTCAATAACGGTGATAAAAAATAATAATATTCAATTTGTTTTTATATAGTAATCGATATTGAGTAAAGATAGTAATAAGTTTTAAAATTTATATATTTTCTCTCTTTCTCTACGACATTAAATATTCAAAGTGACTTTATATAACCGAGGTAGAAATCGATTTCATATGACGTTCAGGATAAAAAAAGTAATGATAAAATAGCTAGACTGGCTTTATAAAATTTCCCAGACCGAATAAACCAATGCTTATTATAGAGAAAATTAGATGGCAGTCAATCTTGCCGTGTGAGGTGAAGTCACTCGTCAAAAACTATTACAGAATTCCCATTATGAAAAGTCTTAATTTAATATTGATTCTGAATTTCAATAAATTTAATATCAAATCTTTATATACTTAAAGATAAATCTCATGCAAACGCTAAACTAAATCAAACTTATAATATGATTGACTTGATATAACAAAATTGGTTCTACTATTATAAGAAAAATTGAATTTTTTACCGATTGTAAAAACTATAGAGGCTCCAAGTTAGTTGATTTTGCGGTGTTTCCAACGTTCTTTCCAAATATTTATCTAAAAAAATACTCGAGATTGCATGCTTTTCTTGGCATTAAAGATTTTTTTCAGGGGGAAAATAAGCTCTTGATTCATTATCAGAAGACCCCTAAATGGGGGGCGGCCGGGGGAGGGGGTCTAGAGGATGTGATGGTTTCAAATTAGTAGTTTTAAAAGTTACTGAGAAAAAAAATCAAATTTTCTAACATTAGAAAATTTTTCCGCCAGGGAACACTTGAAGCATAGCATTCTAGAATTCCAGAATTCATATTCCAGAACGCTATGCTTGAAGCCTCTAGCCGTTATATAATCATAATAAGTTATTATACACTACACCAGCACAGAGCTTGAATATTGAATAACACTAAAATTGCTTTCAATTATTATTTACTTTATTTAATAATAAAATTAATTTAAATACAAATTTAAAAAAGGAACAGTACTAAGAACTTGAAAGAATCAAGATATAAAGCAAGAAACGAAATTAAATTACTAAAATTAGTTATAAACAGCTTTGTATGTGAACTAAAATACAACACTGACAAACATAATATATTTTTTTATAATTTTCAATAGACTTTTGTTATAATATCATTTTACTTTTAATAATATATTAAATATCAATAAGCAAACAGAAGTCATGAGTAATAATATTTTGCGGTGCATATTGAGAAATAACAACTATGTAAGTGCGGTCAAAGAAAGAGACAGAGAGTGAACAGGTTCAGTCACGGGTAAGTGGTAAACCACACTCGAGGTCCCACATGAAGGCTGGCGCCTGGGTGGCGCCTAACCTTCTCCCTTACAGACACCAAGTCTTTATACCAATAATTACAATGACGTATTCAACCACCATCAACAATCAACTCTCTATGTTCAAGAGTGTAACCTTGCATGTAATTCCCTCATGAAAAAACATTTTCTGTTTTAAATTAATGCAATCTTTATAATATGCGATGCATTATAATAGAAATTAATTAATATTCCCAATTAAAAATTGTTGCAAGGTCTTTTCCTCTATATTTTCTTCCCAGGTTTTTAAAATAAAAATATTAATATCTATAATGTCTTCTTCCTAGTACAATATCAAAATAAAATAATGATACAAAAACACAGAAAACCTAACAATAATTTAATTAAAGGGTTATTAACCAAATAAATACATGTACCAGCATATTATATGATTAAATTAACATTGATTTCATGTTATAATCTACATTGTTTGTTTTTTTTTTACTGTAATGCGAGGGTCCAGTGAATAGGGAAGTAAAAATTTAATCGTTTACACTTTATAGTATTTTTATGTAAACAAACTTTGCAAGCCCGGACATTTAAAAATTCGCTGTGTCTGCAACCCGACCACACCAGATGTGCGGGTGAACCAAGAACTCGTTGCGAAACCCCCCATCATAATGTTATGTAAATATGTAGAGTTATATATGTGCAAAATATACTGGTATATCATAATGCTGAATATATTTTATTAAGTTGACGTGCAATGTAATTTAAGCTCGATATGTTGTTTATTATACTGGTATTTAATTTTTTATAAATTTAATGATGCATCATAGCAACATAATCAATTGAAACCCATACTTACTTGTTTTATATTTTCTTTAATATAGACTATAAAATACGAGGAATCAATAAAATGTTGCAATTTTAATTATGCTTTTGATATAAGCAGCAAATTCTAATAAAATATTCTTTATAAGAATGTAATATCATAATTACTGTATCGTATAGTATAATATGCCATACTCCAATTTTCAAGAGTTATTATTGATTTTCAATACATCATTCATAATTTTTTAGATAAAAATAAAAGAGTAGCAATTTTGATCTAGTAGACTTAACACTAACAACTTTTTTCATGAGTTCTGTTCGTAAACCCTGCTCGGTGTACACTTTCTGCACCCAATCGACCTTATATCGCATGTACATAAGGTCGATTGGGTGCAAAAAGTGTACATCGAGCAAGGTTTACGAACAGACCTATGGAAAAAAAAGTGTTAGTTTAAAATAAGATTACAAAATCATTAAATTAAGTCTAAAAATAGCTCAATAAAATTGAACACACAGTATCAATATTCAGATAACTATTATTATAATTATATTCTTCATTATAACCATCATATATAATTTGTACATGAAAACCTTTTGTTCTATTTTTAGCACGTTGTTTTGAGGAGTGGCATGATTACAGAGAAAAATGTACACATTTAAGAAGACGGCAGCAGTAGCAGCTTTATTTTTCAACGTTTCTTAATTAGAGTTAATATTCTCTCATATAGCGTCTTACAGTAGCTTTGTACTTAAAATTAGCACACACACACACAAAATTGTTTTGAAATATAGAAGACAAAATGCCAAAGTTTAAAATTAAAAAATGTTATTTATGGATAATATATAGTGTTAAAATGTATTGTGTGCAAATTTAAATCAGAAGCCATATAATATTTATTTCTTTATGTTTTTTTTTTAATTACATTTTGGCATGTGTAAACATTGAATTCTAAAAATAAGAACTATTTTAGACTTGATTCAAGTTTTTGGCATGAGGTTTGAGATAAACTTTTTAATATATAAAAGACATAATTATATAGTAGCTATTAGCAGTTAATAAAATGATAAAAAATATGCATAAATGTGCCTTAATTCTTGAAATGATATTTATAATGTACCATGCACGTTTAGAATTCATCTTTCAAACAATTATTAAAGAAATTTTGACCTTTATTAAATACGATAAGAGAAGCATTTATATGGTCAAATTCCTATACGTTCAGTTATTCGAAATTAACAGATATGAAGCATTTTACAATCATTATATTATTATTTTGATATCAATTTGCGTGCCCTTTCCCTAAATATATAATATGCTGATAAACACTGTTCATGTTACTACACTGCATGTCACATGTGCAAAATATTTTGGTATGCTTTAAAAAGAGTACCACCTGAATTGAACTAAATTACTGCTACGACTCAGTTTGAGCATATTTTTAATTACCTTTTTTTGTCTTTTCAGCGTAAAATGTTATGGTTGAAGTTAACTAGTTCAAATGTGTGTACATTTTTGTGCTTTGTTAAGTTTTTTAGACCACCACTATATGTACTGTAGCAAGTTATAAAATATACCCAGTCCTGGACAATGTTATGTTACTGCTGTACTATAATAAACTTTGCAACATGTGGATCTGCCCCACCTCTCTCCTTGGAAATGTAAACAAGATCACGCTTCAACTATTTTTTTCATACGAATATGGACCATGTGTATATGTAAAGAAGATTAATTTGAATGTATCAAGGACGAAGAATTTGTTTGATAGCAAATTTAGATGAAAGAACAAGAACACTATTTGTGTGTTCAAGATATTCATGGCAATGAGTCTATATTTAAAAACGTGTTAAAAATTAACTAATAAATTACCATTTTCATTAAAAAATGTATATAAAAATATTATAAATATATAGACTTCAGAAACATTGTTAAAAAATTTTTCTTTAAAAATAAAATTGTTAAAGCCTTTTTGCAGTGATATTTAATAAATTGTCTGTGCTTTGTATGTTGCCTCTGAACGTATCTTACCGATCGTCGCCTCAGAATGCAAATCACGTAACTACAAAAAAATTTGATGCAACTATAAACCTTATCTCACTAGAACATAAGGGTCAAAGTTCCATCAATTTTTTTTGCAGTTACGTGATTTGCATTCTGAGGCGACGCGATGCATAAAGTTTATATAATTTATGTTTTAATTGTTAATATATGCAGAAATGTACATGGAATTGGACGAACAAATAAATTTGAATGTTTATACAATATTATAAAGTTATATTTATATTATTTATAAAGCATTTTTATATCTAATCTGTGGTTATATTTGTCAAAAATTTCCTGCAATTAAAATCATAGAAACTAATTTGTAAGCATAACTGCTATTGGCATCTTGGCCATTCCTGCATGATACTTTTATTTTTATGACTGTTTACAATTTTGTCTATTATAGCTGTACTCAATTTTTTTTTCTTTAATAATGTCCATTGCAGTTAATCAAAATAGTCAAATATTTTCTTTTTCTGGTCATAAATTTATATTGTTATTAACAATTATTTGCAACGAACCGAAAGTAACTTTAATCAATTTTATTACCTTTACAAATGAAAATATAACATAACTTCTATAGATATTATTACCAGACGAGTCTAATAAAACCAAGTTGATAATATTCAGGTAGTAACAGACAGTACATATTTGCGAGTACACAAGTTGCCATCGACTAAATAATTCAGTACAATTAATTACCAGATTTCGAGTTAAATTTCTGCTCCAGAAACCTTTTACGACTCCCCTCTTGTATTGGAAGTTTCCGAGGGGTAAAAGATGGCGTAAGTTTGTTTCTCAATGTCCTCATATGATTTTAACACTATTATGATTATTTAACTGACAGCTAGTGTATGTATATATAACGTTAAACCGACTTAAATAATTATAAAAATTACCACACTTACTTAGAGGAACAAATTTACGAATAAAAATAATCCAGAATATCTTTTTTTTTTTTTAGGACCTCGATCATTATCAAATATTACCAACTTTTTTTTAGCATAAATTAAAATTAAAAAAAAAAAATTTAATTAATAAAATATGACATTAATCAATAGATCAAAATGAAAACCGGTACTTTTTTATAACCTAAAATGCATATATTATAGTAATAAAAAAAAATCAGGTGTTTAAAATACCTGAGGTGATGAGGGCTGTCTTCTTAAGAACCTTGATTGTAGAAAAGACCCTGGAGAATCTATGGTATGTTGTCGAGCCAGGGTAGGATGTGCCCCTGAGCAAGAACCCTGACGAAACCATGGTAAAGATATTTTCCGACGTGACTTTTGTGCAGGAGCAGCTAACGTTGAAGAACCATTACTTGAAGAAGCCGTAGTGGCTTTACCAGAAGTCTGTTGTTTATTAGGCATTACACACTTTAGGCTCCATGTATCACTTTTTTTTTTAATATAAAATATTTAAAATAAAATTGAAAAAAATTAAAGATTTTTTTTTTAATTAAAAAAAAATAGTTCACTTCACTTATAATATATATTTTTCACTTAAGGAAAAAAGAGAGCAAGTAAAGTAAGAATGAAAGAGGAAAAAGGAAGAGAAGAAAGCATGGTGGACCGGGGTCCCCAGCTAAACTGATGTTGCTGCATTAACAGCATCGTTTCTCTCCATCACTAGTGGTGGTAGGCGCTTGCCCCGCTTGCCTGCCTGCGCCGAGCAAAACCCGCCTCCTTCTTCTCCCTCTCAAAAACGTGAGCGTTGCGCGGTGCTAGGAGTTGCCGCAGTAGCAAAAACTACGGCAACGACGTTTTCCCGGGCCGATTGCAACCCCCCCCCCCCCCTCCTTAACCGACCCTTCATACCCTGACAAGAGTGAGAACAAGAAAAATGTCCTTACTTTTATATTAGTAGGAAATGTTTAATTAAAAAAAAAGGAAGTTATAATTATAATTGAGAAATTTAAAGTCGCTTTTCTTTCATAAGAGAAAGTGTCATTATTATTTAAAGCGCTTGATAGAGTTTATTAAACGTAATCCATATTTATATAATATATAAAAAATATATTATATCTTCGATCTATAAGTTTCAAGGTAAAGTTTTAATTATAATTACTATTGCCTTATTAAAATGAGATTAAAGTGGATGAAAGTTTGCTGTATAAATATCGCTTGTTTGTTTACTATAACAATTTAGCGTATAGTTGTTTACATACAAAATTATACGGAGCATGCAGTGAATTGTCATGGATTGTGAAGCAGTTATTATAACACCAACATGGCTACCATACAATATTGAAACGAATGTGCATTCTTTAAAGACAATTCATCATACTTTTCATCATTTTTTTGGATGGAAAATCAACCTTTAACATGAAGTGCCAAAAAAAAAAAAAAAAAAAAAAAATACTACTACTAGAGTCTAAAAAGTATGCTGTCGCTATATATGTAGAGCAAAAACCTCATTGTATCTGAGAGCATAGGTCGGTGCATATATAGTATTATATGAGACATTATGAAAAATCATTGGGCATACACAGATGAACGAAAAAAGCTGAATTTGATTCCGGAAATACCATGCGGATGACTATCGTAAATAAATTGTTCAGTCGCAAACCGCCTGTAAAGTAGGCATCCCTTCGAGCAGGCGTGACCTAACCGAGATAGAGTTGCCTATTTGCAAGGCGCAAACAGTTTCAAATTTCTTTGTTATTTGCTACTACCACAATCTAACTAATTGTCTACCATCTACGTCATAAACAATGATGTATCGAAGCTCAAATTACTTTTAATTTCTTTAATGCAACATTACTTTTTTTATAATATACAAACACTATAATAAAAAAGTGTTTTTTTATATTTGTTTATTTTTATTTTCAGATTGAAATTTGAATCTTTAATTATGTTGTCGAAAACGTTTAAGTCTAAAAAAATAACAAAAGAAAATTTAGCAACAAAAATTACATACGAAACTATGCACAACAATACGTTTATAGCCCTGGAAAATTTCATTGACAAAAAAATAAAAATTTTCTAAGACATTTAACATTGATCTGACGTCAAAATTTTCAAAAAATTCTTCAAATTTAATTAAACATATAGAAGGCATGCATTCACAATGCACTTTAACCCCATGTTTAGCACCCTGGATAAAAATCGAGGCTAAAGTGGGGGTTAAAGTGCTTGAATGCTCCCCCCCCATGATTTTTTCTTTCCCCCCCCCCTTAACTTGCAATATTTATAAAAAATTATATGACGTCACAATAAAGATACACAACACTGAGTGTACAAACACTTGAATGTCTTCTTCTTGTCATGCTCTCAAACACGTGCTCTAACACCTTTGTAAAAGATTATGCGCATAATTATAAATTATCAACTACTTGCAACAACAACAACATTATAATAAAACAAAAAGTAGAAAGTTATACTATAATAGTTACCATGCATGCAGTTGTTTGTATTGCGTGTGTGTTTTTATTATATATAGATATCGACTTTATATTAAAACCAATGAAATAATAGAAGAAGTGAATGTTAAATTATGCATACATTTATGCTACTGGATCAATATCAACAGACATGGAAAATTATGCGGGGGGGATTTTATATATGATGTGGGCATACAAGATACCTAGTCTAACCTAGTTACAAATATACCTTGATTATATCACGATAAGTACAGTTTAATAAATATAAGAGTACCTCCGGAAGTTATGTTTTTTAATGTAAAAAAAACTACACCAAAGTTTTGTAAACTAATATTTGAGATAATTTATTGAAGTTTAACATAGTTTATTGTAAATATCAGAATAGAAATATTAAATTTTCAGGTATATCCGGTAGAATTCTTAAACTATTAATAGTATATCGAACATTGCTCCCTTTGCTTAAATCGTTGTTCGCAAACAATAAATTATAGCACGCAGAGGGAAATCGAGGGCGGACAATAGATAGCCATGAGCCATGCTAAATAAAATGCTATTAGGCCTGTTCGTAAACCCTGTTCGGTGTACACTTTCTGCACCCAATCGACCTTATGTACATGGGATATAAGGTCGATTGGGTGTAGAAAGTGTACACAGAGCAGGGTTTACGAACAGGCCTATTGATTCTCCATGAATAAATATTGAAATCGTGTGATGCAATACTAACAGTGGCTAAATACAGAAAGATTTTTAACACCGAGTAATTTTGAATATTATATTATATTGATTTTCCAGTTTTAAAGCTGATTTTTTTGTACAAGAGCATGGAATAATATATATAGTGAGTAAGATACAGAAAAAACATATTTAGTTAACATGTTTTTTTATAAAAGAAGAATTTACAATGGTTATAAAATAAAGTCTAGCTTAATTTTCATATAAAGTTAATAACATCATGCTCTTTAAACTACTAATGTAAAGTTAGAAAGCAAAATAAACTTATGCCAAGAGATTTTAGTCTATGTTTCCAAGGCTATATACTTAAAATTAAACCTAAATATTTTAGTATCTAACATATGTCATGTCCATCCCATTTGAGTAAGCCGGACACCATAACAGAGAGAATGAGAGAGAGAGAGAGAGAGAGAGAGAGAGAGAGAGAGAGAGAGAGAGAGAGAGAGAGAGAGAGAGAGAGAGAGAGAGAGAGAGAGAGAGAGAGAGAGAGAGAGAGAGACGACCCGACAGCAAGGTGGAGGTAATTGTTGTGAGCCTGCAGAGTAGCGAGGCTTGTTATTACGTCATGTTGTCACTCACAGCTGCGTGAATTATGCACGCCAAGTGACGCAGAGTGCGCCTAGCTTTGCCGCAACCCACCTTGCGTGCGCACGCCTTCCCCAGTCACTGGCGTGGTGGAGAGATAGGCTCACCCCCGGCCCCCTCGGCCCCACAATAACAACAACATATTGCCGGAATTCCCGAGGAACCATCGTTGAACACATTCAATAATATTCAAGTAATTAATCTTAAATGCATGCAACCATGAAAACAACTGATATAAAAGAAAAAAAAAAAATCAAATTAATATTTTTATTATGAAATTATAATAATTAAGTTGGCTAATATTTTATTCCCTATTGTATATTACGTAGAAAAAACTGTATTAATTATAATTTAAAAATGTATCAAAATATCAAGATTACATAAGTTTTTATAATAATAAAAAAAGAGAGAAAATCTTATTATTGTTTGAGGCGTTAAGGGAGTGAATATTTTATTGGTGACTTGTGACAGTGGGAATCACAAAAGTTCTCCGTGTCAAAGCTGCCAGCAGCCGGCTTGCTACTAGAGATAGCTGGAGAGAGGAGACACATCACTAGGCAACCAGCCAGCAGCAGCCCGGCAGGCAGCACCAGCAAGAAAACCCGGCCAAACGCACTATTGATTTGCCTGCTGCTGCTGCTGTGAGCCACCGCCACTGCTGCTGCTTCTACCACCACTGCCACCCGCTTTTTTTGCAAAATTGCATTTTATACATACCAATCGTAACAATCGCATACCGAACTATATTGGGACTAGTATAATAATCAGGCAGAGTATGACCCATCAGGATAGTATATAAGAGCAGGTATCTTGGCTCCTCTAAGCAGGATACTTTGGAATACTTTCTAAGTTTTCTAACCAATCAGAAGCGCGCATTCTCTTATCCTATATACTGCAGTTTAGTACAAGATTGACGCGGCTGTTTTCGGCTTTAATCACATGCAGGTTAAATTAAAGAGATAAAACATTTTTAATTCTTAAAACGAAAGTGTGATGGCCGAGAGAAAATTAAAGAGAGAGGGAGGGGGAGGGAGAGGTTTCATGACATATTATTGTATAGACAACCTAGGCTACACATATATGCAGCATCATAGCCTATCATTGCATGCGTAACCATAATTCACAAATAGCTCAGGTTACCGTTAAATGTACTATCAAAAGAAAGAAAGACCGCGGCGAATCCATGACCTATCTTAAAAATTAACTGGGCTCTTTTTTTTATACATACTAAAAATACAGTATCAATATCATACACATGTAACACTAAGTTCATGCCTCAAGCTAACAAAAAGTTAACCTCTAAAAAAATTGCATTTAAAGTCATAGCATGATTTACTTCATTCGTGCCGGAATTATAAATATAAATGTAATGTATATAAATGGGGAATAGTTCCATTAAAAATTTGTTGATTTCCATCATGTTATTCATATTTTCGACCTTCGTTATTAGCCGAACACGAACCGAGTACTTCCGAAGATACACGACGAAAAACATGTGACTGACCTGCACATTTTGCGATTTGTGTGTACAAAGTAAAATATTGCGGATAATGTTACTCGCACCCCCCAGCGATACTTACTACTGAACCAAGCGCTTCCATCTAGCACCATGACCTGATGCACCATGGGCACCGAGCCAACAATATCGTCATGACAATGCAGTTTCACTCCCCATAGACTCGTCAAACTTTAATTAATAATTGAACCATATAATACAATGGGGAGGTTATCGCAAAAAAATAATAATAAAATATTTGACCTTCATAATGATTATTTATTATGAATTTATAACAAAAAAAGTTTGTCATAAAAGATAGTAAAACTGATGTTAAATATGAGAACCCTTTACTATAAAATTTGATAAAAATGTTCATATCTGCAGTTTGAGAAATTGAAACATTTTGATTTTAAAAAGATTCGATTCTGCTTTCAAAAACTTTGAACAAAAATACCTGAAAATGAGAGCAAATTTTATACACTATATTATTATAGTCATTCTAAAGTGTACCATTCCACTAAAAATTTTAAATAAATAAAATGAAAATATCGAGCAAGAAAGGGACCGTTTTTCACCTATTGCAATGCAAAGGGATGTATATAATTTTAAAACGACACATTTTTTTTTTTTTTTTTTAAAGCGAAGATCAAATGTAAGAATAAATTTTATTGAAATTTATCTCACACCAAAAATAAATTTTGTATGATTTTCTTACAAGGTTTATGGAGACAAAGTAAATTAAATAATGCTATAGCTGTTTAACCTTTTGGATAATATATAATATATATATATATATATATTATATATATATATATATGTTACATCCTTTGTTATAAAAGCTTAAAAAGGCTGAGAAAACATTTAACTTTCGTTATAATACATTTTAAATACTTTAAATATTTATCTAAACTATATATATTTGACAAACTTACATTGGCTTTGACATCAATTTTATCTTTGATCCAATTTGTATTATTATTATTTTTTTTTTTTTTTACCTTATAAGTCAAGTTATCACTACGTAGATCAAAGAAATAATTCGCTCACGTTATTTTCCTAACACAGAACATTTGCAATACTAGAAATACGTCATCAGAAATTATCGTAACTTTATTTTGATAAACTGCACGTGTGTGTTTATAGCACAAATAAGGAAATTATAACCTATTCCATTTCCATTATAAAATAAATTTACTATATATATTATAAATCCAATTTTCATACTGGAAAACGTGAAATTTGAATTTATAATATTTTTTTTTTTAACAGGATGAAATGGTTTACAAGAGGAGATGGAAAAATTAAACATATTGAAATTGAATTTCATACTGTATTACGTCTAATATAAAGGAAATAGCTTTATCATTATTTTTTTTTAATAATACACCTTCTTAGATATTTTCTACAGATATGCTTTAATTTAAAAAAAAATATGAGAAAAATAAAAATATGGTGTGGGCAGAGAAGTGATGTACGCGCAGTAATTTAAATTCATAGTGGGCGGTGGTAAAGGGCGCGCGAAGATTGCTACGGACCAGACTACAGTCAAATTTATATGATATTCCCTCCGGAAGTAGCCGGAAGAGTGAAGTTTGTAATTCAATTTTAAAACTTTGCAGAGTGGTTTGCAGTAGAAGTATTGACCTATCATGTGTGAAGTTGCAATGTTGAAATACGAATAGGCATCAGGACAGGAGCTTTACACTTCCGGCTATTTCCTGAGGAAATTACATATAAATTTGACTGTACATTTCAATAAAATTAACACATATTTCCGGAAATAGCCTAGTTTGGACATAAACTGTAATTAACTTTTTAAAGAAAAGCAAGCACATTAAATATATTTTATGTTTTACATGTTAAATTATATACAGTACATCTTGAAATTGTGATGCAGCTTCTGTTTTTCTGAACATTTTAGTTTCTTATATTACGTTTTTACAAGTAACCGGAAGCGGAAGAGCCGTAAACCATAAATTCTAAGATTTGAGTATACAGTATATAGTTTAAATAACATTACCCGATCACAAAAGTATGTAGACGAAACTTTTAGAATTTATTCATTAATAATAAATAAATCCTTTCAATTCCGGCATGTAATCTTAAATTGATAGAACTATAATACTTCTATTGTGAATCTTATATTTAATGGGCAGTATATAGAACAGGAGCTGTTGGTTGGCTGTTCTCAACTTTATTGCATTCCAACAAGCATGGTTGTACGTATACCGCAGTATAGTATAGCTAGGGGCAACACGCTCGATAGATACCTCCATATACCCACGACTAATTACCACACCCCGTCCCCCACCAATCCCGGCTGACCGGGCAACGACCACGCGTTCGCCGGTAACACGGTTTCCTACACGTCCCAGCGTCTTTCCGCTCCAACGACTATATAGTTTTATGGCATGTAGCGGTACTAACCTTATCTACAAGCTATATTATGAAAGATATCAACAATTCCACCACATACTATGTTTCTAATTTGAAAATGGATTTTGATAATATAACGTATTTTGCGGGGGACTATTTATTTCTTCCAATTGAAGAATAACTGTTCAATTATTTATATTCAACTTATACTGAAGTTAAAATAAATTTATTAAGATTTCCTCAAATATAGAAATTTATTTTACTTGGGGAAAGAAATCACCGTAGTTATGATAGTGGAAAGAATATACGTGGGTAATCAACAATTCTTCATTGAGACCATAAAGCTTGGTGGAGAACCTAGTGGTAAGAATTGGAACTACATGCTGAAACGAGGATACTTGTATTTGATTAAAATTATAAAAGCATGTGAATACTCTTTCAGCAGCCACAGATATGACAATACTATATAATTAGTTGTCACATATTATGCTTTCAGACAAGGATTAAAGAAATATATAAAAAAGTCAAAATTTCTGCGCTCAGAGCCATCTATTTGTACTTTATGTCTTCAATACCCATGCACACTTTTTTTTAAAAAAAAAACTCTCCCCATTTCGAATGAAAATAAATCCCTCCGGATTTTTTTCTTGATTATTTCACTACAGTACAGAATTATACAATAAAAAAAAAAAAAAACATAAGATATTGAAATGAAAACTTAAAGAAAAGTGATAAAAAAAAATACATTAAGTTGTCTGACATTCAAATAGCTATCATAGTCTACAATTTTCTTTACTATTATACTGTATAATATAGTACACGTGCGTGACTGTATATCCAGACAACTTTTTATTCAATATAAAAAAGTCTCTGAACTACTATAATATTCACATAAAAAAAACATATTTCGTTATATAATAAAATCAATACGATAATAAAAAAAAACGTTTATAATATTATATGAGGAATTCGATAGAGCGTAAGCCTCACGCATCATAATAATTCTGGGACGTGACATGAGGAGGGCTTGTCCTGCACTGCGGTGGATGTAAAAGGTCGATAGTACAAAGGTTAGAGGTGAGCAAAACGCGTGGGCAACAACCTGCAATAATCGTGCGACCAAAAAAGTATGCGCAGAGCTCGACCATTCGAACTAAATATTGCTGTAATTTTACATTTAAAAGAAGGCACGTGCGGTAACATAATAACGTAAGGACAAAAGTCAAATCTCTTAAAAAGCTGTCTAGAATTGCTTGGAAACGGAACGGAAGAGCTCTCGACCAATCAGAAAATTCAAATTTTCAAATTACTAGAACGGAAACTTTTTTCCGATAATGGACAACATACATGTGAAAAAATTTTATTGCAGAAATGAATAGAGGGTACCAAATTATGCTACTCTGAATTTTTTCAGATTATTTTGAGACCCGGAACTATTTTTAAATAATTATTGAAAGTTCTGTGATTTCAGTTGGCACCCCTGAATCCTTAATAAAAAGAATAGAGACTGGACGCCTATTGCCTCCAGGGGGCGTGGCCGCACTTCCAATAATTATTTAAAAATAGTTCCGGGACTCAAAAAAATCTGAAAAAATTCAGAGTAGCATAATTTGATACCCTCTATTCATTTCTGCAATAAAATTTTTTCATATGTATGTTGTCCATTCTGGACGGTGCTTTAAAAGGTACAAATCAAGAAGATATATACAAATTATAATTTTTTTCACAGGTAATATTTGGTATTTAAGAAAATTAATTTATGAAACTGAAGCCGACATCTTTTTAATTACTTATATAATACTATAATTAATAGACACCTTTTTTTCTAAATTATTACATTTATTTTTTTACATTAATGTATTCACAATTAGGCACCTAACTAAATTTCTAAATTGACCTGAATATATTTTTTTTCTTTTTTTAACAATTTTATATTTATTACTAAAATATTAAAATGTAATAAATCAATCGCTCATTTTATTTTTATAATTCTTCAAGGTAAAATTTAATGATAAGTGTTTCATCAATATCTAAATAAATGTGACTGATGGACATCCATAAATATTATTGACTTTATAATGAGCTAAACTAAAGCCAGGGTTGAAATTCTTAGCTTGGTTGGAAGATAAAGTTAACCCTGGAATTGTTATGCACGATATTTTAGGAAATCGAGATTTCGAGATGAATTATTTATTGGTGTAAAGATCAGGGGCCTGACTTTCTGCACGTAGCACATCCAATTTATCATACACAAAATAAAAACATCACTGTACGTTAAAAATCTAAAAATAATATAGGAAAATTTTGCTTTTAACAATAATTAATATAAATTATGTTCACACTACGGGACAGAATGAACTTCACTCCTGCCTGATCTGCTAGATGTACAGTACGAGACAAAAAAAAAAAAAAAAAAAAATGCAGATTTTTGGGAGAGGTAAACGAAAGAGTTCCTAATCTAGCCTCAAAAAAAGGTAAGGTTCGCCACGCCTCCACAGAGTGCGCAAAAACGCCTAACAAACACATCCAAGGTGGTGGTATATTGTTTGCTTTATTTGAGTAAAACCAAATAAGCTTAGCAAAAATTCTTTCATACTGTCTTCGTCAAAAGTTGAAGCGCACTTACTTTATAACGACGGCAGTAGTTTTCAGTGAATATACCGTACGGGTATATTGATATTTTAGTATAGGAAATAATAACTGCAATAGCGTCTCCAGTCTCCACCTTTTTTCTTTGTTTTTTTTTTTATACTTTGCGTGATCACTGAATAATTTAATTTTTTTGTGAACTATATAGAACTTATAATTTTACGTTAGTTATAATAAAAGTGGAATCATAGAGGGATAGAGCCTTAAAATTAAGTTTCTATGGTGAAATCTCGGGGGATAATAGGGGGGAAGGAGGGGGGAGAATTAATTTCAAAAATTTCATATTAATTTGTTTCGTTTCCCCCCCTCTCCCCCCCCCCCCCAAGTTGTTCCCAATGTTACATTAATCTGATTACATTTTTTTTTATGTAAAAAAGTTTAACTATCTCTGGAGATATGAACATGAAATTTCAGAGCTGTGTGGCCGGTAAAAATAAATAATTTAATTATGATTAACATTTTTAAGTGTTTTTAATTTTAATTATACATAAAAGCTACATGATTTACAAAATAATAATATAAAGTTTTGTAATAAAAACTTCTGAAATTATTCCTTTTGTTGCGCGTTCTATATATAGACTATATTTTTGTATATTTAATATTACTTTGGAGAATTCTAACATTTACACTCTACTGTCAAAACCAAAAAGGTGTGCCCCTGAATAGCATACAAGTTCCATAAGGAGAGGGGCACACCTTTTTGGTTCCGATAGTAATACACTTCGTTTTTGCACATAACAATAAACTGTTCCGTAAAAAAATCCTAACACAACATTGTATATATTATATAAAAAATAAAAGTTGACAAAAATAAGCATGATCAATATATATAATATACTTTCTCGTTTGTTAGGATTTGTTATTTTTAGGCACATCTCTACAGAGTGAACCACAATTCGCGTGCCAACTTTTTTCGTAAATTTGGTATTGCAAAAATTTTCGCACAAACTTCAAACTTGGTACACTTGTAGCTGAGGGTTGTAAAAATTAGTTGAGGGTGTTAAAATTTTTATTGGACACCAATAACACCCCTTTCAGGGGTGGTTTTTAAAAAAATTATTTTCGCCTTATGGGAATTCAATGTTAAATACAACTTTTTTTGAAATCATTGGAATTTTGCGGAAAAAGTTTCTAGCATAGGGTAATCGACCGTCCTGAACTCAGAAATAATTTTAGATTTTTTCCCCGACGCACCCCTGAGGGTGGAGACCTACCCCTAAAATCCATTTTCCTTAAAAATTGTGCTAAAATTATGAAATTAATTTTCAAGGGGTAATCGACCCTCCTGAACTCGGAAATAATTTTAGATTTTTTCCCCGACGCACCCCTGAGGGTGGAGACCTACCCCTAAAATCCATTTTCCTTAAAAATTGTGCTAAAATTATGAAATAAATTTTCAAGGAGTAATCGATCCTCCTGAACTCGGAAATAATTTTAGATTTTTTTCCCTGACGCACCCCTGAGGGTGGAGACCTACCCCTAAAATCCATTTTTCTTAAAAATTGTGCTAAAATTATGAAATTAATTTTCAAGGAGTAATCGACCCTCCTGAACTCGGAAATAATTTTAAATTTTTTCTTTGACGCACCCCTGAGGGTGGAGACCTACCTCTAAAATCCATTTTCCTTAAAAATTGTGAAATTAATTTCCTAGGTGTAATTGACCCTCCTGAACTCGGAACTAATTTTAGATTTTTTTCCTCGATGCAACTCTGAGGGGAAACTAGCTGCTATCCACCATATCCTTCTTTCTTAATTATCGAGTAGAAATTGCGAATTAATTTTTTTTCAGGATGTATCGAAATTTTTCAGAGAAAAAATATCCCAGACTGACCCCTTCACTTGTAGCATGACAGTGGTTTCACTCAATGTGTCCACCGTTAATTGGCGTGATGGCACATGTTGGTCCGCTCAACGTGGCTATGTGTGTAGGTGCATAGCCTCTAACGTCTGAGGTGTGACTAATTCCATGCAACGTCTGATCTCCACTTTCTGTTTGTCAATTCGTCTCAAATCTCTTCTTGTGAACATTTTTCTTCAGAAAGAGATTTGAGACCATTGACGAGCTAAAAGTGACAGACGTTATGTGGAATTAGTTACATCTCAGTTGTTAAGAGCACACATAGCCTCGTTGTGCAGACCAACATGTGCCTTCACGCCATGCAATTAACGGTGAACACATCCATCGTCATGCTGCAAGTGAAGAGGTGAGTCTGTGATTTTTTTTTATGAAAGATTTTGATAAATTCCGAAAAAAATTTAATTCACAATTTCTACTCGATTATTAAGGAGAAAAGATATGGTCGGTAGCCGTTGACCCTCAGGGTTGCGTTAGGGAAAAAATCTAAAATTATTTCCGAGTTCAGAAGGGTAGAGTACACCTTGAAAATTAATTTTACAATTTTATCACAATTTTTAAGGAAAATGGATTTTAGGGGTAGTTCTCCACCCTCAGGAGTGCGTCGGGGAAAAAATCTAAAATTACTTCCGAGTTCAGGAGGGTCGATTACTCCTAGAAAATTAATTTCATAATTTTAGCACAATTTTTAAGAAAAATGGATTTTAGGGGTAGGTCTTTACCCTCAGGGGTGCGTCAGGGAAAAAAATCTAAAATTATTTCCGAGTTCAGGAGGTTCGATTACCCCTTGAAAATTAATTTCATAATTTTAGCATAATTTTTAAGGAAAATGGATTTTAGGGGTAGGTCTCCACCCTCAGGGGTGCGTCGGGGAATAAATCTAAAATTATTTCCGAGTTCAGGAGGTTCGATTACCCCTTGAAAATTAATTTCATAATTTTAGCACAATTTTTAAGGAAAATGGATTTTAGGGGTAGGTCTCCACCCTCAGGGGTGCGTCGGGGAAAAAATCTAAAATTATTTCTGAGTTCAGGATGGTCAATTACCCTATGCTAGAAACTTTTTCCGCAAAATTCCAATGATTTCAAAAAAAGTTGTATTTAACATTGAATTCCCATAAGGCGAAAATAATTTTTTTAAAAACCACCCCTGAAAGGAGTGTTATTGGTATCCAATAAAAAATTTAACACCCTCGACTAATTTTTACAACCCTCAGCCACAAGTGTACCAAATTTGAAGTTTGTACGAAAATTTTTGCAATACCAAATTTACGAAAGAAGTTGGCACGCGAATTGTGGTTCACTCTGTATACATAATATAGAAAACAAAAGGAATATTTTTACCACACAACAAAGCAAACCTCAAATCAAAATAATGACATAGTAAAAAATAAAAAGAGGAGAACTCATTTACACTTAATGTGACTCTACCTTGTTTATGATATAACTAGGGGTGGGGTGTAAACTCGCCTACGCTCGTTTGGTTTCAAGTCTTTTAATTAATTTTGTCAATCATATGTTGCCATCTATATAAGTATTCAGTACGTGATATCATAACGGTATTTTAATGCAAAAATTTTTTATTACGGAAATGAATTGAAGGTACCAAATTATGCTACTCTGATTTTTTCCAGATTTTTTTGAAACCCAGAACTATTTTTAAATAATTATTAAATGTGCTGCCACGCCCTCTGGAGGCGTCAACAGGCGTCTCTGTCCTATCCTTTTTATTAACGATTCAGGGGTGCCAACTTAAATTACAGAACGTTCAATAATTATTTAGAAATAGTTGCAGGACTCATAAAAATCTAAAAAATTTCAGAGTAATTCAGAGTAAAGGTGGAGCGTGGCGTTATGCATTGACCGGTTCTCGTTAGATCACTGAAGTCAGGCTACGTCAAGCGTGGTTAATACTTGGATGGGTGACCATTTCAAGTATAAAAATACGCCGCTTCCTTTCTGGGATAAATTCGTCTTGCTTTCCACCCAGTGCAGTGATGCACTTCCAAAAATCTCTCAGCCATATGTTGACAGATATTATAGTGTTCTAAATTAGCGAAGATGAACAGGCTCAGATAACGACTCAGACGCAGTTGTTAGACCCCTACTATTTTATTATTATTTATTTTATTTTATTTAATAATTTTTTAAGGAGTCAGACGCAGTTGTTAGGCCCCTACTATTTTATTATTATTTATTTTATTTTATTTAATAATTTTTTTAAGGAGTTTGGGGAGATTCGAGTTAATTATTTTCTTAGCGTCCGGTCGTGTTCGAGCGAGCAAGGCAATGGGCTTACTCCGGACACTTCCCATCTTCAACACAAAGAGGTGGCCAGTTGTAATTAAACCTCGTAATACTATGATGTACCGAACGCAAATTGCCCCTGAAAGTATGCAACCCAACCAAACTTCCCCTGAAAGTATGCAACCACAACCTACATGCCCCTGAAAGTATGCAACCCGCATTACTTGCACCTTAATTTTATAACCCCCCTAGACCTAATTGGGAGTAAATCCGAGCATTATTTACGAAAATAATCTATTTTATACAAAGTTATATTAATTAAGTCACACCTGAAAGTAGTTTGCTTGGAATGTGCTACCATATGGCATCTCCATCTATGGGAAAAATATCGAACTTCTGAATGTCTACAATATCTGTGCTCACGTGATTCCATTTGCGGGCGGCCACCATCTTGAAACTATCGTACGCACATCTGCGCGCACTTGCGCGGATATTCGCATGCGCATTTTCGCGGACCAATCTTCTCGCGAATTTCACATCACTGCACTGAGCAGTCAGATCCCCTTTTGCAATGTTGCCTCTAAACAGAAGCAGCCAATGGGATGGCAGCAGTCACACAAAGAAAGTTAATAAATTATAATAATTGCAAAGCATTGACGATATGCAAAAGCTTCAGCCAATCCCAGTTAGCAGAACTCTTTCTACCAATGGTAGACTTGCCTTTTTTCACCAACATTCAAACTTGAACGACAAAGAAGCTGTTGAAGTTGGTAACCATAAACTTTCCAATGGCAGGAAACACTGTATGTATAAAAAATGGAAAAAGTAGCACTAGTACGTTGTGTGTTGCATGTCTACGTATCAGAAAACACAAATCGAAACCAACGAAAAGATGAACTCAGGGAGGAGATCCCCTAGCCGTGGAGTCACGCGGCACAAGGTCACCCCGTGTCCACGATGTCCACATTTGTGATTCAAAGTGCATGATAGAGGGCCGTAACACATCAAAGTGACACGTAATACGTCGCAATAGCATGACGTCCTCACTACACGGCCACGACAACACACCACGCACCAACACTCGAACACACGGTGATTCGAAACACAGGCCACACGACACCGAAGAGCCCAAATTTCCAAACGTAACCTCACGGGCGGCGTGCGCTGCCGAAACGGTGTCCGGTGTCCGGAACCGAACACGACTCGGCAGCAACAAAAGTTCACCGGGCAAAGACGTCCACCGGCCAAGGCCAGCGCAGGGCACCGGAAGAGCTCGGAGGCCGAAAAACCCCAAAAATCTAGATAAAAAAATTCACCCCCAGTCCCCCCCCGGACGTGGATTTTTTATTATTTTCCCGGTTACGGCGGCCACCCCCGGGAACCCCCAAGAAAAGTTTCGTCGGGTTCCGACGAACCCAGACGCTCGCCCAAAGGAAGTGCGTGCCAGCATAGGAAAACGCTGGTTAATTTTGGGGTCCCGAAAGTGATGTTTAATAATAAGGACAAGCGTTTGTAAAAAAACAAAACAAAAAAACATTCCAATTGTAGCATGCAAGTAATTTGCATATATAAGCTAACAGGCTTTTTTTTTTACCCCTCCCAAAAGGGATGAAACAAAAACACTAACTTTAACTGCGTAAATTATTTAGTTATATTTTGTTTGTGTATAGAACAACACATACACAAAACAATGTACAATCATAATATAAAAAATTCCATTTCAAAGAACGTAAAAATATAATTTTTAATATTTAAATTGTAGAAAAAATAATATTTTGTTTTCGTTACTAAAAATTAAAAAAATATATAATATATTCTACTTTAAAATAAGTCATATAATATAATGTAAAATATAATATTCTTACTGTAATATTTCAGAAAAATATTTCAGAAAAATAGTATATTATTATCATAGCTATTGTGTATTTGCTTAAAGTTTAAAGTGATGCAGCATATTTAAAATATGATTTTTTTTTTAAGTAAAGTTATCCCTCAACATTCATTAAATAATTAACAATTTGTTTTATAAAATAAAATAAATATAACATTGTTTTGTGAAATATTTAAATTATTTTAAAAATGTGCTCTCTACTTTATCTTATTATACGAGTCTCAATAAGTTGAATACACAACTAAAAATTGTCTCACCAATACCTTTACATTAAATCTACCCTGAAATTTCTCAATTATGGCCACTCTATTTTCTGTATACTACAGTTTTCTTACTATAACAAGGAATTGCATCCTTCAACTTTACAAAAAAAATATAAATAATAATCGCAAGAAAATAATCAACGCTCTAAACTTGAATTGGCTCGCCAAAGTATTGAAATTTCGCGATATGTCCACATGGTGCCGCAAAGCGTCCTGCAAGAAAGGAGTTGCGTCCTACCTTGTCGGAGTCTGTGGTATGTCCCGAGCTGAAGGACGCGAGGGAGCCTCGGTCCTGGCTCTCGTTGTCCTCTAAGGACGTAGAGTCCTCGAGATCTCTGCAACACAAACCGTGGCATCGTCAAGCAACCGTCATGATATTACTCATTGATGAAACACAGTAGAAATACTAACTTCTGCAGAGAGCTAGTGGTTTTAAGAAATTCATTAAATTTTTCCCATAGAAAGAGTCATCGTAAAAGGTTCTGTAGTCAGTCCAATGGAAGCATATTGTCATCAAGACTTAATTAAACACTGCTACTGGTCTTCTAAATAATTCAATTAATATTTTTAGTGCATTGTCAATGCAAATATACTCAGCAGACTTTGAGGAGAGTAAAATTTACACATATTTAAATTTTCACCAATTTTCATGTACATATTTCAAGAACCACAATATAATTTTGCATAATTTAAAACTTTGTATGAACAAGAACTGTGTTTTAATATTTTTACATTATTTATCATAATCACAATTTCAATTTATTGGTAACTTTCTTAGCTTTTTGGAGCGATACTATTAAAGTAATTAAAAAAAAAAACACTAAAAAAAATATAATTGCATTGCTCAACACTCTTAAAATTTTACGCTGCATTTCTAATTTAAGATTTTTCCAATTATTTAATTAATAGCAATTAGTGCTTCATAAACATTTCTAATTAAATACAAGTCTGCTCTAATTTTCTGTGTCGTTTCAACTGTCGCAAACAATTGTCTCTGTATTTGTTAGCAGTGACAACATTAACAAGTTCCGTTAGACATTTCTGCGAGGCTGTCAAGTTCAGAACAACAATCTGTCATTGACACAATTGAAGGGGGGGGGGGGGCAACCAAGCAGTAGCTGACTAATGAAAATCTCAATCTAAAGAGAAAATTGTTAATAATTAAAATCAATGTATTTTATTGTTTATTGAACAGAAGTATTACAAAAGAATCATGTGACAACAACTTATTATTTATTGGAAGCAAAATAATATAATTTTAAGGACATGTTACGTTTGTAATTATTAAAAATTAAATAAGATGGAATTAAATACAGTAACTTTTTTATGAATTGGTTGTACTGTTTTTTTCATGAAATTTGGACAGTTATTTATTTTTTTTTAATATATTTCCTGCACTCAAAAAAATAATATAAATAAAAATACAAGCAAAACTTTTTATGCTCTAATCATTAAATTTCACTTAAGTTCATCTTGCTTGTCTGTGAGAAATATCATGTGTCTCAAGCAGTCTGCAGGATGTATGGCAAGCTACTAATTTAATAAAATGCAACCTTTTAATTGCCAACAGCAAGCATGTAGGAGTCAAATGTGGTAGGAGGAGGTCAAATTGAATTCTGCCAAAGGAATTGTTATGTTCAGTAACCAGTTCAATGGAACGAGTTCATCATCAGGAGTCTATAATTGAACTTTCCCGATGACTCAAAATAATCTGATATCCTGCTTTAAAATCATTCCTATACTTTACTCAGCGCCTGTGTCGATAGATTCTTGCCTTGCACTAAGCGATTTGGTGGGATATCTTGCAGCGTAGTTCCAATTATTGACGCAAATGCTCTCAGAGCGCCACCGTACTAACAGTTGCGATCGTCTTTTTACAATTTTGCGCGGCGAATTTTGAAATTAACGTTGGTGCCAACATAAAAATGAGAACTAAAATATTTTTTGATATGGTTTAAATTGTATTTTAATTTTTTTAATAAAACTGCAAATAATATTGTATTTTTTACACGTAATATACTTGTGCAAATAAAAATTATTATGGCCTTTAAATGTGAGTTCACAAATTTAGGAATATTTTGTGTAATTGGCACCTCTACTTTTTTTATTAGTACTGCAGCGCTCTCCGTTGAAGTGTACATATTTTGAACTATTTTGACCGTCCATGAATTAACACAGGCCTGACTCAGGACTACTAGGCAAGAAGAGATCGACGCAGGCGCTGACTTTTCTTATCACTTAATCAGTAAGCACAAAGGGTAGACTGACCTGCTGGTGCGCTGACTGCTACCCTTAGTCCTGGCAGGACTGCGGGGCATGCCGATGGGCATCACGGAGCCGAAGAAGGTCTCCTGAATGACTTCTCGCAGCTTCTTCACCCACGTCTGTTTGGCCTCCAGCGACGATGCCTGGAGAACAACAGTCAAGTTGTAATTATTATTTTATTTTAATTAAGCTATTTTTTAAAATGCCTGAAATTTAAGCCATTTTACTACGAGATGCAATTTGTTCTTCTTCTCTATTTATGTTTCCATGAGAAATCTAAATAAAACTCTTAATAAAAACAAATTAGGGAAAGTTGTGACTTAATTGTTGTTGGTGCCATCCAAATAAGAGTTACAGCAAAAATAAAAAAAATTAAAAAGTTACATAGGTCAGAATGATTGTAGGACGATTCAGGATGATTTGTACTGAAGTGATATTCTAATTCTTTATATAAAGCATGTGAAGCTCAAAATATTACATAGTAGCCTGTTACTATCTAGCTTTAAAATTTTGTTGAAAAATCAAAAATACACAATTTATGGGCATTACAATGTTTGTTTTGCACAATTTAATGTGTATTTTTAAACTTTAGCAATGAACTGCTTCAAGCCATCACGAAGGACATGAAGACATGACGTAAGTGACAAATAATATTGACAATCCTCTCACCTTGAGTACGATGCGGTAGTCTGACATTGGTGCTCTCCCGGTCCACACAGCAAACTTGCACTCGTCCCCCTCAATATGTTCAGTCACTCCAGCCTCGGAAGTCTGCAAACAACAGCAAAGGTCAACGGAGGTCAAAGTTGATTCAGACGAAGGCACTCACCATGATCTTGTGCTTGTAGATGTACTTGGCTCGACCATTTGAGTCCTTCACCTCTTTGCTGAACAGCAGGTACAGTTCGAACAGGAACAGGTGGCGCTCTCGACCCTTCCTGATCAGCTGACGAGGGTCCCACACCTGGAGAAACAAGACATCTCAGTTACAGCTGATTTGTTGGTGGTTATTAGTCCTATTTGAAAAACACTGGCTGTTAAAGCATAAGAGTTAAATTTTAGAACAATAAAAAGTCACTAATTACAAATTGAATTAAAGATTTATAAATAGAGGGTGGAAGATGTTTTTACAATAGCTTAGTATGTAATTACTACAGTAATAAAACATTTGAATGTATTAACTGGAGCATATCCTTCAATACTGATATCTCTATACCATAATCTAGATAATATTGGAGAGGCTTACCTGGAAGGAGTCTTGTAGAATAACCTCTCCTAATTTATCCAATGATACATCACAATTTTCTAGCAATGACAAATGCATCGCGTCATTGGCTTTTCTTGGCACGTTCAACATCACTTCCAAGCCATCCTGAAACAGACAACAACACATGTTCAGCTTTTAAGAAAAAAGGAACAAACAATTCAGCTACATACAGAATATGCATATAATTATACTAAAAACAAGTCTCTAAATAGTTTTTTTTTTTTTCCTGTTGCAATTTTTTAAATTCATCATTTATTCAACTGCTCTATGTTATGAAGAAATGGAAAACTGCATGTTTTTTTTTTGTTTTTTTTTTGTTTTTTTTTTTTTTTTTTTGCTGTTTAGTTTTTTTATTAAGGAGGTGCATATACTGTATAGATTTCTTATCTTAAATTTAGAAAGAGTTACAGTATTGAGATCTACATTCAGCTTTAAAAACAAAATGATAAAATTTGATTTGGGGAACACTTGATAATTAAAACGAAAATACCCTTCCACTAGTGTGACAACTAATGTGACGAGCACCCACCTTGATTTCCCCCTGTCCCTCGTCACAGCAGCCCTGAAGGTCCTTGAGCAGCAGCTGGTACTTGGTGATGCGCTGCACCGGTTTGATGAGGTATGCCGCGATGGGGTGCTCGATGCGGTGCTTCTTCTGCAGCTCCTCAAAGAACGTGCCGCCGGACTGGACTAGAAGAGAGTTGGACTCTGGTTTGTTGCGGCAGTACTGCACGTACATGTCAAACTTTTGGGCCTGGAACAAATAAAACATGGCATTTTAACAACTGAGAGAAAAGAACAAATAATGTATATTTATATATTTTAATCAGCTGTTTCAAATATGGCTGTCTTACAGCTTGTGCGGAGTAAGGGTAATGAAACAAAAGTTTTTAAAAATAACATCAACAGTAATTTACAGTATCTAAGATTTTATTGCAATGAAGTGTAAGGTTGTTGTTGCCAAAATTGTGCTCATTAATTAACATCTAGTTTATTTTCAACCTTTTTTTTTATGCTCCACAGAAATGTTTTTCAAAAGAAATTAAATTTTTTTATTATTGTTATTTTCTCCTTTTCCTTTTCCTTTTTTTTTTTTTTTTTTTTTTTTTTTTTATATTTCACACATATTGCATTCATTCTTAGAGGATACTGCATATTGTTATACTAAATATAAGCTTTTATTTATAAGTATCATATCTTTGTTACTGTACTTAGAAAAGGGAATCAAAAATCTAATCTGGGAAGATAGCAAGAAAAATATAAACAAATTCATCCCAGGGGTCAAAAGAGTGTTGACACCTCACTTCAACTCACCCAAGTGACAAAGCAATGCCCTACATCCTCCGGCATAGTCTCGTACTTCTCAAGCTCCCTGAGGAAGGTGTCCTGATGGAAGGCAAGGATGTCCTCCATGTTTCCAAACAGGATGTCCTCCTTGCCCTGAATGCCTACTGGTGCGGAGGTTGGGTTGGAACGAAGCTCCAGCAGGAAGCAGCGGACACAGGTCTCCAGGTCCTTGACGTAGCTACGCTCGGTCTGTAGTAGCTCGGCCATGATGAATCTGGGACAGATGGAGGTATGAGTATCTTGTATGGAGATAGTTGTTTATATACCATGTGGGCTTTGTTTAAAATGTTATTGTCTACTAATAATGCTGCTGGCTTACCCCGTAAAGGGATATGGCGTCATGTTATGTATGTGTCTACTACGAAAGTCACATGAATTCAAATGCTAGTTTTTTCTAAAGAAATTTAACAACAACAATAAGTAAGAACAGCTATTGCCCCAAAAATTCTCCTGATCAATAGAGGGCTGGTAGTGTCCATGTGGTGTTGCTTGAACAATATTTGGCACTTGTTGGCCAGGGAAATTTCTTGGGGTGATAAGTGTAAAAAAAAGTTAGTACTGATATTGAGATAAAATCTTTGACATTTTTCTTATGAAGAGCAAATAGAAAACCACACCCACCATAAGAAATATAAATCTGACTTTTTTTTTTTTTAGTTTTCACTTGAACAAGACGGAGTTTAAACAAATAGAGTTAGGACTCAAAGCTTCATATTATTTCCAATTTTTTGCCAAGTACATCTATCTAGTACTCACTCCTTCCTGCGTGCAGAGCGTCTCTTCTCCTCATTCAGTTCCTTGAGCTCCTTGGCTGCGGCCTCCTTGACACGAGCCTCGAGGGATGGGTCTGAGCCTCGGTCAGAGAGGTCCGATTTGTTCTCCACCTCCGCGTCTGACAAAATGCCCAGCGCCTGCTCTAGCTGCTGCCTGCAAGTCAACGAGGGTTAAACAGAGGTCGTATGCAAAAATCAATTGTATAGGGGATTATAGTGAATCCCGCAAGTATGCATATTTTCCTTATAAAGAGTTCAACTTGACAAAACTGAAAGTACCTGTACTTGTCCATGCGAGCACTGAAGTCCTTGTAGCGATTGTCGACGGCAGCCACCCACTGCTTGATGGCGCTGGCATGGAAATGTCCTTTCTCCACCAGACTGTCGGCCAGCTGCAGAAGGAGCTTCACACGCTCTCGAGTCTCCTGTAAAACAAAGTAGTTTAGCAACAAGCTATTTAAATATTGTACAAGGTTTTCAAATTATTAAAATACTTTATTTAATATTAGAAGAAATTCTTGAATTTTTGCTATGCTTGTTTGCCATTAATATATTGTTTGCAAAATTTCTGCTTCAAAAAAAGGTAACTACATACTGTAAATGATATTTGTGAGAGAAATGTTTTGTTAAAATAATCAATTATTGAAAACAGCATGAATTTTATTGTTTTTCACATTAAAATTTTCAATGAACTTAAGAAATTGGAATGAAATAACTACTATAAAGAGCAACAGTAGTTATTCAATATTAAGAAAAGTTTTTGTTTCTCACCTTAGCAGTCCCCTTGAACTCGTTGTGTTCCTTGAGAAGGGTCTCCGTCTCCGACCGACTATTTCCCGCGTGAGTGTGGGTGCTGAGGTAAAGCTCGCCGGTCTCTCTGATCCACTTGAGGGCCTGCTGAGCCGAGCGCTCCAGCAGCACGAACTGCTGGCACTGATCCAGGCGCTTCTTGCGACGAGTCCAGTGCTCCAGGACTCGAGTCTCCTGGGCTAGCAGGCGCTCCAGAGTCACTGAAACAGACAAACAACACATCAGAACAGCCTCGAAGGAATCACCACAACTTTATATACCTTAAAATATTCAGTTGTGTTGATTAATTATGGATATTTTTAAGTACAGTAAAATCTCGTTATTGCACAACTTGTTTTTGGATAAAACTCGATTTTGAGTACAGGAGATTGAGGTCCCATGAAAAACAATTAACATTGCAGGTATAGGAAAAACTCGATGTAAGGTAAACCTAATTTCCTTGGTCAAGTTTATACTTCAATTCATTATGGGAAATTAAATAGAGCATTCAAAAGACTGAAATAACATCTACTCTATTTCGTTACTGTAGGGAAGTATTGATAATTAAATTTGCCAGATGCAAGAACGTTTCCTTTTCTGATAAGATATAATTATTTATTTTCAAATCTGTGTATACAATTTTAATGGAGTATTGTCCTCAATTTTTTTTATTGCAGAAATGGATAGAGCGTGCAAAGTTATGCTACCCTGATTTTTTTCAGATTTTTTAGAGCCCGGGAAGTATTTTTAAAAAATTATTGAAAGTCCTTTTTGTGACGTCACGCGGCGACAAGTCCTATCTTTTTCTTAAGGAGCGGCGTCTCGTGACGTCACAAAAATAACTTTCAATCATTTTTTAAAAATAGTTCCCGGGCTCTAAAAAATCTGAAAAAAATCAGAGTAGCATAACTTTGCACCCTCTATCCATTTCTGCATTAAAAAAAATTGAGGACAATACTCTATTGTTAAAACAATGCTGTAGCAAATTGAATTCATTAGTTCTCTAGTTTTCCATTTAAGAGTCTCATGTCATATTAAAAATTAAATACCTGATCACAATATTTTTGTGGGAAAAATTAGAGAATACATTATTTTATAATCATTATAAATTATTAAACCTGCTGTAGAATATCAGTAATTTGGCATTTTCCATATATAATACAAAAAAAAAAAGAAAAAATACATGAGAAAAATTAAGACAATTTTACTAATAGGCGACCTGCATGAGAAAATTATTATTGCAAATTGTTGATTTCTTTTCAGGTATTTTAAAACACTCTAATACCTTCAAAATTAATGGAAAAGAAAATGACGGCAAGTTGCCTAATTTCATCATAAAAATTTAAAATAAAAACAATTAAATACCAGTAGGTGGTTTCATCATCTGAAGTAATTGAAGTCACTCTCTCCTAGACGCCACAACAATAATGATCGAGGGCAACAAGAATGTAACAACAATAAGGAAGTGGTCGTCACTACATCCTTCTACTGACCAACCAAAACTCTTTCCTGTGCAAATGCTAAACGTGTACAACGGTCAGGATGTTGGTGATAAAATTAGAAGTCAGTCTTAGCAGTTGCATTGGAGTCTGCAGTAATTTCTATCACTTCCTGATCAAGAAAGATAAATCTGGGTTTATATTTAGATTATATACCAGGAAAAGGTTTCAATTTAGTTATAACGGGTTCTTTTATTCGCTTGTCAAAATAATGTTGCAATGGATGATAACGGAAAGACAAATGTTGTTGTCAATAATTTTGTGAAGGGAAAAGGTTAAGAGATAAGAGAGGAAGAGGAGTTTTCCCAGGAACTGATCATGAAATTTATATCTCTAAAAAGTTGAGTTCTCTTTAAAATTTCATTTCCCTGAGAAGTACAAACTGGTCATAATAATACTATGAATATTACATGCTGTATAATTATGTCAGTTTTTTAATCATAAAATAGTCACTGAGTAATTGCATTAATTGGAGATAATTTAATTTAATCTGTATCTAATAGCATAATGCCATAGAGGTGTAAGGCATTGAATTCTAATTCAACTTATAATTAATATTGAAGAAGATACAGTATTTTTTTCCCCCTTTAGCAAGTAATTAAAATTGAAGAGGAAACTATTAGATAAACAATGGAAGCTCTAAGGGGTATTTTTTTAAGTGTTGATTTGGCTGTAGATCTACATTGGCTAGATTAAACTACACTTGAAATGAAACTCTTCTCATGAATTTTAGTTCGGGAAACGTAGCTTCCCGTATTGACTAAATATACAATAAAATCAATGGTTTTGGCTATTCCTGATATCTAGTTCCAGAGAGAAGAATATGCTCGACTCACCTTTGACTTGTGTTTCAGAATTCCTGGCCCCCGCCTCGGGCTGAGAGCTGTAGAACTGCAGACTGCGGGCGGAGCACTTGAGGAAGGTCTCAGCGTTGCGTCTCGCGAGGGTGCAGCCTTTCAGGAAGGCTTCCTTCTTCTCCTGGTGTTTGGCGATCAGCTGGGCGAGGGTAGTGGCCTTGTCGTTGGCCGGGGCAGACGCACACCAGTCCTCGTCACGACGGTACTCTCGCTCAAGACTGTCCAGCACCGAGCACACCTGTCGACAAGGAGAAAGTGTCAAGAAACGTGAGCTTCACTAAAGATGCTTTCTAAGTATTTTTGTAGAATAAATAAACAACACACATTAATATACAGCTACAACCAGTTTTATTTTAAATTATAAGGTAAAATTAATGAAAATTTAAGAAGTTACTTGGTTATATTTGGAGGAAGAAAAGCAACATATAAAGAAAAGAATTTAAAGTAGAGTGAGCGATTTCATTTTTTTGAATATTTTATTTTTTAAAAATAGTTTAACTCTCCCTCTATTGAGAAATGAAAACCAAAAAATTTCATCTCAAATAGCTTCACCACAAAAAATTCCCAAAGTTGGTGTTTCGGAGGCCTTTAACATGCATCCTTATGGAACATGAAACAGCTTTTTACCCCAACTTCGTCTGAACTATGGTACCAATTAAAAAATACGTACGTAATATATGATGAATTCTTTAATGTATTTTCAAATAAAAAAAAATTTAAGGAGCCGTTTTTCTGGAAAAAAATCTTGAAAATCCTTATGGGAATTAACCCACAAAAATTTCAATATTTTTTTTCAAAAAAACGGCTCCGTAAAAAAAAAAAAAAAAAAAATATTTGAAAATCCATTAAAAAATTCAACACAGATTACGTACATATTTTTTAATTGGTACCATAGTTCAGACAAAATTGGAGTAAAAAGCTGTTTTCTGTTCCATAAGGATGCATGTTAAAGGCCTCCGAAACACCAACTTTGGGAATTTTTCGTGGTGAAGCTATTTGAGATGGAATTTTTTGGTTTTCATTTATCAATAGAAGGCAGGTTAAACTAATGTTAAAAAATAAAATATGCCAAAAAATTAAATCTCTCACTCTACTTTAATCACACAGTTTGTACTGTAAGCATTGCTTGTAGCTCTTTACAGCAATACAGACTTCTTTTATTTTAAATTTTGTAAATTGTGAATTGTAAATTTTAAACAACTTGAGCTCAGAGTTTTAACTTCTATAGCTCTAGTATTGAAGAAGAATTTGTATGCTGTTATTTCTTACTAAAGAAAACTGATACAAGTTGTCAAATTCATTGTATTTCTATTAAACTGAAAGACCCTCTTTTCTTTGAGAGTACATCGCCAGGTACACAAGTCAATGCCCACCTGCTCTGCGGTCTTGAAGAAGCGGACGCCTGCCTGGGCCAGTCTGTGTCGCTCCTCGGCGATGCTCACGAGACCCTGCCACCTCGCTGTGACCTCTTCCGACACGGAGCGCACACTGCCGGGGTCGTAGTGGTTAGCTCCCACCAGCGCCTCCGCCCGCATGCGAACCTGCACCATCGACGCGTGGGTCTTCTACAAAGAGGTAAATTTAGCATTAGAAACGGGTTGGGGTTTAGTTGGTACAAGTACAAATCCTCTATTGTTGGGAATTATTTAAAAAAAAAAAAAAACTACAGCACTTATTTCAAGAATATTATCTTAAATTGCAAATTAGGGTTTTGTTTCATTAAAAATTATTGCAGGAAAGATACTGCTAATTTTGTTATTGAGTAAAATAATGTATGTTAAAAGAAACTATTCTATGTTTGAAATTAATAGAAATATTACTGGACATAATACTAGGCAGTCAAACCTAATCCATAAAAAATATGGAGCTTACGAGCAAACTAAAAGAGATCATTTCCTTCTGAGCTCGTTATTGTATAATAAACTTCCTGATTCTTTAAAACAAATTGAAAGTATATCAATTTTTAAGACACAATTGTTTACTTATCTTATTAAAAAGAATTGTTATTCTATTCACAAGAAAAATATTAATAATGAACGTGTCAATTCTTATTTCTGATAATCTTTGTTTTATATATATTGGAATTATTTGTATATTATAAATTGTATGTATGTATTGTTTTACTAATTTTTTTTTGTGTTTTCAGATATTAAATAACTGTATAATGTAGTCACAATGTACCAACTGGTATTTAATGTGAATAAATAAATAAAAAAAAAAATAAAAAAAAAATAAAAAAATACTCAATCATATATCATTTCACATTACTAGTCAGTACTGTAGCCACAACAAATATAACTCTAGTCATGATTACATTGTCTGAAGGATGCACTCTTACCTCTATGGCAACTTGGAACTGTTCGTGCTCTTTCTTCAACTGCTCGGCATCCTGAAGGTTGCTTGGTAAGGAGAAGCTAGCCTGGAGCATCGCTTCTCCGTTCCGTATCCAGCTGATAACCTGTAGTGATATCATATGTTAGTACAGGAATAACATGGAATCTACATTGTTACAATCGCCAGTTTAAATTACTACATTATTTTAGTGGGTATTAAAAAATTAAAAAAAAAATAAGTGAAGATTTCACTCACATTTATTTTATATTGTTTAATTGTCATTTTTATGTAAATTTGAAGCAAATTAAAAATGTAATAAAATGATATCTGAGTAACCAGAGGAATTTCCAGAGGAGTGTAGATAAAATTGTCGAGTCAACATCAGTTTTTATTCAGTGCTTCTACTTCATTCACGAATATTGCCTCTAAAAATTTTAATTAACTCTTACGTTTTCAAATTAACATCAGTTTGACAGTGCAAACGGGCCTTATTTAAAGTCCACCTATATATGTACACTCTAAATAAATAAATAATAGTGAAACTCTCATTTGAAAATTAAATAGATTTTTTTTTTCCTGCTTGTTTATAGAAAATCCTTTGGCTCTTATAATTAAGTTCCTGCTCTTGAGCATCATCATGTCCCAGGCGAGCCACGCACCTGGTTGGCGTCACTCTGGTACTGTCCCAGCTGCAGGGCCTGCTCCAGCCTCACTCTGCGCATCTCCGCCAGGTCCTCGAGGTCCATCTCCTTCTCGTGCAAGAACTCCAGCAGCACCTGCACACGAGTCTGTGCCGGGAACTGAGCGTCCGCCATCACAGACACGCCAGACGACTCCATCAGCTGTGGAACAGACGTTAGTGAGTCAAATTGTGAGAGTGGCAGGTTCTGTAATTTACTTCCAGAATTAGTTAAATAAAAGTTTTAGTATTTTTATCAATATAAGAAAGGGTGGTTTTCAGATTTGGTGAATCTTCATAATAATAAAAAGTTAGTAAGATAAAAACTTAAGTTTGTGTAGCACTGGAAATACAGGAGATTCTGTATTTTTAATACTTTTTTATTTCTATGTTGTTAATTAATAAGCAGTAATTGCTAATACATAAAATTTTAGCTCCATGTTGCTAGTTTAATTAGGTCCAGTAATTATAAATAATTAATGAAGATGTCAATAATTATGTAGTGGTTACTGATATTTATCATAAAGGTTGATATGCATGCAGCATAGTTAATCACAATCACACTAATATTCTTAACTTATCAACTTATAATTCTATGATGATGTATTGTACACTTCATTCAAATAAGACTGAGACATGGCTCACATGAGAGCCAAAATCACTACCAATAGTTAACTCTCCACGCTGAATGGTAATGCTGCCTCTTTAATTTTGTCAAGATAGACTCAGAGGAGGTGAAGGAGGCAACTGTGAGTCACCTTGTGACGGTGTTGTCAGATAAGCTAAGCGACTGACCTGATGATGCTCACGTCAACACTCAATCATATCAAGTGTCCCAGTCTTATTTACCATAGCTGTACAAAGAGGCTCTAAGTGTTTCCCGGCGGGAAAATTTTCTCCATAAGCCACCATGTTAGAAAATTTTATTTTTTTTCTCAGTAACTATTAAAGCTATTACCTTGAAATCTTGAAACCATCTCCTACTCACCCATTTAAGGGTCGTCTGATAATGAATCAAGAAATTATTTTCCTCTAAAAAATTTCTGTTATGACAAAAAAAGCATTTAAGTTTTCTTTTACACAGGCTTGAATAGGATTGTGGAACACCACAAAATTAGCTGACTTGAAGTCTCTATTGCAGTTTGATTTGATGACTGATGAGCTATGAGCCTCGTTGCTACTGACCTGTGCAAGCTCCTGGCCTCGCTGCAGGACCTGGAAGGTGGTGTTCTGCATGTGCTGGACGCTCTCGTTGTGCAGTCTCAGCAGCTGCTCCGCCTTCTGTACATCGCGACTCAGCTCGCCTCTCTGAAGCTCCTCCGCCCACATTTCTAGCTGAGACGACACCTGCAAAGATGCAAATTGTCAGAACGAAGGAAGTTACAGAAAAAATAAAAAGCAGCAGGGAAATTCCAAAAAAATTGACGGTAAAACAGAAACAGTGAATAAAAGTCAATCAACATTTACTTATTTTATTTTCCATTTATGCAAAAAAAAAGCAACAAAAATCTGAGCCGTTGTTGAAATACTGTCAAAAAAGGCTTCAAGGTTGACAGTTAAATTACAAAATATGTTCCACTTGAAAATGAAAAGGTACTTTTACTTCTTTTTACAGCAAATTTATGATTAATTGTGCAATGATCTCCCATGACACAGGAACAGTACAAACCTCCAGCGCGTCCCTCTCGAAAAGCCTCAACTGCAGACACAGGTCCAGCCTGAGTCTGCGAGCAGACCACAGCTGCTCGAGCTCTTCCCTCTGCTGACCGAGCCGTTCCAGGGTCGTCTCCACGGCAGCCACCGAGCCCGTGGCGTCCATCTCAGCCGTCACGCCAGCCGCCCTGGGGACGAGACACCGTTAGATATTGTCGTCATATCGCAATCATCTCAATGTTAAATTATAAAATAAAACGATTTCAAATCCAAATTTTTTTTGTCACCGTTAATTGATTGATTGGTTGGTATTTTGGGGCAATTGACACATTTTGGTCATGACATGTATGCCCCCCGACACTGTTAGATATTCTGTCGTCACATCGCTATATTATACTATATATCATCTCAATGTTAAATATTAAATAATAACAGGAATTCAAATCCAAACGTTTTTTTATCACCGTTACAATCAAATTCTGTTGTCACATCCAGAGCAAACTTGAGTAGAAGGCCACAACACGACCGCGCCCACTTTTCAATAGCCGTCCTACTGAGCAGCAGGTTTGCGTGTAATCAAATGGGAGAGGGCTTGACTTTGGTCGCGGTTTACGACAATTACGCTGTATGCTAGAGTTTTCAAAATGAAACAAGTTTAACTCTAATATAGTTTAATCTTACTGGACAACCTTTTTTTTCACGCAAAAACAATATTAATACACTTAAATTAAACTTTTATGAACCCGACTTCTGCTACTTCTGTTACATCTGCGCATGCGCCGGCATGCGCGAAGTAATAAAAGTCAGTTTAATGGCGATGACGTCATATGAACATTGAAAGCCTTTCTTCATAGCGAGTGACTTTCACTTTACTTAATTGCATTTTCTATACTTTGTATGTATCAAGTAAAGTTATTTACTACATCGAAAATAATGTATGAAAGTTGATTCAAGTACTTTTATATTTTCAATATTTCGTGACGTCATGATACATTACTAAAGCTTGGAAGATAGAACCAAGTTCCCGCCCTAACTTTACCGTCTTATATCTCAAGAAGTATGATATTTATGAACTAAATAAAATAATTAGCAAACGGGAGACTACATTGAAGTATTATTGCACTACAAGACACCTTCATTAATATCAAGTAAATATTTAAAAAAAACTATTTCCTCCCGATTACATTGCATGTTATTTTTTAAATTCCGGACGGCTAATGTCTCGACAGATGACGATCGCGCCGGCTGGGTTTTGGCCTCCTACTCAAGTACGCTCTGTCACATCGCTATATATCATCTCAATGTTAAATATTAAATAATAACAGGAATTCAAATCCAAACGTTTTTTATCACCGTTACAATCATATTCTGTTGTCACACATCTTGCTATCATGTCAATATTAAATAATAATATTTGCAATTCAAATTTAAAACCTTTTTTGTATAATATTTCCCTCATATACATACATGACAAGTCAAACAATACAACAGTAGTAGCTCGTTAAATTTACAGTATAGATAGTTGCAGAACTACAATATCAAATTTAAAAACAATAGTAAAAAAAAAGTTGAAAGAAAATTAAAGACTTTTCCCATGTTAAAAAATGAAGACTTAAAGCTTTATTTCATTTCTCTTTAGAATACCCTTGGTAAAATAATGTAAAAATTACAACTTTTCATATTACGTAAATTATATAAATTAATTGATATTAATACAAATTATTTTACATCTATATATCCACTGCAGTATGCAGTATTGCATACATCTTTCCAAAGTGATTCATAAATTCAATACTAAAATTAAATTTTGCTAAATTTTATATATTTTATTATGCTTAATCTTAATAGGATACATTATGGTTTTATATATATCATTTAAAAATGTTTCGGTATCAGTTTATAATATTATTGAGGATCAAAATAAATGTTTATCAAAGTCTGTATCATGTAAAAGAATTTAAACATGATTTGTCTAAAAGTATTTTTAAATATCATTATTTCGTACTGTATTTTTTTCCTTCAATTTGTAAGGAAATAACATAGAAACGTCAAGAAACCCATGTATGACATGTCTGTTACACGATGTTATTCAATGCACAAAGCTGTGCCAATCACGCCGTGCTGTCAAAACCAGTAGTGTGACCTTTACCGTACGCACACAGCTAACACCTATTTATAGAATGGCAGGGACAAATTTTGTTAAAATATCACCCCTTTCTCGTAACCACAAATTTTATGCAGCAAAAACACTTAAAAAAAATATATAAAAACAAACATTAAAAATTTATTACGGAATTCATTAATTATTTATTACTTGTTGATTCAAAGATACTATTAAAGTAAAATAATGTTTACACCACTAGAATTTTAAGTAATGATTTAATAAATTTTAGATGTTGTATTTTTTAATAAATTATTTCATGTCGTCCTAAAAACTGCAAAACGTAAAATATATTTAAAAATAAATTAAACTTAATTAACGTCGCAAGTAGAACAAATTAAAGAACATAAAGTCTCATAACAATTAAAACAAGATCCAAGAACTAGAAAATTATATGATAACATGACAAAAAAAAAATATTACTTCAATTACAGTTAAGATAATTACTATATGAGAACCAGTGAAACACGTTTCAAGTTTCTAATGAATTAATATTATTAAATATTATATCGATCAATAATATCCAATCATTATTTATAATTAAAAAAAAATTAATCTATAAGTTGATCAAATTTTTAAAAGGTTTTTACGTTAAAAAATAAGTATGAAAAAAAAAGTCCATCATCTCACTTGTAAATATATTAAATCAATAACCATTACAGAATCATATCAGTAACCAATCATCGAACTCTTTTTTTTTTTTTTCACCCGACAGTCATTAAATTTACGACCTCCTGTTTTAATTAAAAAATTAAAATCTTAAAATAACATAAAAAAACATGCGATAAAATGGAAAACTGTCTGTCTGTTTTTTATCAGAAACGAACCGAAAACGACAATTTTTGTAACTTTAATTAAAACTCGACAGAAATATGTAGTTTGTTAACACGTAAGTATGCTGTCCGTATTAAGGGCACACATTAACACTATATTAAGGGCACCAATATTTAAGGCTTGAAAAATTGTGTATACAAAAAAAATGGTGCGGCACTAATTTTTAAGGCTCGAAGCATCGTCTACACTAATAAAAAGGCTAAAATCAAGCCTTAAAATTTAAATTGTCTTAAAACAAATTAATTCTTCGTAAATGCTTTCTATTATGATTTTAAAAACTACAAGTTCACAATTTTAGAACTCCAATGTATTTTATGTATACACCTCGGGGCAGCGTAAACGTTACCGCTGCCTAATTAGCTGGTGAAGATTTTCAATTTAGAAGGGGGGGGGGGGTCTCTCCATATCAATAATATAAAAAAAATATTCAAGACGACTTTTTAGACTGAATTAAAGCACCAACAAACATGCAGAGCATTGGTAACATTCATGTTGTCCCGAAGTGTAAGTACGTAAAACTACAACAACAAAAAAATGATTAAATCACACTATTAAATATAAAGTGATATCTTTAAACTTTCAATATTACCACTATACAAAATGTATTGACATTTATTATATACCACACATAGCACAAAATTCACAACACACAAAAGATAAAAAGTGTATAAATAATAATAACACACGTACGATGATGAAGATGCAATTCTGTATAATCTGTGAGCGACTTTACGAGGTTGACGCCGACGTACTACTAGCGAATGAAATGAGAGAGGCCTAACTCTGTTCACAGAGTGGTGCCTGCGTACAACCGACGAGCGCCGAGCATCCATAATAGCAGGGGGTCTGTGTATTGAACGAAGGGATGAAATATCACAGTCAATATTAACTAATTCTTTTCACCAGGTGTTGATGGTTCAAACTTTAAGGATATACTGACGATGGTCCCGAGTTTGGTCATGGGACAGGAAATTTAAAAAGCTGACGTGATTAGAATAAATTAGTATATACAATTCCAATCTGGGTTCATTATATCCCCCTCTCTTTGGTTTAATTGAGTGTAATGAATATTATAATAGTATATACAAAGGTGACCCCCGCAATCATAATTATAATATGAACAAAGGTCATTTAAACTAATATAATATGGAATTTTGATAACATGTATGTACAGTTATATTGTATTAGCAGTACTTGTTAAGTCAACAACCTTATAATACTATCACTGACATATGTATAAATACAAAGCATATATAAGATAGTTTAATACGTGCCCTAATTTTAACGTTACCCTTGCTCTGATGTATGCGTTGTCACGTATAACCGTTCACCATAATATTAAACGAGGTGAACTTGAACTTTTCTGGGATGTCTTTCTTACCTCCTAGACTTACAAATATGCATATTATAAGAAAAAGAGATAACCGTACGTATAGGACTTTAATATTATGTCATGTGACGAGGTTTAGATTTTTAAGTTCACTCTTATTCACCAGGGAAAGGTAAAAAAAATATAAGTAGGAAAGGTCATTGCGGTCACGGCCATCATTGGGGAATTCTCCTACATTTATTTAAATTTTTTTTCAGATGCTCTCTATGCCTTGAAATTAAATGTCCCAAAACAAAAAAGTTTCAATTTTCAAAATTGGAGACAAGGGAATTTTTTAAAAATCTTCCTTCTTTTGAATTTAGCGCCAAAACGTGACGTAGAAACTGCCTAGCAGGCGAAATTTTCCTGCAATAAATTTATATTTTCGATTATTACTCTTAAAATAAACTGATATTAGAGACAAAACTACTGATACTAGGGTAGAAAAACCCGCTGATTTCGATCGTGTTACTAAAATTTATAGCCAATTACTCCTTGACGCTCAAACTATGATATCAGGCAGTTGTTGTGTGTTAACTAGGGAGTTTCTACGTCATAATTTTCAGTTTTACGCGCGGGTTGCATACTTTGCCCCTATTCTAATAATCCCTTCAGAGCCCCCAAATTTGAGTTAAAAAAGTTAAAACTTAAGTCAAACTTATTGTTAATACGTACCCTATCATAATATGGTAGTTAAATTAAAATTTAAGTTGTAAGAGAATTCCCCAATGGGAAACTAAAGAAACATGGAAACCTCGGTCAGGATGGTCGGTAATAATACCAATGCTATTAATTACCTCCCGTAGAAATGCAGCAGGGAGTAATTTACAACGCCTTTAATTAAGTCTACGCATTTAAGACAATTTTTTAAGTCTCGATTTTATGTTATTATCTTATAACGGGTAACAATTTTTCAAAAATTGAAAATTCAAGACTCAACGTTTTGTGAATGCATTCTGCTTGCATGACTAAATCCAAAGATTCTATATTGTCTCTTGGGGTTGTATTATAGCCCAAGCAAATTATATACAAAGTACTGTCTCGAATTGTACAGTTATGTACATATAAAACGTTCAATTACTACAACATCTATTCTAAACATATATATAAATAACCAAGGGCAGGTCTTTGCGGTTAGTAGTAAATTTCGCGTGTTTTGTGGGAAAAAAAAAAACAACGACAGAACAAAATCTAAATCTCAGATCTATATATGAACGAAAATAAATTCTGAAAATCTATCTCTCACTCTAAATTGACTTAGCTTATCAAGGGTCAGTGACGAGGGTATGATCGCAAAGTTATCGTCTTGGCACGTTCTCAGTAAAGATGAGATATCAGGACTGTATTGTTAAATATTGATAAAGAGCAAAAATTTATTACATGACTTTCACCCACTACGTGTATAGAAAATTATTTTTTTTGGCTACGTACACATCATGAATAAAATGTTTTTCAATCCTGGCTTTACGCATGCCATCAGTATAACATATACAATACAGTACGCATCTATAATATATGAATCTCCAAAACCAAAGAAAATGAATATATGCTTTAAATTTTGTAGTGACAATTTATATGCATAGGATATTACATTATTTTTATATTATTAAACCAAATAACCATATAGAAAATATGTAGCACTGGATCATGTCTCCATATAATAATAATATAAATAATGTTTATTGATGCATGAGCAAAACAACATGGTACAAATATACATACAAACACAAACAATGCTCTCGTAAGATTTTTATATCTAGATAGTCCATGAATACAAGATGTTATTATAATACTCCATCAGTTGACGTTTTAATTAATTTAATTTCCGTCATCGCATTGTATGTATTCAAATACAAGTTTAAAGTTCAAAAGAATAACCGTGATCAGGACTCGAACTTGAGACCTTTGGCTGCAATGGTAGAGCTTATGACAGTAAAGGCCTTAGGTTCGAATCCTGACTAGGGTTATTCATTTTTTTTTAACGCTTAATTGTATTTGAATTTATGTAATGTAATGACGAAAAAAAAAAAAGCATAAGCTTAGAATTACTGGAAAAAAAATTATGTTGCATCTGCTATAAAATTCGGTTACAGTACAGAAATACAACGGAATAACCACACCTTTTTAGATACAAATATTAAATATCTTGTTAAAAATGTCAAGTTACAGTTTCAATGGCTCAGGTGACATTCAGCACACACGACAAAACTGCAGCACGTCGCGTTGTCAACTTTCATCTAGTTCTTAAAGGTTGCTGCCAAGAGCATGCTATATATAATAATAACTTTCACTGCTCTAATACAATAACTTTCCGCTCTGGGTGCATGTTCGTGTATTTCCGCCTAGTTGGTGTCGCAATGTCATACAAGTGTCAAATTATTCCATCAAAAATACTACGTGAGTCGTGCAAGAAAAAAAAATGTAATAAAATCGTATATAAATTGATGTGAAATTTATTTTATATAGTATCTTAAAAAAATGTTTTGGTATAGAAACAGAAATTGTAACTTTAATAATTTTTATATTAAAGTCACGCACTATCAACTTCAGTAAATGTAAAAAAGATTCTCAAAGCAATGACGAAAATAATCATAACAACCTATCTACTTAATAGATGAAAAATGTCATAACTACTTTAGTTGAATTATCAAATTTATCAATACATTTCAAAGTAAATTTATTTAACAGAACTGCAGAATCATTCGTCTCCAAAAATTTAATAATATATCATGCGCCGTTGATGCAATTGCATTAAAAATGCACTCGCGCGCTTTCATTATATACTTGGCTAAAATTCAGGACGTAAAAAGGATAGCGCGACAAGGGCACAAACATTTTTATTGGTTGCAAAATTTATCGTATAAGATTACATGTTAACTACAGGTAAACAAAAGTATGCGTTGTGTCTTTTTATACAGTATTCACTAAATTGACATACGACCTTTACTATAAATATTTATATACCATGCAATTAACCTGTACCTTTTTCTACAACACAACATGACAATTTCATGAAGGTATGTTTAACAAGCATTATATTAAAACCGAATAGATAGTTTAGATATATTATTATGTTGTATCTATTTATCGCGTTATAAAATGTGCTACATTTTTTCGTTGCAAATTTCCCCTCGACGTAAAGGGTATACTCGGATCAATGAGAACCTAATCAATATGACGTCACTCAAGATGAGGAGTCTGCTCAATGTGATAAATAAGGTCGGGGTGAGATGAAAACATCCAAGCACATTTCCTGCATCAGTTCAGCATCATTTTATGAATACAGTTTCGTTCTTCTCTACATGATGCATCCAAAATATAACATAGAATAAGGGCTGTCTCACACAGAATTGCATGATTTTGCAGCGTATGATAAAAAAAAAAAATAAAAAATGAAGAACCTATATGCGATTAAATGTGCACGCACTAGTTTTGTTTCGCAACGTATCGTACGCAGGCGCGGATCCAGAAAAAAAAATCGGTTGGGGGTGGGGGGGGGGGGGAGGATTGCAAAATTTCGGGGGGGGGGGGGAGGGTAGGCTGCCTTATAATGTTAAAACAAGTTAGAGTGGGGGAAACGCTTATTTTGCCCATGTTAAATCCAAAATTTCAAAGGGGGCTGCAGCCCCCCCCCCCCTCCCCGGATTCGCGCCTGATCGTACGTTTCTCATTTAGAACTTTAGAACCGTTTCTAATTTTTTTTCATCACACGAAGTCATACGATGCGATACAAAGGCAGTGTGTGACCATCCCTAAATTTAGAAACTTCCGCAATAGTATAAAATATATACCTACATAGTAGTATATATACTGTAAGGTGTTCAGTGAATTAAATCCAGTAACGTTCAGTACAGTAATAGAGCAAAATCGTGACTTGTCAGTACTTTGAAATCTTTTATTATATGGCTCATCACGAAAACGATTTAGTTCAAACGTGCAGTACATGATGCGTATTGTAAATTAAATTTACAGTACTGCTATGAATAAAAATTATGCCAATTTAAATTCAAGGTATATATAAAAACATTTATTATTAAATTAATGTATTTTATCTTATGTGCTTAGCGTAAATTAAAAAGTTAGTATGTCAATATTTAAGCACTTTTCAGTAATATGAATAAGTAATGTAAAAAAACGCCATGCTGCAAGTTTGCTAATGGATTTAAAAATTTAACTCTAGCAATCTATGCCCTGTCACAGTGTTAATTTGTTTTCATTTTTTTTAGAAATTAAACATTGTAAATTTTTTATAAAAATATAAAGTTTTGTCTTCACATTTTTATAATTCAGTTTACTTGGGGGTTCACTTCAACTTTTTTTTTTTTTTTTTTTAAATTATTATTATTTAATTTTTACGTTGACTACAAATATATAATTATATAATTTGAATGTTCAATTATCATATATAATAATATACCATTTATAAATCACGCACTATAATATTCGATGATTTTGCTCATACTTAATTTACGAAATCATTTTTAACACCGGATTAAAGGCTGATTTGAATGTTTTATTTAAATTGTCAACGAAAGTAAAATTTCACACTGTATATAGACTTTAATTTAATAGCCATCAGTTAATCAAAATATTTGGTGGTAAGACAATATAAAGTTACGTTTCATATTCCAGCCCTGAAGTATAATTTGAATAATGCAAGAAATTAAAATTTTGATGAAGTTGCCTTCCTCCCCTCATAATCTTCAAATCTCAAATGAAAACTTACTCTCAGTTTCAAATCAATAGCAATTAAAGGTTCTCAGCCATAAGGCTGGGTCAGGGATCCTTGACTAGCTTCTCCACTTTTTAAACATGAGTCTGGTTTTGTGACACATAACCCCTGGTTCTTACCTGAGCTCTTGGACGAGCGACTCCCCGTGAGCGATGGTACTGTTGCAGGCTGCCAGGCTGCTGTCCCTTTGTTGAGCACCGGCCTCCAACAATCGCTCCGCCGCCTCCAGAGACTCGGGGGCTGTCTCGTCGTCACCCGCGTCCGGACCTTGTCGTAACGTCTCCAGCCACGAGGCGAACTGTCCAAACACAAGTGACAAGGTAAGGTTAAAATACGAACTTTCATCGAAAAGTCGGATCACGCCGAGTTAAAATTTAATGTTCAGCAATCCAAGCAATGCATTTTTACGGCTTGCATTAAGTTTTTTTAGACCCTCTGACAAAAACAAAACATAGCAAGAACGCGCCGAAATTACTGGGCGCCAGGGCCCCGATTTAATATCATTATTTGTTGCGATGGTAGATGCGACGCGTCGCTAGCAAATATTTTCAAATATTTTGCGATGCACTTACCACACTCCTTTGCGACGTCGCAAAGTGAATTTAATATGAGCGTCTGCGACAGACAAATAATTGCTAGCCCCTCCCCCATCGCAAGTGATCTTCCAATCATGACCGCGCTATATCACGTGTCAATCGCGTCGCAAATTCAAATTTGCGATGATGACGTCACTGCGATGATCAAAGTACATCGCATCCGATCGCGTCGCAAGTCGCATTTTACCGCGCGGTTCAAATCCTAATTATTCAAAATTTTAATTCGATTTATATGGACATGGAATTAAAATTTTTATATTTATACATTTTTTTTGGTTCAATCCGTCTCGGGAATAAAGAAAAACTGAAAAAATATTTTTTATGAATCGATTAATTTCTTAAATTAATTAAAAATAAAGCAGCAAATTTTTAGAAAATATTTAATTTAAATCGGACACAAAATAATACCTTGATTAATTTGTAAAACAATTTACGTTCTTCAATCCAAGAACAAGCAATTGGAGAGCTAGAACTCGGCCATGGATGCTTAGATAGTATTAAAAAAAATATGAGTACGTAAAGAATCTATCTAAGAAAACATTGGCTATTCTGGATAAATTTTATTTTTCTTCTTCTTTGAATTAATTAAGAAGAACGAAGTGATTCCGAGGTGAGAAGAGCGTGGTAAGTCGTCTTGCGGCACCTCTGAGGTTATCGCAAATTTGGCATCGCAACTGCCCGAATTTGCCGTCGCAAGTCTGCGCCGCGGACGATATTAAATCGACTTTTGCTTGCGACGCTTCACTTGCGACGTCGCAATGGACTTGCGACGGCGAGAAATGGATATTAAATCGGGGCCCAGCTGAGCTTCAGAACGCGCGCCGTCTACAAATCGTAAGCCGAAAATGAAAAGCTTGTAATTTAACCTTTTTAGTCCTCGGACACTACCACGCTTCTGGAGATAAAGAGGATCGACAGTCTGACGTTCACCAATTTTGCTGTTTACAGCCAGGCAAGACGACAAACTGTTCCAAACACAAGTGATTATAAAATAAAGTCTTCGGACACTGTTATACCACGTTTTTATAGAGATCAAGTCTACAGCTATAGTGTCCATGGATGAGTAAAGAGTTCCAAGACCTTACGAGTCGTCGGACACTCCACTAGTTGTTTTTATAGGGATCAAGGGGACAGTATTTCGTTCGCCACTTTTAAAGTATCTGCACTGCAAAAAATCGGTATTCAGACCCTCCATGCTTTTAACATTTACTGAACGTTAAAGGTATTTAGAAAAATAGCTAAATGTCTTTGCTATTTAATCACTGTTTTTACCATTTAAAAACTAACGTTTTAAACATTAGATTTTTGTTAATAGAATTAGCATTCAGAAATTGCATGTTAATAGCATTTAGAAGTATTATATGCGGAATATATCGTAATATATTTTAGGGGTCGACCCTTAGAGGGTCATTATTCTTACTGAATCAATTAAAGCCAATGCTAAATCCATAATCCTCACAGTTTTTGACCAATTTTGTTATAAATATTTGTATACTTTTAAAAATGACCCCTGTTAGACCCCAAGGGTCGACCCTTAAAATGCGTAAATAAGAGCTCTAAAGTTAATTAAGGACATTGCTAATGTCAATTTCGAAATTTTTCACGAAAAAAAAATTTAAGGGTCTTTTGACCCTTAAGGGTCAAAGGGTCGCAAATTTAAGGGTCACCATTAGAACCGCCATCAAATTTTACCCTAAGGTCGAAATTTGTATAACCTTGTATTGAAATGAACCCTTATCATTTCACCATATAGCTCTTATTTATTTTATATACCTCAATAATACTCTTCCTACTAAGAAAGCATTAGCAGTGCAGTGGTAAGGGTATGATCGAAAGTGATTACCGAAGTTAAGCTGGCGAGTAGTTAGATTGGTGATCACTTTTTAGCTTTTTACAACAGGTATGAAGACCGTAAACAATAAAAGCATTGAGAAGCTAAACACTTTTGGTGATGCAAAAGTGATTGTGGAGATTCTCAATGCCTTTGGTATTTAGTTGTTTTTGCAGTGTGAGCCACGACGCGATTGCACCGTCACATATAGCAATTAAGAGTGAAGAGTAACAAGCTGTCGTCGGACACAATATCAGTCGCTGCTACATAAAGAGGAGACACTTTGTTCTAACTGGCGTCCAAGCACGACATTGTCACAAACACGAGTGAAGCTGGATTCTCTGATGGACACTCCAGAGATCAGAAGAAGAGAGGTTCGTCTTTTGAATTGTCACACACATACTCGTGCTTGAGAGAATAGAGCATGCGCATTTAATATGAACAATATCGGACACTCAAGCAGTGTCCACAAACCAAACTATAATATTTAACGAGAAATTTTCTGCTTTCATTTAATTCCAATATCAATTATTTTTCTACTCTAGACTATTTTTTTTTTCGTTCGTGGAAGAAAATTTGTTAAGATATTATACAACATTTTCAAGGAGTATCATTAGTAAATAATGTTATAAATTAAATTTGAAATGAATGTTAAAATAATTATAAGTTGACACTCATCACTCTTGAGAATACGAAAGGAATATATTATTTATATAATAAGATTATTATTTCTATAATGATCTTGGATTTCAGATACTTTTTCTCAAATCGCTGACACGATAAAAATTCTCATAGAATATCAATATGCACTCCTTCTCTATACAATGACCTCGTCCTTATAAAAGTGACAGAACAGCGTATTTCGCACCCCCCACGTGACCCTATTTTTACACTTGAGCTGATGACAGCTGAGGACACTTCAGCATAAGAATGACGTGAGGATGCTGTGCTCCTGTCTCACCAATTTCAATATGCTGCATGTTCCCTCATCATCTTATATCTTGACACATTACTTATACAAAAACTAACCTCACATAATAAAATTCCATGTCAATTCTACGTAGTGGCAGGTCTCCCTCCCTCACAAAAAGTGTCCAAAATATACATCAGTATATATGGCATGAAACTTTTAACACTCCTACCACCTCCCTTAAAACCTAATAAATATCATTTCAGGATAGGAAAATACCCCACTCCCCCCCCCCCAAAAAAAAGAGAAAAACTGAAAAACTGATAGCTGGAGAAAAAAAGAAGTCGCATACACAATATGATTTTATTATCGCCCTAGATAATAAAAATTATCTTTATTGCGTATATAAGTATTCTGAACACCAGCGCTTTTAGGCGAATGATTTCAATTTTCATGATGTCTATCCTCGGACTTAAATCAGCAGTTTTTTTGAAAATTTTTGGGGTTACAGTTTAATCAATATTTAAAGACTGAAGTTTAATCAGTTTCCTAAATTTTGAAACTTCGGAGTGGTTTTCTTAAATCACTACCAACAAGTTTTACAATTTTAACGTTCATAGAAAGACGAGAATCCTCCGGGAATAATTTTAACATCATCGCACACGTACCTCCTTGTCGTGCTGGTAAAATAACACGGCAAGGTCGAGTCTCCTCCGGCGCTGCTCGACACGCGCCGCGAAGCTTGCCACGCGCGCCTCGAGCTGCCGAGCCACCGAGTAGATCTCGTCCGCCTTGCACTCGCCCGTCTGTGCGAGTTCCTCAGCGGCCGTCAGTAGCTTCTCCGCGTTCGTGTAGGTGTTCTGGAACAAGAATGACACGTGACATCAGTACACCAGATCAACAAAGTGACGATAGAAAGTTCAATGGGGAAGCAGCGAGGGTCAGTGGCGTAGCGGCGTAAATTTGGGGTGAGGGGAAGAGGATTTTCCCGTCTTTTGAAATAATCGTAATACATTGTAGAGAATATTATTACAGTACATAATTAACTGTGGGTTTATCAACCATTCTCCCATACACTTCACCCCTCTAAATAATTGTTGTTCCTGATGCATGGATATGCTGGTGCTCTATACCCATAGAATCCCTAGAATCACACTCTCCCCCCATGTATTTTGCCATGTGCTCGGTCTCTCAAAATCTAACCCCGAATCGTCTCCACCACTCAAAGTTGTCTACACCCCTGCGTTACTTAGCAAATATAGTTAAATAAATTTAAGATTACCACTAGAAGTAGCCGGTAGTGGAATGATATTTTGGCTGAAGTATAAACATGAAAAATTAAATAGTTTGAAAGCCTTAATTAAATCTCTGTGCAAAATTTCAAGTTCAAAACTGAACTAGAAAGTCCAGAAACCTCGCATTTCCGGCTACTTCCGGTGGTACTCTAACATTTGTTGAACTGTATGTCTGTGCGAGCTCCCCCCGCGGCTGTGAGCAATTTCTCTCCTGCGTACGTGTTCCTCGGCACAACAACAAACAAGTGTGTTCTAACAACATTGTAGGAATGCCCATTACCTGACATACCGTAGACTAGTGCAAATATGATGACAACTGTAATAGACAAGCCGAACCTTAATAATTTTACCGTATATAGCAAAAATGTCTAGAAACATCATATACTGCAGTGTATATTGAGAAAATCGCATGATTAGCTAAACCTTTCAATATATATTATAGTAATTATTATCGTCAGCATGCATTCTGAATATGAATAAAAAAATATCGATAAATGTCGATCGCTGGGAGATCACGCAATCTATAACTAGAGGAGTAGCAAATATTAACGTTTTTTAATAGCGTTATAGTGTTATAATAAATATAATATACAGATTTGTGCTAAGGTTAACTTTATGAGCTCTTTCGCACCCATTATTGATTTTTTTTTTTAAATGCCCTTCTTGTTAGTTGCAGCAAGAGCAAGATGCTTCAATTTTTCTTAATTAAACTAATTATTGTTTTAACATAGTATATACTCAAATAAGTCACATTTCGCTTCAAAGTTATGTTATTTAATTTTATCGCCGTGCCTTTATATGTGTGTGTGTCATGTGGAATCTTTGAAAGGAGCCTAGTACAAATTCGTCATCTTTCCTCCTTGGAAATAAACCTGCAGTTTCAATATTTGAGTTAGCGACAGGTTAACATATTTACCTCTGACACAGCCTGGCAGGGTTTTGGCCCTCAACACTCCTCCCCCCAGCCGATGTAAACATAAGGGGGAAGCACGGGAAGCACCGGAAGGAACTCTCGAGGTGCTGACAACCACAGGAATTCTCAACGTCTGTACTTTGTCGAGTTAAACGTAAATATTTTTGTCTAAATAATAGAGAATGTTTTACTGGAAATACAGAAATTGTAATGTTGTGTGTAACAAATCTAAAATTATCAATAAGTGTCTTGCAAATTCATGTTATATTGTTACGATTTTGTTCATAAAATTGTTTTACACTTATTTTTTTAAAGTACACTATTAACCTCGTAAAATTTCCCCAGCATTAGATGACAATAGCATTGATGGAACATCCATCTCTGTGTAAAATGAAAATTTCTGAGGTAATAAGTAATGACTGGACTGCAACTTTGTTCCGTCTGAAATTCTGAATTGTATGTGGGGCGTTAAAAATGGCAAAATAAGTCCTAAATTGCTTTAAATTAATTTAAAAAGCTCTATCTGTTATCTTTATCACTTCCATATAGAACGCAGTGTAAGCATAAATTTATTTTATTGATTTTTATAACGTTTTATTCTTATATAATTATTTTTTATTACTAATTACAAACATTGTAAATAATAATAATAGTATGTATGTACAATCTCACGGTTTTTTACATTTAGTAAATAAATAAATAACAATATAATTAACACAAAAAATAACTTTCGATTTTCCTCCTCTATTGCGGTCTTTTTGGATAATACAAAAGTCTGTCTGTCTCCATTCATAAGCTTCTTATAAAACTAAAAGATTTTCCTTTTCTGAATAGCATGTTAAATATTTATCAATTAGTAAGCTTGTGTCTTTAAAAAAAAAAAAAAGAATAAAAAAATCTTTGACTATGTCAAACAGAATGATAAAACAGAGTCTTCTTTCAGACAAGCGGCGCCTCTCGCAGATAAAAGCCATGTTGTAATCAGCAAATGGGACAAAAACTACTTGGCTTTGTATGTGGAAACATATTGAGTTGCCATTCATTGGATGACCATGTGGCCTCTTGACCTCCGGAAATAGTTGTGCGTAACTTCATTCATAATCAAGGTTAAAAAGATTCACGTAAAACATCGTGCACTATAAAACTATGTAGTGTAAATGATGTGATTCTTATGCGAGAATAAGTACGAATAAACAGTACTTGTAGAATAGTATGTGATACGGGGATAAATTACACAACATGCTCTTTATTGCCTTTATTTTTTTAAAAAGTTAAGTCATATATCATATATTATATATTAGGTTCTATATGAGAAAATAAATTGAAATAGGATTTTGTAAACTAGCCATAAAAATAAGTAACAAATTAATTTTTAAAAATTAAAAAGTTTTAAAATGTGCATTTATCATAAGAAATGAGCATGGAAAACATCGATTTCTCTGAATTCTATAATAATTATATTTTTTATTAATGAAACGTACTACACAATATATATAAAACCAGATCATAATTATATTATATTTTATTATAATAAAAGCTCTCTGCATGCATAACTAACTGGCTCACATTCCTAAAATTCTTAAAATTGCTACGATTCTATCAATAGAATTATACATACAAAAGGAAATAAAATAATAACGGAATAAAAGTAATATAAAATTACATCATTCTATTAACAAAACAACAATAAAAAAGGTAACTCTTCTCTTATTTCCTTGTGTGAAAATTTTCGACTCCTATATGAGTAACTGCTGAGTCACCACCTAAGAATTAATTCTTCTTCTACTTTTCCTTGCAAACATAACGAGGAAATTCGAAGAGGACTCGACCAGTTTTCAAATCACGATCACAAACTTTTCGCTTCAATAACAACATTCGTATTATATATAGCGGTTTTTGTGGTCAAATAAAATACACATTATGATTTTAATACATATACGTAAACCACACCAATCTCGTGGTTTTAAATTAAAAGCTATTAATTTTATACCCATTGTCATATATATTAATATACTGGTACCAGCATTATAAAATATTAAATAAATCTTTATGCAAAAAAAGAGAGGAGTTAAATTTCGATCTATTTTAAATGTAAAATCTATGTTATAAAAAAAAAAAAGGTTTGAGAGAAAAGCATATACGGTATATTGAAAGAGAATAATAATGTTTTCTGCGGTGGAAGAACAAAAGAAATGACAAATCGTCAGCCATTTCGCGGGTTATTGATTTGCGGAAGTTGCTGCTGCAGTTGTGCTGGAAGAAGGGCGGGGAAAAGATACAGATGAATAGAGCGGACACGTCCGTGTTTCCAGGGGCGTTATCTCTTATAATGGGGAAGAAGCAACGTTTGCTTCTTGTTAATTTGTACGGAGACGAAACGAGTAAATGTCCTAGAAATGATGGGAAATTTTCTCCATTAGCCACCATGTTAGTATGTTTGAACTTTTTTCTCAGTGCATATAGCTACGCTTACGATTTAATTCTATCCCCTCTCCCCACATTTAGGGATCTTTTGATTTTAAATAAAAATTATATTTTCCTATAAAAATTTGCGTCAACACCAAAAATATAGCAATTTCAAGTTGTTTTTTTTTTACGCAAGTTTTAATGGGACAATGGGAACACCGCCAAAACAGCTACAGGAATGGTGACTTTTTTTTTCCTATTAGATCAGCTGTGATCACTCTTATTAACTTTGATGTGTATTGCCCGAGCATGGCAATGTTGCCATCATATAAATGGTCCATATTGTCTGTATACACTTTCTGTCTTCGTCTCGGTATTATATTAATTTATTATAAATTTTACCATTAAAAATATAGCAAAATTCTCAAATTCCTTCTATTTTCTTCTTTCAACGCATTTTGATTGATGCACCCTAATGAGCTACTATCTTACTGAGGGGATTTATAGTTAAGGATCAGGGGCTGGATACAAGATTACTATCAGGCCTGTTCGCGTCGATATATAGTATTTACTGAGGGGTGATTAAGAGAACCATGGAAAATCTCAGTCAGTACAAAAACCTCTACTTTTATCCAAGAACCACAGCGTTGTCCAGATACAATGCAGAATCGAACGTTAAATTAATTTCTCACAAACGACAGTACAAAACTCAAACAAAATACTTAAATATATCTGAATAGAATTTACTAAAAAATATAAAAATAATAGAAACTACATATCGACGTGATAATGAATAAAAGCTTTTGATTCCATTGATTAACACATTGATTGATTCATTGATACTTCACGAAACCCTCAACTTTCAGCTATTGAGAATATTTTGCCATGTTACCAATTTCCGAAATGCATTTCCTGCTACTTCCATAAAGAAGATTAAATAAATCCATCAGCCAATTTTCAGGGATTTTCTTGTGACAACAAGATTTTATAATTGATTAGCTTTTATACTGAAAAAATGTAATAATATAAAATTGAGAGAGAAGGTTGTAAGCAATTTTTCACTTCAAAATACATTAACAATCCATCATTCAAGTATAATACAAACTTTATTTCCCCCAAAAGTTTCCCCTATATAAACATGTATGTCAAATTGGATCATTTATTGAAGTATAGGGGGGAGAATATAAGGGTAACAAGTGTCAATGTACAAGTACTAGTACATTTTTCTACTATCACTTTCAACCAAATTTATATACTAGCATAACAAATTATATTCAAAACACAACATCTATTTTCAAAGTGATATCTTTTCTATATTACATTTCCACTGGGAACTATACAGGGGTTAATTTTACTGAGTATGTACTTGAATAAAATATGCATGAGTTAGGTTTTTGAGTATATGCAGCATGCGTATCAAATATATTCCATTTCCATATAATCTCTCTCTAGGCTCGCATTATGTATATTGTCATGCAGCAGCCGTTTCAAAGACCTACTGCTTATATATTATCATATCAAACACCTTTTGGTTATAAAGATCTAATGTTAAGATTGGGCAAGGGAGTGATGTCGAAGAAAATGCAATATAAGGGGCGTGGCACTTGCATTTTCCTTTTAAAACACATCTTATATTGTTATGTATGTGGTTTGTTTTATATTGAAATTACTTCAACCTTCATATATTATGATGTGGTGAACCGTACTGATGTATATTATTTGACTGTACTGTGAATATACAAGAATGTATAATATAAAAAACATATAATGACATCGTTGTTTTATTATTATTATTATTATCTCTTTGTGACCATGGGATTCAAATTTTAAATTTATCTTCTATAAATACAATTTCTCACAAGCTAAAATTTAAAAATGGAACTCTACAAATTAAACACAGTCTAATTTATATAACACGCGGTTACAGCATTATAATTATGTGAATTTAAGCTAGTTGTTGAGATAATTGAGACATACTTGACATTATATTATCCATGCAATAAAATGCTTTTATCATAAAATCATTTGATGTCTATTGTAAAATTATAAGCGTGCAAGGATAAATTAATAGATGACGCTAAATACTATACTATAGTATAGTATATACTATACTTTTATAAACTAATATATAATTAATTATTATAGGTCATTAAAATTATGACCATGCAGAAAACACTTTCTGCACTGAATCGAAGAAAATCGAATTCAAAAAATCTCTACAGATGCAGGGTTTACGAACAGCTAGACCTATAATGATTTATTTAAGTTTACGGAGACTATATAACAGAGGTAAAGTTTCAGTTGTCCAGAAATTTACTTTTGGCCAGCTCGAAATGCTCAAATGTTACTCGCCTTGTGGTTATATTGTATATATATATATGGTATATATATAACTATATATTGCAAAGAGTTGAAAAACTCGTTTGGAATGGATATTAGTAAGCTATAAAATCACTTAAAATTACAAATCTAAATTGAGCAGCAGTGGCTAAAAATGTATATAAAATGATCAAGATACTTAAAGCGTCAAATTTAAGTAACAAACTTTCATAAACATTGTTTAATCGATAACAAGATGCGAGGTTTATTTACGGTGGTATATAAGTTTCTCCGGTGTGGCCGAAGGGTCGCCTCTATAACTAAACTATATTTGACGTTGATAGATTTGCTAGACCGTAAATCATATTCAGAAAGGGTAAGTGCCAACTTTGCCGCTACCTCCTTATTATTTATTATTACACTATAAATCATACATTATTAGTTAAGCGAAAATTTATTGCTTTTTGATAACTCTACTATATACTGAATAAATCAAAGTTTTTTTGTTTTTTTTTTTTTTAAATCCAGTCAAAATATAATCAGTTGGGTGAAAAATAAGTTAAAAATAAAATATTTTAAGTACAGACTACATCCAGCTATTTAAATATGTCCGCGACCATTTCTGATTTTGTTTCTGTTTGTTTGTTTGTTTTTTAGAATAGGTTATATCACTTTATATTATACATATATAACGCTTATTTTACACTATACAATTCTGCAAATAATCAATTCAAACTATTTTTATATAATGATGATACAATTTTTTCTTAAAAGAAAATATCATCTTCAAACAAATGGATTTGAAGTTGTACGGAAAAAATTGTATACAATAATTAGAACAAGTGTGTCGTGTAATACCGGCTTTAGACAAGTGCTCAATTAAAATGCAAATCAACAATCAGGTGAGCCAGCTGAAGGAACTACATGAACGTCACCCCCCTGATATATAATTATATGGCATTGTGGTGAACTTAATTATGTTTGAATGGAGAGACTGGATGCCCTCTCCCATATTATAATATACCCAACGATTGTTGGGATTAGTATTCTTTCCTAAAATTCACTCCTAAAATTACTGCGTCTCTTTATCACTCCAAAAAATCATACAGGGGTGAAATTCATGTTGTCCACAAAAAACATTAATGTTCATTGTGATTCTTATTCATAAATAAATCGATTATACATTACTATATATATATCAGAACAAATAATACTATGAGCATATAATATATACTATGAGTTATGTATAAAAAATTGACATTTAAACCAGAAATATCCTGAAAAAAATACCAGAGATTGAGACTTTTTTTCCCCTTCAGATTTTTTGTTCTCTCTTTTGTCAATGTAAAAAATTTATACAATATGACTTTACCTTTAAAAATGCATTCGACGGTGTAGAGATTGAAAAATACTTTAGTATATTTTATTCCTGAGAAGCACTTCTTATTTGGCTTGCAGGAATGTTGAATTATTAATATCATCTTGAGCGAAGTCAGCAAGGATTTGAACCCCGAGGGGCTTCTCTATGAAATACCAAACTTTTCACGACTACTCACAATCAATAATTCTCTCTCTTGTTAAACTAAAATGTCATGGCTTCTTTTTTTATTCATTTTTCAATAGACAAGTTTTTTGTTACATTATTAAAAAAATGTCAATCTCTTAAGAACAAATCTCAGTTGATTGAGATCTCGGAATCGACCACGTTGAATTGAACAAGATATGCAGAAAACTTAGAACTCGCCATCAATAGGTGGCATGATGGAAATTTTTAAGTGATTGTCTTGTCAGTTTTTTGTTTAAACTGAGGTTTAGAAGTTTAACATTGGCCTTACGGGCAGAAACCGGAAATGGAGCTATTGTGAAGAAACCGACCCCTGGAATCTGCTCAAACAATAAGCGATTAAGTTTGAGATCATTCTCGATTTTTTAAAAATTATTTCATTCAATTCCTTCTTATAGAAATATCTTTTGACTCCGAAGTTAATGTTATAATGAGATTAATCATATAAAGAAGAAAACTCCTTATTACTTTACTTCGGCATGATTCATTCTATAGAAGAAAAAAATCTATATACACAATTTTTTTAATTAGAAGTATTTTCATTAACATCAAGTGTTGTTTTTATATCCTATATAAGAAGACACATCAATGTTTTCATTTCAGTTTCCCCTACGTTACATCATCATAAAAAATACCCTCAGGCGAATAGTCTATAGTGTTCATGTACACTTTCAGTAAAAAAAAATCACTAGAATTGTCAAATCACACGACAGCTACAGGGCATAAAAGTTCTTTACATTACATACAGATAACTTTTATTATATTTCACACATCAGATAAGCTTGAATTTATTCACAATTTTGACAATCGATATTTTAAAAAATACGCAAAATATTTTTACACAGAATATACAATAATAAAGAAGGTATATCTAAAATAACACCATTCTGTTTATATAATTAAATTTGAAATGCTGGAAACAAGTAGTTGGAAAGTTTCAACCCCCGAAAAAAAACTACAGGAGTAAAGGCGGATTTACATGGCGATTTTTACCATGCGACGCGACGCGAATAATGCGCACTTGCTGTAACATCCATTGGCGGCCATAATGGGCGATTAAAAGAAAAAGAGCATCGCAATTTACACGATTACCGGCGAATTCGCCGCCGCATAGGATTTGACAGCATTTACGTCAAAATTGCGTCGCATCGCCGTTGTCGCCATCTGAATCCGCCTTAAAAGCGAATTCATATGAGCGACGATGTGATGCGATTTTGACGCACAAGCTGTGAAATCTTCCAAGAGATCGAATATTGATGCTCGTTTTTATAAATCTCCAAATATGGCCACCAATGGAAGGATATAATGCGCATTATTCACGTCGCAGGCTAAAAACGTGAAAATCCACCTTTAAGAACAAACTTGCACAGAGTCAGAAAGTCAATTTTGTGGACGGTACTTTTTACTACTTTTGATTCTCCCCTTGATTCTATACGTCATGTTGTACTACGATGTGTGTACCCTCCAAGTTGCTGCACCCTCGTTATCAGCGACCACTTGAGACTCTGCAGAGCGGAATAAGAGCGGGGATCACGGCCCTAATGACGCCACCATTGCATTCGGAAACATCGATATTTACAAGAAAAATAACACATGACTGCATTTTCAAGACGAGTACAAATTATATGTAGAGGGATCATGTTATAAAAAAAAAAGTACATGTGAAATATAATTCAACGAATTATATATGCTGTAAAGATGGTAAATTTTATTTTGTGCATTTTGTATACGCAACACACAATATAAACTTACGGTTTTCCCACCGTCTTATCCAAACTTATATGTTAAAAAAGAAAACGCGAAATTGCTTTCTTTGGCATAAAAGATTTTTTAAAGGGAAAAAAGTTCTTGATTCATTACCGAGAGATTTCTAAGTGGGGGGTTAGGAGAAGTTTTCAATCGATAGCTTTAATATGAACAAATTGAAATTTTCTAACATGTTGGCTTATGTGGAGAAAATGTTCGCTCTGAAGAATATTTTCAGTCAGATGTTTCTTACAACACTGCAATTAAAAAATATAAACATATGCAATTTTCACATAATTTATTATTCATGATAGCCAGTTAAAAAAAAATGAGAGTAAAAGTATATCCGTTGTATAATTAAGCCATCATATTGTCAATATAAAAATTTCGCTGTAATATCCCGTATTTGGACACAAGGAAAAAACAAACTAAAACCATTCACAACATTAATATGAAAATTAGTGGCAATGCTTTATAGAACAAAGACTCAAATTATTCCTACATAGAAAATTACATAAAAAATATGATTATGGTTTTAAACAAAAATGAATATTCCCATCACAACATGGGTGTTCTAAGAATTCTCACGCCTTCTTATTGTTGATATAATTGGATAAACAAAAAGAGACAACCTATCTATGCTGCAATGGGAAAAAAATTGAGCTAAGAAGGGCGTGAGGGCGTTGCATCGACTTATAAATAATAAACCACATGCAACTTTTGCCTAGGAGCAACATCATAGGTTATTGTAATAACTACACTGAGAAAAATAGTAGTAAAAAGTTTAATCATCCGCGAGTCAAGATTTAACCGTGTGAAAAGTAAGATTTGAGCCCCCAATTTGATTAATTTAACATTAAGAAGTTGACATTGACAATGGACACAACATATTGATAAAACGCTGATTTAACAGCTGAAGAGCCATTTTTGTCATCAAAATTCAAATTCAAGATAAGCATAAGATCAAAATAAGCAAAGAAATTAACCAACTTACATGGAAATATACAAATTTGTGAGTACAGGAGTTTACATAATTATAAGATACAATAATACAGGCAGATTGACACATTAAGCTTATGGATATTATGTGAGAAAGACATCAATATACTGTATCGTTAAATCAAGGTACAGTATTATTTTCAAAGTACAGGACCATAAAGACTCCCATAAAAATTAACATTATGCTAAAATAATAACATAAAATATAACACATCATATTTTTCTCAGTGTATAACCTATAACCATATACAGCAATATTCATAGAACAAGTTCGTAAAAAGATTTGACAATGGTCCTCAAAGTTTTTGCCTAGCCCATCCTTTTTTTTATTATTATTATTATATATTTTGGTAGACAATACTGGAGTGGTGTTGTAAGCAAGATGACACAACAATGGCTGGAAGAAGTCTTCACTCGCCTGCCGGGGCTTTTTTAATAAACAGCCCTCTCGTAGTATTGTGTGCTGCCTTGTGACATTTCATGTATATTCTAATCATGAACGTTTTCTTCTCTCTGTCTGCTGACATTTCAAGATAAAAACCAACGAGATCGTCCTACATTCTCTCTCTCTCATCTCTATATACAGTCAAATTAATTTGACATTCCTTCCGGAAGTAGCCGGAAGTGTGGTTTGCAGCTCTTCTGTTAGTATTACAGTTTTAAAACTTTATGGAGTTGTTTGAAGTAGAAGTACTGACTTATATGTGAAATTGTAACACTGAATTAACGAATAGAAAGACCAGAAATCTTACACTTCCGGCTACTTCCGGAGGGATTTTCATGTTAAATTTGACTGTATATCCAGTCTCTCTCTCTCTCTCTCTATCTCTCTGCCTCATCTTTTGCCTCATATTTTGAGCTTCTAAAAGCAAGAAAAAAAAATTAAAGTAACGACCCAAGCTGTTTCCACAACGACGAATTTTTCTGACAAGTCTTGTTTATTTTACAAAAAAGTTACGACTTAAAAAAATGTCAACAACATAACATATACAACACAACAATTAAATACTTTTTTTCATTACTCAAAAAGAGAAAATAATCTATTCTCTTCTAATTAGAAGCTTTAATTGAGCTCCCCAACTTTTTATCACTTCTCCCTAACATAACAGTACATAGAGGAAATGGTTAATCTAAATAACAAAAGCATTTTGTTATAATGCTTACAGTACATTGTTATACATAGTAGGGTAGAAACTGATTGACAAATAAACGCCACCATGTCTCTATTACAGTAAGCATACAGAGTATACAACCAACTCATTAGTAGTATATATAGGAATTTCTATTCCTTTAGGCACTCCAATATTCTGATTGCATACACACATGCAGTATAATAATAACACGCCTGAATATCATGGGTCATAATTAACTTGAGGAGTGTGGTTTTAACTTTTAGGGAGTTTACTCGTAAGGGTAAAATATAATAAGGGGTGTTGGGAAGATTCCTATAAAGTATCTATATTATTATATAGATATACCCACAAATTTTAAAGGGTTGTAACCTCCCCTGAATATTTTCTATGTACACATTTGTGATATAAAATTAATATATTTTACAAAAGTAAAAACAGCATTTGAAACAGAATTTTACTCTACCCAGTCACAACTTTTTTTTTAACACAGTTAAAATGTAAATTAGAAAATTTAAATTAGATTTACTTGTACTGTATACTAACGCAATCGCCTAGCTAGCTCTCGATGTAGAGAACGGTTTGCTCCTCGTTGAATGCTTTTGTTACTATCAGGGACCCTATATAGTAACATGTTGCTCTGGAGAACACAAAAGAAGGACCGGGTACGTCGACAATTCCACTTCACATTGCGACACTTCATTTGTATCAAGAGCTGTCTCTCTCTCTCTCTCTCTCTCTCTCTCTCTCTCTCTCTCTCTCTCTCTCTCTCTCTTCATCCCTCTCTCTTTCCTATAGAATCTCTCTTTCTCTCTCCCTTTCTCTCTCTCCTCAGACTTATTCTATATACCTCTCTCTCTCTCTCTCTCGTGCATTGGGAAGCCTCATAGCTCCATATCCACGCACATATGTAACTTGAGAAACGTACGTGGTTCTCCGATGTCTTCTTCTATAACAACACCCTTTCTTCTTTTCTTCATACACTCGAGTGCGGGTGTATTACTCTCTGTAGTTGTGTTTACGATAACAACAAATACTTCAAGTAAACTTTTTTAAACTCTCAGAAAGGATACTCTCTCAGCGTGTATAAAAGGCTGGTATTATATTGTGGTATAAACAAGAATATAAACTTGTAATTTTGGACGTTTAAATGCATAACTTTGTTGAATTTTAAAAAACTCGATGTATTTTTTTTTTTTTTTTGCATAGAAATAAACTGTTTTCAATCCCGTTTTATATAAAATACATGCATCAAGTCGATAGTATACTAAATATTGGTATTCACGTATATATCTTTAAAATAGTTATATATTACTCGATGCAGTAAATAGACAAATTGCCTATCGTTTGTACAACTTACTGACTTTAACTTTATATACAAAAAATAATGGACTGACCATATACATGAATGAACCCAATAATTTTCCCGTTGTACTGCAGCAAAATTCCAATTCTTTTTGCATCAAGTCATCAACCTTATCTTTTTACTAAACTGCATGCCATGCTTGAGCTCATTTCTGCAGGATGAAGACATTTTTGTGACATTTTTTATGCATGATGCACGGACTACGGTAAATTCTTTTGGCAATATTCATTAAAAACTTTGAACCAACATTTCTGCATGTGCATGCAGTTAAAATACTGCAAAAATAAAATAGTTTTGTTACAATACAGGGAAAAATATAAAATTAACTTTTTAATAAAATTTAAAAATGAATTTTAATAATATGGCTGGACACAAAAGTGCACATCATTTTCCAAATATCACAAAAAAAAAAAAAAAAAAAAATCATATATAGAATAAAAACAAAAACTTATACCGTCGGATGCAAAAATAGTGTATACTAATTTCCATGTGAGCATTGCATTGTACATTTGACATATTGTACGTTTAACCCTATAAAGACGGATTCAGATGGCGACAACGGCGATGCGACGCGATTTTGTCACACAAGCTGTGAAATCCTATGCGAAAAGAATTCGCCATTGCGGCGGCGAATATCGCGTTAAATTACGATGCTCTTTTTTTTTATTCGCCAAATATGGCCGCCAATGAATATTACAGCAAGTGCGCATTATTCGCTTCGCGTCGCAGGCTGGAAATCGCCATGTGAATCCGCCTTAAATACAGTGAATAAAATTTTTTAGATGCTGAATTGGTTTTCAGTACTTTATGTCAGTACAAAATTGCTCCAGTCAGTACAAAATTTCTCCAGTTTCGTCTTACATCCAGCACTTTTGACCTATAAAACACTTATTCCAAAAAAAAAAGTCAATTTTTTGTACTTTTTTTGACTCTCTTTTTTCAGTACCAAATTTGTACTTGGATTAAGTGTTTTATAGGTCAAAAGTGCTGGATGTAAGACGAAACTGGAGCAATTTTGTACTGACATAAAGTATAACTGAAACCAATTCAGCATCTAAAAATTTAGTGTGAAAATAACTATATATATGAAGAATACAACAAAGAGGTACAGAAAATCAGACACTGAAAGTCAGAGGTCTTCATATTGTTAATTTCAATATATTTTTTCAAAACTAGAAATAAAAATCAACTCTGACAACATCTGATATCGAGTTTGTGAGTGTTAACTCAATTCTATAACATAAAAACCCTTCAATGGTGCTTTATTATTATAAGTTATATTTTTTGTCATAGTCGACTTCACAATCATGTTTTCGTAACTATATTTTTTATTAAATTTTAAATATATAGAAAGCTGTATAACAATGTAAATAATAATTGAGTTAGCTTAACAATACGTTATAGAAAATAAAACTGTCAATATTGTTGTGAAAATTAATTAAAACTTTTATTATAATATATAATAAAGTTGAAAAAAAAAGGAATTAATTCTTAATTGTATTTTGATTATGTAATTACTGTATTTAAAACTTAGGTAATTATAATAATAATAATAATTATTTCTTGTAAGTTTATAACCTGAGACAAAAGTTTAACATTTGATATGAAAGAAAATAAATTGAAACTTCAAAACAAAACATATTAAAAATAAACAAAGAAGTTATATCACTGATTCATTCTTTGAGAAAAAAATATAACGAGCATATTCTTTACCGAGGTGCATGACCTATCTGATATCATTTACTTTTTGATATCAAATTATTCAATGAAACTGATATCTTTTGAACAAATTGCACCATTACAGTGACATATTTATGTCAGTGAAATGCATGCCATATTGACCACCAAGAACAAAGATATAATATGTCAACTTTTAAATACAATACTTGTATTGAAAATTTTATTTCAATAATAATTACACCAATTATAAATAATTACATCAATGTGACTTAAGGGGAAGGTAACACCACGCCCAATATTAACAAAAATTCCTCACATAAAAATTATGAAAAAAATCAAAAATGTTCTAAATGTTCTTCTCTATTAATACATACCTTTTCAGTAGCTAAAATATCAGGTATAAAAATTTGAGCTAGGTTTTTAGTTATGAATTTTTAAAGTTAACATAATTTAACATGGAGAAATGGAACTTCCATGTTAAATTAGTCAAATTTAAAAATTCATAACTTAAAACCTAGCTCGAATTTGTATACCTGATATTTTAGCTACTGGGTATGTAGAGGAGAACATTTTTAATTTTTTTTTTTTCATAATTTTCATGCATTGAGGGATTTTTTTTTAACATTGGGCGTGTTACCTTACCCTTAGTTAAAATTGATTAATCAATTTATCTTAATTAGCTATTATCATATATGATTATACTCTGTGTTGCATATATACGTATTAATTAGTTTATAGATAATTATTTCTACTGTATGTCATAGTCATATACAGTATAATTAATGTGTCATGTAATGTATGTCGTTTTATTCATGTTTTAGGATTGTAAGAATGTATTCATCGATGTATAATCCACAACAATAAATTATATATATTGAAACTAAGAAATAAAACAAATCAATGATATTAAATTATAGCAATTTACTGACATTATGTCAATAAAAGTTTAATTTCCTATTAAATTTACACTTCAATGACAAAAATCATTCTTTATTTAAATAAGCGATTTATGAAAAGAAATATTCATTAGATCCACAGTGTATACAATGTAAATATTACAATTCTCAAGAGTGTTTGATAGACCGGGTAGTTCAACAGTTTAATATCATCCTCTGTGTACATATTAGAATCCGCATGCGGTACCACAAGAAAGAATACATTACTATATACACTGTTACAAATTTTCTGTCAATTACTTTCTTTGTGTTATAAATTAACTTTATAATAGCATTATTGCATCTAAGGTCTTACAGTCCAAATTTTAAGTGGCAAATGGCACACATCGTCGCTCTGTCCCCACTTGTTCATTTAATAGCTAAACATGAAGTTTTATAATAAATGGCATAACTTACTGCACGTAATTGTAAAGCCGACACATAATAACAAATTTAGTCACTTTAATTATAAAAAAATTGCAATTTGGTTGCGTAAACTTTTTATAACACGAGAAAGGTGCGATGTGAATCACGTGAAAATTATACCAGGAACGTAGATTTTACACTGCAGTCAATGGGCAAGATTCACGAAGCTGCAATTGGCCAGGTTTCAAACCACGTTTAACTGGGTGGTTTAATAAGTAAAACACGTATAGTTAAACGTGGTTAAAAACCTGGCTAACTGCCTCGTGAATCGCATCCAATATAACCAAAAAGAAAGACTGACACTAACCTGGTTAGTGAAAATTCGGGTTATCTTCTTGATTATTTTCCTTTTAAAACTTTGAATATTATAGAAAAAGTGTCACGGCCGCCAGGTCTCCACCCATGCAGCTTCAGCTTTAATTAAATCAAAATGTGGATTTGTTGTTTTCTTCCTAAATATAAAAACAAAACTGTAAAATTTGATGGAAATGACTTTTTATTTATTTATTTATTTATTTATTTATTTATTTATTTATTTATTTATTTATTTATTTATTTATTTATTTATTTATTTATTTATTTATTTCACCAACATAAATTACAAAAAAAAAAAAAAACAAGAAAACAAGAAATGGTGAAATGGGATATTTTTCTGAACATAATTTCAATATTCACTGCAAATATATAAGTTCAGTATATATTTATTTATTATTTATGGATCGAAAAATTTTGAATAAAAATCAAATTGGAACCTTAAAAATTAATGTGGCCTTTTAAAGTTTTGTGAATTAATGCACAGGCGTTTATACGCAACAAATATTGAACTTTAACCTAATTTCTCTAACCGTGTATTTTATACAGTATGGTATTATAACGTAAAGTTGATTCTACGACAAAAGCTAACTGCGGTGTTTCAGGGTATAAGGGTAGGGGTGTAGATACCCACATCAGCATGGGGGGAGGTATATACGCACTGGTCCACCACCACGGTAACACGGGAACTGCATGGTTGGCTTTGAGCCAAAATTTGAACAAGCTGCAGCAGCCACCACGCTTTAATATTAACCTCTCTAGCGCACAATTTAATATGCTCCAACATCAGTAGATATAGCTTCAGGCATGGACCTACTTATACAGTAATATAGTTTACACACAGCAGGAGCAAACATCGCATATTAGTATCATATATGTAGTAACACTGTTGTTTTGTGATTTAGTATATTAACAATAAAAAAAAATACATAACAGAATTCAAACTAAATATAATATTTAATAAAATTATTTTTAACCTGTTTAAATTGTTGTCATCATAAACTTTACTTCTTTACGTATTATAAAATAATAAAAAATAATTTATCAAAGATCACAGTAGAAGATGTAAAGAAACCTTTTTTGACCGATCATCTCTTCATGGCATTGAAATTTCAATAGACGCCACAGGGTATAAAATGCACTGCTTTGCATTCTAGTTTAATTGATTGGGCTACATTTGGCACATTGTAAGGACTGTTTCACACTGCCATCGTATCGTATCGCATCGTATGATTTCGTATGATAAAAGTTAAGAATCGATTCTAAATGAGAAACGTGCGATTGCATGCGATACGAAACGAAGCTGTGTGCGCGCGTACACCTGATCGCATATATAGGTTCTTATTTCATTTTTTTTTATCATACGTTGCGAAAGCATGCGATTCTGTGTGAGACAGCCTACATTTTGCCTAGAAACGTACGATCGCATACAAAACGTGGATGTGTGCGACCCGCCTATAAGAGTTTTACAATCTTTGATAGCTTGAAGATATTTTATAAATTTAAATACCACCTAATAAAGATGCGTGACGTCCCTGTACTTCCTAATTAATTCTGAAGGACAATACTGGTACTGAATAATAATTAACATTATAGGTGAACAAAAGGTAATTAAAATGCGTCGCTATTAAGCACCAAAAAAACTTAATATATTTTGGTCTGACTGTAGTTAATCTTTAGTGATCCAACTCACGTACTATTTCTGCAGTACTATAAAGCTACATAAGGAAGTACTAGCTGCATTGATATGTCTTTTATTAACATTGTGGTAGGCCGGTCAAGCCAGAATACAGATTTGGAGTTAGACCAGACTGCACCTGTATTAATGAAAAATATATTTTTTAATCATTAAGTCTACTTTCTCATGTTAACTAATACAAAAAACGACTTTAATGTTAACAAATTTGTTGTTATTATCACTATAGCTTAGCATGAGCCTTATACGTAAAGTCGACATAACGGTATATTGACGTACGTGTTTTGAGCTTTATGGTGAACGTCGTAAAAAAAAGGACCAATCATATGCGTGAACCATAATAATAATTATGAAGTGGAGCATAGTAAATATTATAATAAATATGTGACCTGGTAAACATGTAAAAGAAAATGTCACACTTCCAATCGTAGTATATATACGTTTTAGTTTATGGTTATGTATTTTAACTTCCCATTCCCAGACACTATTATAGTATATTTTTAACACTGCAGTATATTTCTACTTTGGAATTTTCATTTCATGGCAGTGCACTTTTTTAAAAAGATAGATACGCGTGGAGTTGGAAGTTTTTTTTTTTATCAGGAAAAGTTATCATTGTAAAATTTAATAGGAAAAAAATGATAGAGATCATGCAGTTATATAAAAAAGAGGGAGATGAAGAGAAGGAGAAAGAGAGAGAATTAAGGTATAGAGAGAGGAAGAGAGAGGGAAGGAGAGAAAGGGAGGGAGAGAATGAGAGAGGGTAGGAGAGAGAGGGAGAAATGCAGAGAGAGAGAGAGAGAGAGAGAGAAAGAGAGAGAGAGAGAGAGAGAGAGAGAGAGAGAGAGAGAGAGAGAGAGAGAGAGAGAGAGAGAGAGAGAGAGAGAGAGAGAGAGAGAGAGAGAGAAAATTGCATAACGTCAGCAGTCTCACACACAGGAGCATATAATGTGAACACATTAAATCTCTCTTCACACCGCCCCGTCTCACACCAGAAAAGAGATTATCCATGCTAACATTAATCACAGAGGTAATAATATGCTAGCAGACACAAAAATGCAGCCTCATATAAAACAAATGGAAAAGTATGGTCCAATAGCACACGTGGCCTCTGAAAATAGAATATTCTTATCTACTCCTCCCCCGCTAAAGGGAAAATATGCGGGAATATTATTATGTGCTCTTTCTAAAACCTTTTTCTTCTATTTAATACGAGACTTCAAACAAGACTTTTCTTTATGTAAAATAAATTTGACTTTTTTTTTTATATTGAAGCACAAACACTCGAGACCCAAACTAAGCAGATCTCAAATATAACAGGGGACGGACCCAACTCGTATGTCAACCTTTTTTTTCTGCGCATGTCCATCAAATAAAATATATATAAGGGGAGATGCAAAAATTTTAAAGTTTTTTCTCTCTCAACTCGTAGAAAATTTACCAACCTGCATAAAAAATTATTCATATTAAAATAATCAAAACATCAAAACGAAGGAAGTGGATAAAATAATGTTAATAATTAAAATTTTAAATTTTATATTTTTCCCCTTGTGCTCTTTAACTAATTTAAATATAATCATTTTATACATTAATTTTACTGACAGGTATAATTTAATTTCCATATTTGAGGTAGATTCGTTTACTTTATAACACACCGTATTTTTTAATTAAATTATATAATAGATCGATTTTTAACATGCATATCTACCAACGGTGAGACGTAACTCTTTTCTTCGAATTGTTTTTCACTGCGACTACGTATTTCTTGATTATAAATTAAACAAAGAAAATATTAAAAAAAAAACAATAAAAATATTTTTACTCGACTTATAAAGGGAACGAATTCTGTAAAATGCTATGAAAATGGATTCAATACCTCTATCCTAAAGGCCTTTTTTTCAAAACTTTAATACTAATTGACTTGTTACCTTTCATAACTTGGTCAATAATGGAATCTAAACTTGTCTTAATTGTTCTAATTTTTTTACAACAGCGCAAATGCATTTCCCTCTACGCATATAAGGCATTGCAAAATTTGCAAGAGAAAAAAATTAGATCCATTCATTGAATTTTAATGTATATTTTTTCCTGTACTGTAACCGAACCGGGTGAAATCTCATCTTTGCCACACCATACAGGTTACAAATTTACAACACACATACAGTCTTTCAAATGTTAGAATACCCCTGTCAATCATCTTCGGCGTAGTGATTTGTATTCTTCCGACCCATGTTGCCAACAAAATACAAAAAAATAGTTCTTTCACTAGAAAAATAAAGTAGCCGAAAATAAATCAAAGACACTCGATACCTGTTGCATAATAATTGCTAAATTATTGAAATTTCTGTGCAATATTATCTGTCTCGACTTATGTGAAAATCTTCGTAAAATATGAACATATATTTCTGTCCACTAGCTCTATTGAAAATTTTTTAGTGTTGGCTGCCATTTTTTACAGCTGTTGCAGTTGATTGACAGGTCATCCATGAACTATTTTCCACGGGTATTCTAACGTTTGAAAGACTGTAGAAGTGCGAACATCCCGAGGGTTGCTGGATCATCATGCAGCAGGAGTTAAAGCGGATAATAACGACGACAAAGAGGTCAAACTTGAGCTGTCACTGCGAGACTCGATAGTCACCTAAAATAACTCGTATGACGTCATTTGCAGAGCGGGGTGGGGCTCGCCAGGCTAATTGCCCCCCTAGCCGCAAGTAAAATGCTCAGTAGACCGAACATACGCCAGTTCAACCGACTAACGTGATTATCAATGATCACTGATTGAGTAGGTGCTGGCTGGGACTAGCATGGACAAAAATATAAATACTTTTTAAGGTCATTCTGGGTATATATACATAAAAAAACATGTTTCTCCGTCCCATCAATAAACATTGCTATGTCAGCACAGGTGCAATACACATTCAAAACAACATGACTTAATAAAATATATATTTAAGGAACTATGGAAACTTTATAAAGCGGTCGCGGCGTTAATGCACGATGATATTGAATCTACACCACGCGTCACATTTCGTCGTTTTTGTAACGTCCTCTCTCATTGATTAACTGTTAGCAACGAAAGATCCAATTGGCCCAACACAAGCCGAATACTTCCGATCATCTCCGACCATAAACTATTGAAAATGAAGTCCACTGTAGAGGGATTTGAACTCACAATAATACAAACGGTAAAAATTATTTCTTTGTTTCAGTAATCACTTGAACAAAAACAGCAACGCATGCAAAACGAAGCTGACGTAAGACAAACATGGCTGCCATAGAATTTCACAGCAAATGCGCTTTTAACACACTCATGTAAATACACCTTTAATATTCTCCGTTATTGATGACGTCATCCGTCAATATTTTTTAACTCTTTCAGTATAAAAAAATGTATTATATTGTATACTATATTGAGTCACTTACAAAAATAGAACCATTGAATTTTTTTAACAGCGCAATTTTATGTCTCTAACATTTGCAATGAGCAAAAAGTTTGAAATTTAATTTGACTCTCATAAAAAAAACACATAATATTCCACATGTTACATTCAGTAATTGTGTACTTGAATTAAATAACGTTGTATTCTAATGTCATATGTTCCAGGTATATTTGTAGAGATTCCAGGCAGGTGATAACATTGAAAAAGTCTACTGGTAAAAACGTTGACGTGAAGACACGAAATTTGTCCTTGACGGGATTCGAACCCGGAACTTTCAACCACATGCCGTGAGCAAGTGGTTTTATTGACGAAGATGTTTTTGCTGTGATTTGACCACAAATATACGGGCGCTCGTGTACTTGTTGATACTTGTACATTTACCGTATACTGTATACAAAATAAACGTAATAAATGTCATCGGGATCACACCTTGTACACCGAGAATCAAGTTGGAAATTGTCGGAATGTTAACATTGATGTGTTAGTGGGCGTTGTTGCCTTGCACTCTAAAATATAATCATGTATGCTCTATTAGCATGACGTAAAAAAGCAGTTTTTTTTTTCTCTTTCTCATTACTGCAAAGCCGCAATACGCATTCATTTTTCTCTATCCCTGTTTTATAAAACACAGATTTCTATTTTTAAGTTACCCATGTATCACATTATCATCCACTTGTTCGGGGAAAAAAAAAATGCGTCCTCAAAAATACAAAGGTAAAATTACCTGCAATTCCAAGTATTAAAATCGAACCATTAGGACGATCGGCATGGTCTAAATACATAATACATGCAGGTTGTCAAGTTAATCCAATTGGATTTGGATACAAGGACAGTAATTTTCAACAGGCCTGTGACAACACCCAATTGGTGAGGGTTATCCCGAAGATACGCACACTAGAACGTTCCTCATCTTGTCTTATTTACTGACAGTCGTTTTAAAAGAAATGCAAATTTGCAATCTTAGGAGATAAGCAATATCCCCCAAAAAAGCTTCAGTCATAAAAACTGCGTAACATTCCAGCTTTCCCGAGGTGTACTCAAGTGAAATAACATGGCCACTTGATTGTCTGTAAAATGTGATGATATCAAGCAGGAGAGCAATTTAATTTTTGTTCCCTTCACCACACGATCTGTGAGGTACTTTGAAGTGGAAATGTTGTAATAGCAAAAAAGCTTGGGTCAATATTTTTAAGCATCATCGTAAAACTAATAATACAAAAACAAAGAGAAGCTAGCCCCAAGCTTATAAAATAAATGGAAATTTTAATTAATGTAAAACAGTATTATAGTTAAACACTTTATAATTAAACAAACATGTAGTTAGTACTCTACTTCATGTTTATACATGTTGGAGTACATTTATACATGCATATGTACTAGCTATAGAGAAAGAGGAAAAAAAAATGTAGTTAATTGTAATTGTTTTTTTGTTTTTTCATTTTGGTAAATAAGCATTCTTTGTTTTTAATACGTTTTATATCAAACATATCGAGTCTTAATATTTTTCTTTATTATTAGTCTCTTGATATACTATTATGAGATATCATTATAGTAATTATGTAGCTGTATTACATACTGCAAAGCTTCGTTTTAGTTATAATAGCGTCGTAATTAGAGGATATATAAATGTTGGAAGCGAGTTCTTCAAAAATAAAAAATCTATTATATAACGTGTTATCAAACGTCTTAAATATTAAACAGAGCAGATCTACAACTCTCGCTTGTTCATGATAGTAAGGAACAAAAATACAGAATTAGATGAATGCAGGATCGTCTTCCTAATTATTATCGCAAATCAATTTCCAAATGAAAAATAACCCTCTACATTTTTTCCCTTTGCATTACAGCCATTTTAGATGCACTTATGCCATTACGCTATTGAAATATCAATGAACTTATGTATTTTCCACATATTATATTTATATACCACATTACAATAACATACATGATATAATTTCTCTAATTAATACCAACTCAGTGGTTATAAAATTCATAATTTAATTAACTCATGTTAACTGGGATGTTAATAATTGAAGCCCGAATGCATATTGAACAATCTATATTAAATTAGTGTCGTATCTCCGCACACGTGCTTAGCTTACTATTATTATGTCACTGACGTTTTCCTATTTCCCTTCCCTTTATTCTGATGACAACAAAACTGTACTTGGTCCACAATCTTTTGGACCTAGTTGAGGCTAAAATACTCATAGATTACATATCATAAAAACCAATTACATAGATTTCTATCTTGAGGTTTAAGTATACTACGACGTTGTCATGCAAGAACGGAAGAGGTAAAAACTCTATATGCTGCTGGCTTTTAAACAATCGCTTGGTCTTTCATTAGCAAGCTCAGAGAAGAGCTTAATTACAACCTTCTCCTCCCTATGTGTGTTATATAGAGGGGGTTAGTTAGCTTCATGGAACTCTACACTATAATCACTTCTCTACTAGTATGTACGAGCAGTTAGTCAATACTCATCAAGAATGCTTATTATACCGCGAGCTACTGACGTATATAATAATATAAAGGTACTTTTCCATGGAGCGATGTCAAGCGGGGCTTGGCGAGGCGAGAAAAGCGCATTTGCTTCAATCTTGTATGGCAGCCATGTTGACGATTAAATCGCTCCCCGCAAGGCGAGAAAATCCCAAGCCTCTGATTGGCTGCGGCACGAGATTTTCTCGCTTTCCCCGCTCCATGGAGATGTACCTTAAAGATACTTTTCCATGGGGCGATGTCAAGCGGGGCTTGGCGAGGCGAGAAAAGCGCACTTGCTTCAATATCATATGGCGGCCATATTGGGGTGAAAAAATCGCTTTCCCGCAGCGATTAATTAAATCCCGCCGCGATTTTTTCACTCAAACTTGTGCGCCTATCTCGCTCCGGAATTTACATCGCTCCATGGAAAAGCACCTTAGCGCGACCGAGATGCATATATATATATATTATTAAATGATTTAATTAATTTTAATTTAATATAAGTACTTCTCTTGTTATCGCGGGGTAGAGTGTTTACTTAAAATTTAATTTATGTATAAAACTAATAATTTTATGATAATTCCATATCAATTTCTAAAATGATGGATGAATTGATTTTATTAATTAAATTTACCTAATGAAGCGAAAGTTCAGAAAATATAAAAAGGTTGCAGTATAATTATATCGGCGGATATGATACAGATTTGACAGAGTAATTTAATATTACAAATAAAAATTTAATTAAAATTTCAAGCATGAAAGCTTTATTTATTTTATTAATTAAATTTTAATACATTTTATGAAAGTATTACATAACGCGTCATTATCCACAAAGATCATCAGCAAGATAAATTAATTGCATTATACTGTACAGTATTGCCAAGGTTAATTTACTTCACGAATCCAGAAAACATGAAATTATCGAACATCATTAATAACATCGGTTTCAATAAATTTAAAGAAGTTAATTAATAATAAATCAGAAATCAAGTTACATGACGTTTTGGACATTTTTATGACATTTACTTTAATATAATTATATATAATATATAAATATGTCAAGAAAATATTTAATTAAAATTTTAATACGAAGATTTCTCAAAAGAAGTTACATGAACACGATGTCTATAAAGTTATTAATTAAGGTAATTAATTGGTGGTTTGTATGTGGCGGTCACGCACGCTCAAAGTTGTGCTACTGACATCGTCCTAACGAGCTGTACCTTTTTAACATCACGATATAGAATTAGCGTCAGTTTAGCGTGCCGTGTCATTATTTACACTTTACGAAATACCAGCTGATTTCTTACACATGAGTTTAGTGAAAGCATTGTTTTAGCTAACCTATAACATCAATATTTATATAAATAATTAAACAAAGGAGTCGATGAATTACGTAAAATTTTGTCTGGCAGTTGTGTATTGCAATTTTTATGCTATACAGTAAAGAGTATTAATTCAGAACCTTAGTAAATATACATTTTTTTTTCTTTATATCATTAAAAAAAAACATAAACCAGTGAAAAATATTGCTATACATTTCGGTATTTAAACCAGCGTTAAGTATAAAATTTGAAACCTATCACAAAAAGGCAGAGTTGGTTGATTTTTACTGAATATTCTATCTATCTCGCTCTATATATGTTATTCTGCCAAATTTAAAAACAACCTTTTAGTAAAATAATTTATGAAAAGTGTCCTTTGTATTACCAATTAGAAAAGCTTTCACAAAATTTAGCATGCCTGTGTTTATATAAGTAAAATAACACAAGTAGCACACCTATTTAACACAAAAAGTAATGTATATTAAGTGGCCGGAACGAATTGCAATATTAACTATATTTATTTACGCATGCTGTGTTATATCAACCAATAAATAAAAATTGCAATATATCGGCTTCAACCTAAAAAAAAAAGCGAAAGCAATACATGAATATATTAAAAAACTGTAATTAAATTGCATGACTTTTTATTATTATCTTGCAACTACAAAAAGTTGATGATACTACAGTCAAATTAATTTAATATTCCTTCCGGAAGTAGCCGGAAGTGAAAAGTTTGCAGCTCTTCTGTTTGTAATTCAGTTTTGAAACTTTACGGTATGTTTTGAAGTAGAAGTACTGAGCTATGTGTAAAAATGTAAATATGAAATACGAACAGGAAGACCAGAAATCTCACACTTCCGGCTACTTCCGGAGGGAATACCATATAATTGGAGTGTAACTGTATTATTACGGTGGTGACAGACTGGTGACAATGTGATGTACTGTCCTCGGGAGGTCATTAGCCAAGCGGTCGACGTTCCTTGCCGTTAGCAGTATACGTGCGATCGCCGTCAGATTTCTCTCTCGTTCCCCCCGGGTTTAGACCCCGCAATCAAAACCAATTATATACAAGTCCTTTGTATTTCATATCCTGCTGGATGTATCGATCTATGACACGATCAAATTTAATAGTAGAACAATAATAGAGTATTTTCCTTTCTATTCAAATCAGGAAATTTATGTAATTTAAAAAGGAGATTTAACTTTTACCTGTCAATCATTTTTTAAGTGATGATTTAATAAATCAATAAATTGATTTATTTTCTGTATCCAATTTTTTGATTCTGCACTTTTGACATAAATAGTTCTGTAAAAATAATTAAACGATAAATATACTATCAATAATTTCATTTCGTGACAATAATTAATTGAAAAAACTCGAGAGAAAAAACCTGCAGGGGTTTAAAAAAAAATGATTTTGATAAAAAATAATTATTGATTTTAGCTTTTTTAAAAAATTCTGTGTTGTCATAAATGAATATAGATTATAACTTCAATGAAAAAATATACATTGTTTCATTCATTTCACGCATTTAAATGAAGCGATTGTATACGCACGGCCTTTAAAATAATAACAATTGTTGTTTATTTGACATCATTATTCATTAACATGCGAGTACAGTCATAACAAAAAATAAAATAAATTAGCATAATTAATTCATAAAAATGCCATCGTTCGCGCGCTCCTAAAAATTTTAATAAGGTAAATAATAAAAATACGAGAGAATAAAAATTATTATATAATATTAAAAAAAGTACTTTTTTTTTGCCAATAAAAAATAAATGGAGGTACATTTTTTTACCAGTACGTACGCCTACATAAAAAAAATGACAGCAAATGTTAGTAAATTTTTGTACATAATATGTAAAGAATCTTCAATATATTTCTTACTTTGTGTCAGTCCGGCCGTGTCCCAAGTAATCTCGGCATGTCTCAACACTTGACCTGCATGTCGCCTGCACTACCTTCTGACAGATCACACAATGCAGTGCCCGCCTTTTCCTTCTTCGGGCAAAACAAACCTACTCAACTTCAAAGCAAAACACAGATTTTTAAGCTAAATATAGTATTTGCTGCCACCTGTTATCATGACCTCGAACTAAAATTTGTAATACTCAGCACTTAGCTGACTCCTGGTGGCAATATACTGTACTAAAAAATAGGAGGGTATCTTCTTCAAAATTTATCTAAAGAGTAAAGAGATATCTATGATGTCCGCCCAAGTCCATGAGATTTCAGCTCCGTCATTCCGAAATTATGAAACTCGCGCTTAACGCTTTGATAATAAACAAGTGCTTGCACCATCCTTGCAAGGTCTTGGCACTATTTACTGTTAATCAGTCCAGAAGAATATGTAAGGCTCTAAAAATAATTAACTCCATGACCCGCATGTAGTCCAGCAGAAAGTACATGATTCATGCAGTGATTGCCCTCATTATTATTTAAATATACCAAGTGCTTGGCCAATCACGTAAGGTTTGAAGTAGTCTCTTGGACTAGAAATTATATTCTAATTAATGAGAAGAATTTTCATATTTCTCATGTCCGTATTGTAGCTTATTCATTCATGAAAATACGTCACACTGAATTTGCAAAATAAATTTTGACATTTAAACATCACCCACATTCTATATGATTATAAGCAACATATATAATAAACAAATGCTGCAGTATATAATTTCAACTGTCTCTAAATTCTGCAGTATATATTCACTTGAAAGTTTCACATTCTTTTGTAGCTTATATATATATTAGAGGAACACATATACGCTGCACAAAGTACTAAAACTAATATTAACTGCTGTCTTTGAAGCTATAAATATAGATTTCAAGTAGTTTTACTTCCGCTGACGCAGACGGTGTATGGTATGGCACTTGACTTGAACCTTGAGCCTCAAATTAGCATCACTTCTCGGATCCCACAACGTCAGCTAAACTGATTTGAGAATCAAACAGTCTCATCAACAGAGAAAGTATGACGATTTAAATAACTTAATTACCATCAGGATAACTAAACAATTGCAATTACAGTATGTAGTTCTAATTATCTTAGCAATAGAGTACAAAATAAAAATTGTAGGAAATTTTGAAATAAAAAAAAAATCAAACTCAATTAGAGCTTATGTGGCATAGGTTGATATGTTACCAATTTGTTACCCGCTCTCGTATCTGAAATCTGTGTGCTGAGCAAGAGGGTTGTCTTAGATTTTATCCCTCCCATCTCCTAATTATTTCATTATACAACAAAATGCACGAGAAGTAGATCACGGCTTTTCCGCCCAATTATTTCCCCAACGTCGCAGAATACCCTGGCTACGCCACTTGACTAGAAAGCAAGGAGGAAGCTCTTCTTACCTGAGCGACGTTCTCGAAGTGCTCGTGGCTTTTCTGGTAGACCCTCGCCTTGGGCAGGCTGCGGCCAATCCCGGTGTTCTTACGAAGGAACACCTCCCCGTGGTTGTCCAGCCAGTCAAGAACCTGCGGCAAAACGACAGACTCGTCAGCAGGGTATACTAAATTGGTGCTATTCAAGCATAACATCCCTATTTTCATTGCTTGAAAAGAGTGAGTAAATAATAATTGAAGGAAAAAACAACTAGTTTATCTCTTAATTTGTAAAATACAAAAAATTTATTTACTTTGATTGGTCCAAAAATTGACTCAAAAATAAAATCAATGACAAATTTATTACTATGTATACTTAAATTTTTATTACCAAAGTGTAAGGAAAATTTGAAACAAAAGTTTCTAGAATGAAGGACGTCTAGACAAGACTGAAAGTCTCACCTGCTTGACATCCTCCTGGAACAGCCTGAGTGCCAGCCGCTGGTGAAGTTTGATCTTGTTGGTGTGCCAGCGCTGCTCAAGAGCGCGGTGGTGCCCCAGGATCTGATGGATCACCGCCAACACGTGGCTCGCACCTTCCGAGTAGTCTGCCGCGGGGTTACCTCCCCCACCACGACCACCCTCGTAGCTTGACGAGCCCTCACCCTGCAGCCAGAGAAGAGGGTTCTTAGCAGCAGTTGGGGATGAAGAACCAGACTAGTGCAGAACTAGGGTAGTTAATTTATTTGATTAAATGTAACCTCTTTTTTTCACCCATGCTTTGACATTTTTTTATATTAGAAAAAAAGTATCTGATTTAAATTATTTTTGTATTGTTTAGAAATTAAGTTTTTATGTATTTGGAAACTACACTCTTAAAAAAAGATATCAAAGATATTAGCGTTAAATACTTTCTCAATTACATTAAATAGTTACACAAATAAATGTATCACATAACACAAAGCAAGAAATAGTAAAGTAAACAAATTGCAAGCATGATAATAACATTAAATTGTTAAAACCAGATATTAATTGATGAAAATAACAGAATAACGGACAACTTAACGAGAATTATAGAACAATTTAATCATGCACAGAAACTTTAGGCAAGTTATGAGTCTCACTAACTGTTTTATTTAAGTCATGCAGAAATAGTTTAACTTTCTGTCTCTTAATTTTAGGCTATTGTTTATCAAGCACATTATATTCACAAAGAACTTGTAGATTTTAGCCTGAAAAGTTTCAGCATCAACATTTGAAATACTTTATCTTGTACAACAAATCTTTTGGAATACTCCCTTTTATCTATAACATAATGCATTACAAATTACACAAGCAGCTGATTTTTTCAATTACAAAAACATGTTATAGAAGTATAAATTTTACCATAACAATCAAATTAACAAAATATCTATATAGCTGCTTTGCAATATTCCTAATCAAAAATTAAAAAAAATGTTGTATATAAAGAGGAAAAAGAGTAGAAAGAATTCCTACATGTTTTCTGCTTGATTCCATCCCCGGTTGATTACAGATCTGAACCAGGTGATCCAGTTGATAGAGCAGCTTTTTGCTTGTACTATGGACCTGAAAATTCCATCACCGCCAAGAGTTAGACCCCCGTCAGACATGAAGAAAGCACACATACACCTCAGATGTAACAAGGCCCCTCTTCCCAGCACCACTGGAAAGTAAACAATTAGCAACATCCTGTCAGTGCACACTGGTCATGGACAGTTGTCACTTTTTAAAAAGATTAATAAGCTCATAATCTTTGGTTCAAGCTCAGTGCCGTAGCAGTTAATTAATATTGAAGGCAACTTAACAAAATGAGAAGGGAAAATGAAACCAATTCCTTTAATGACCATAAGTTTGTACCCACTAAATCCGGACTTAATCTGAGATTATTCTAGCTACAAATAGTAAAATAGATTATAATAATAATAATAAGATTAAATTATATTAAATTTATTGGTTACCTCTTACGGTCATCAGTAACATTAAATATTTGTATAGGATGTATGGTTATTTACTAACAGAAACATTTAATCAATACAATAGAGTCTGAGATATAATGCAGATATTTTGCATCCAAATTTTGAATTATTTGAAAGTTTGAATGAAAATAAAATTCTTTAGTCACAACATTTCATGCAAGTTGTCCCAACTCACTGAACATGACCAGCGTGACACAGAGATTAAGGTTAGCAGCACAGAGAGAGAAGCCGCCACAAAGAGAACTAGAGGAGCGTACGTTGGTGTGACAGGCGCAGAACGGAGGGGACTGCTGGGAGTGACGCAGCATCACCATCCGGTCCAGTCCGTCCAGCAGACCTTGGTACCCGTCGTACACCTGTAACGAGTCGCCACATAGCGAAGGGGGAGGTCACACAAGAGGGAAATGGTGATGATTTGAAACCAAAACTACCATAAAAATGGCAGCAAAATTTATTCTTTGTAAACACAACATTCAATATTAAATTTTAATGAACCTTTTTAAAAATCTTTAATTAAACATTTAAACTTCTCTCAATTTTTGGTTAAATAATAATTAATACTGTAGCAGTTTCACTGTTACAAAATTTTTAACAATATACTTGGCAATAATTGTGATATATTTTCTGGTTCAAAGACATTGTCTCAGCTTCATCCATACTAGAGACTTAACATTTTTAATGGCACATTACTTTCATTAAGACAACAATATCCCACCATACCTCCATAATACCATCAACACATTGCTTTTTATTTACAATTTTAATTTTTAATACACAGTTATTAATATAACACATATTAGGCTTACAAGATCGGATAAAAACTCCCTTACCAGTTACGGTTCAACCAACTATTGATCATTGTCATTAAAAAAATATATAGTGCACATAAAATTTGAGGCACATACATAGACTTCTTCTCTACAATCAATAATTTTGTATGTTTTATGTTGATTTTTTGTTCTAGTTTTAGTTACTTTTTAATTATGACGTTACCCTTAATTGTTTTGTTCACAACTAGTTGTTCAAAAAAAAAAATAATAATAATTAATCAATAAATTAGCTAGCGGATTTTGCTCAAACCTTACATGTGACAAAGATCAACATGTAATTTTTTTGTGTTACTGTTCCAGATCAGCACATGTCTCAGCACCAACTAACCCTCATTCTCCAGCACTCACCTCGGTGTAGGCCTGACACATTGCCTCGTAGAGACTCTGGTGGGTGTGGATGGCAGCCTCAAGCTCCGTGATGTCACTGGGGGCGTTGCCAACCTCGCAGGCTTGACTCCAGGCGGGCGTGCTTTCAACGTACTGCAATGAAAATCACATGAGGATTGCATACTTGGCCACACACATGGAAAAGTTCACACACACCAGCGAGTCAGTCACAGAACTTTTAATTCAAATTCTCAGTGAAACATACTAAAATTTTCCTTAATAATTGGTAACTCAACATAATTTTATTATTTAGCTTAGAAATGAACCTTTAAGAAATTTTTGTAATGCATAATTGGATAATGGACCTCGAGTTATGTATTGTCGATATTATTTCAGATTTTTGTGTACCCTTTGAAAATATTATACACACAAGCACAGGAAAAGATGCTGCATTACTATGAAATCACAGCGCGTCTTTCCACTCAATTTTGAGTGTGTTCGAGGGTTCAAAAAAATCTGAAAAAAATTGATAATACTTTATGTTGAGGTCCTATATACATTAAAAAAATTTCACGGTTGTCCATTGTCTATGTAGGATTTATTTCCGTGACACTGGTTGTGCTTTCATTAATGCATTTAACTTAAATTATTGAATTCCAAGGAAAAAATTATTTTAAATGTACTACTGTAAAAACAGGTACAGAAAAGTTGTTTGCAGTAATTTTGGCAATTGCAATATACAAATGCGAGCACTTAACGTGCCCATATAAGAAATTATCTTCAGCTTCTACTAAAAGTGGTATTTAAATTTTAATTTTGAAGTATTAAAGCACTACAGATGTAATGAGTGATCCATGAATGAACTCGCCAATGAGTGCCAACTTATGAATGAATATCAATGAAGCCAGAGCCGGCAAAACTTACTATCACGTGCAGCTGCAGGTTAGAAGAGGTAGGCATAACATAAAAGTAAATTAACACATGAGGGTGGGGAGAAAAAATTAAATATGGGGAAGGTAACACGGATAAGCTGATTGACATAGTTCTATTTGATAAACATGTAAACCTTAATTAGCAGTGCGTAACAAATTCTGGAATTTTTTGAGAGACAGATTTTAGTAACTAAAAGCTACAGAAAAAGTTCATAACAATAATTATTCAAAACAATTTTTTTTTAATTTTTTTTTTTTTAAATTTTAGTTTAGCTAGGGCTTTACCATGAACAGCCAAAATAAAAAATTAATTTAAATAAATGGTTTTGAAATTTTTTCTGTAGCTTTTAGGTACTAAAATCTGTCTTAAAAAAAAAACAAAAAAAAAACAGAATTTTCATCACATTGCTAAGGTGTTAATAAAATAGAACTATGTTGATCAGCTGATCCATGTTACCTTACCCTTAAGAAGGTACACAAATATACAATGAAACATGTTACTTTTCATAAATTTAGAATCAAAATATCATAACTGCAAGTATGACAATAAAAATAAACCTTATATTTAGAAGAAATAAGGTTTAAAATTATAGTTTTTTAACATTGGAGTTACAACATTTGAAGTTCTAAACTTGAGATTTTTATTATGGTGTGCTGTTAAGAGGTTATGTACAATTGGATTTTTTTACAAAGCATTTACAAGCACCAAGGAGTTTATAAGCAGCACAAGGAAGTACAACATTGCTAGTACAATAGTTGATAATACAGTAGTTGTGGTAAAATGAGCAATCTGCAATTTTCAGCCTTATCGATCAGGTGAATATTGTAGATTACTTACTTCACCACACTCTACTATGGAAATGATCACAGAGGTGTTTTAAAAAGCTCCAAAACCATGAAAGTTCAGACCATGCTTGATTGAAGCCAATTAGTAAAAGGTAGATTAGTGTTTACAAAAATTAATATGTAACATTTATATGAGCCAATCCTTTAAGCAGAAAAAGTTAGTAGATTTAAAAAGGCTTCATGATCAAAAATGAAAAAAATTCATTCAGGTGTCATTAGGTTAAAAAAAGATAAGAAAGTGAACTTTGTGGATTTATTTGTTTTTGATCACCAAGCCTTCATATTTATTTCTATGACCTGCATGAAATATTACTGTATGCATCTCAGGACAACATGAACAGATGAACTGATGAACTGCAGCTCCCAGAGACAAGGAAATGCAGACATATTTTTTTAGAGGAAAAGCAAATGGGATACAAAAAAAGGTTTAAGATCACATAGACTGCATAGTAGCACCCATAAACAGAGTAGGGGTAAGGTTCATGCTGTCTTGAGATGACACTGCACTAAAAATTAGTCTTAATAACAGACAATTGATTTTGATTATTATTCACAGTTTTCCACCCAATTGTTAGGTTTGATTGCTCCGATAGCCCATGCAGACAGGGGTGAGGAAGAATCGGAGCACCACTCAAGGACAATGGTTTGCCTCGTACCTGTTCTGCCTTGTGATGGAACAGAACCGAGAGACTGAGGACTGCGTTTCTTTCGTCCAGACCTGCCGCGAACTCCTTCCACGCCCTCTCGAGCCTGGCAGCCACGTGGCGAACTCTGGAGGCAGCGTAGTGACCCGACTCTAGCAGACGGTTGGCAGCACCAAGCACGCGGTTGATGTTCACGTAGGCATTCTGTGGAGAGGAATGATGTTAGAGAATGTGAGGTATTTTTTGTTTACATTAATCCGCAGATGTGCAGAGATGGGGCGATTTCACATAACAACTATGAAGAAAAGGTTTCTTCAGAACTGTGTGTATTTATTTGAAACTGACCTAAAATAATTTTTCTAAATTTTTCTAACAAGTAAGTGGAGTTCTTGTATTTTGCTAAGAAAGAATTAAAAATCAAAACGTAGTTTGTAAGAAATTTAAAAAGAGTATGATTTAATCAATAATTGGAAGTACATTTTACTGTGATCTGTTGGATTAGCATTTTTGTTGTTGAATTGTATATTTACACTACTGTATTATATTATTTAACTTGGTGTTTGGCTCGTGAGGTATTTTGTTACAAACTGTCTACTGAGGATAACAAACAAGATGAAAACACAAGTTAAATGTGTTGGGTATTGTAATGGTTAATATTCACTCACCATGGAGTTTGCAGTAAAATGGTTATGTTCTTCTTGAAATTGTTGGGACAGTTGGTACGAATGACCAATCTCGACATAGTTTGATAGGAACACTTCACGGTTTCGACAGATCCAGTCCAGCATCTACAAAAGAAAATTGGCATTAAAAAACAAGAAACAGAGAAAAACATAAATTGTAAAATAATTTAAAATAAATTGTTTTAAAAATATAAAACAAAGACTTTGAGGAATGCTTGGAATACTTTTTGGTTATTAAATATATCCAGATCAGGAACACATAAACATAAAATGCTTGATACCGGCTGGCATTGAATTATCCATGCAGGGAAGATTTTCATAACAAGCTCTTAATGTAATAAATATAAGAGAAATAAATATAGCTGGAAAGGATACAGATATTTTATTATACAAGGATTACAATGTTTTTTTCCCTCCTATTTACAATGGAGTATCAACTTCAATTTTTTTTTTATATTGCTGAAATGGATACAGCGTGCAAAGTTATGCTACCCTGATTTTTTTTCAGATTTTTTAGAGTCCGGGAACTATTTTTAAAAAATTATTGAAAGTCCTTTTTGTGACGTCACGAGGCGGCAAGTCCAATCTTTTTCTTAAGGAGCGGCGTCTTGTGACATCACAAAAAGAACTTTCAAAAATTTGTTTTAAAAATAGTTCCCGGGCTCTAAAAAATCTGAAAAAAATCAGGGTAGCATAACTTTGCACGCTCTATCCATTTCTGCAATAAAAAATATTGAGGTCGAAACTCCATTCAATTAAATTTAAAACAGGATTTACAATAACACACTCAATTAAAATTTAAACCATCTATGTACTCTAAACTCTAAATCTTTAAAATGAACACCAGTATACTGATGGTGTTCATTTCATTCTATAGACAGCATAAAGACCTGAAATATCTTTGACTAAATATGCACATAATCCCAACTAGGAGACTGCACTAAATGCTAATACTCTTCGTCAACATAATTTCCTTGGTTAAGCTGACGTTGTCCCACCTTGTCACAGTCCTGCTCAAAGAGCCTCAGTTGGAAGCACTGGTCGAGCCTCGCCTTCTTGTGTGCCCACAGGGAGAGCAGCTGCTGCTGGGCGGTGCGTCCGGCCTCCAGGTGCTGCAGGATCACCGGCACGCTGGCCTGCAGGTCGGGGTTGGCAGTGCCGGAGCTCGCCTCGGAGTCCCGCCCCGAGTAGCCAGAGTCGTAGCCGCTGGGGCCACCCTCGCCCGACAGTCTGCGAAAGCGTAGTGTTAGATAATGTAGACATGTCTGTTGTGATTCTTAATAGGTTTACATTTAAATTGGAGGGAGATGAGATTGAGAGCAGAGTGATCAAGAACTTACACTAAAATTAAATTAAAAAATGCTACATCTCAATTGCAAAAAAAAAAAAGGTTAGTTACAATAATTAGAATAGTCAAATTAATTTGATTTTTATTTTACATAGCCAAGGATACTATAACCATGCTTTAAAAGTTGATATGCTGACTAAAAATACATTGACCTGTCTATTATTTTTTAATGTAAAGTAGGCTACGGTTGAAATGTCAAAAATTACAAAACAGGAGACGTCAGAAGCACTTTCTCGCTATCATCAAAGTAGTGATGTACAGTATCAAACAATATGAACAACTTTAATAGTTTCAATAAGTCCTTCTAAAAGAGTACATATTCAAATAAATAAGTTGACAATGAAACATCTTGAAAATTAATGAAGGATCATGTGAATTAAAAATTTATAATTGAATGTTAGATTTAAAAAAAAAAAAAAAAAAACTATTTTTTATATGTGGTGATAAAGAATGGAGCTCTTAAATTAAAAATGTAGTTTTAAAACTAACAGACTCATAATGCATCACTATGTCCATAGATTGACAAAGGGAATTCTTTGAAGGACACACAGGTACAGACTCTTCCCCATCCTTATCAAAATTAGGGAAGGACATACAGAGGGGAGTCTTGTTTGATGTGGTGCAGCTTGGTGTCCCACCTCTGCAGCAGCCGCTGGCCCACGAGGTCCACCTCCTCAACGGGGGCCTTCAGGATCTTCTTCTTCATCTCCGCATGCAGCTCCAGCGCCACCTTGGAGCCAGCCACGTCGTCCGCGAGGTCTCCGCGAGAGAGGTCTTCCTGGAGGTCGTCAAGTCGATCCAGCAGGTCAGCAGCTTGCCACAGGAAGTCCTCCAGCGCCTGGCAGCCAATCAGAGAGAGGGATTAGAGAGATGGACCAATCATATCAAAGCAAGATACTAGAGTGTACTGAAGTTGTCAACAAAATCTTGTTCACAAATTGAATCCTTTATTTTTTTACATGAAAGATAATAGAAATATTTTGTGTGTTTAAAGCAATTTATATGGAGATCTTGTCAAAGTAGTATGAAAAGGGCATAATATGTTGATTTGCTAAGAAAAATAATTTTTGAATATACATAACACAACAGTACTGTGAAACTATAATACAAGCAGGTTCAAATTTTCTACCTTAAAAAATGTTGCTATTAATAAAAAACATGACTCTCATGAGCATTATTTTGGCTTCAAAGACACAAAGACAAAGTCCACTCACCAGTCTCATCTCTATCCAGTGCGCGTGGTCGTAGTGGAGGGAGCCGTCCAGCTCGGCAGTCAGCTGTGAAGAGTCTATCGACTTGGGCAGCGCATCAAGGCCAATCATGGACGTCTGTAACATGGGGAAGGTTAGAAACATACTTGAATGAAACATAGCATGTGACTATTTAGATTTAAAAATAAAAATGAACAATTTTTATTGAATTATAAATTTAAGAAGGAGTTCTTCTAAAATAAACCAATTTAATTTTTCAATATAAACTTTTAAATTTTGTTAATTATTTCTTAAAGCATGAGACAATATTGAAAATAAAAATGAACAATTTTGATTACTTTAAGGGTGAATTATAAATTTTCTTCTAAAATACACCAATTTACTTTTTCAATATAAGCTTTTAAATTTTGTTAATTATTTTTTTAAAAACTAGAAATTGATTTCAAATATATTAAGAAAAAAACATTAAAATAAAAGTAAATAAGTAAAAAAAAAAAAAAAAATCGTAAAAACAAATGGGAACTTGAAAACGAGTATCTCCATCCTTATAATAGTTATAATTTTATTTTATTAGTTTTATTTTATTATACTTAAGATTACATTATTTAATTTCCTGATCCTCTACTTGTAATTTACGAGCATCCAAGAGACCTTACTATTTTACATCTCACGCAAATTATGATGCCGTACATTATTTACAAACAGCAACATAATGCCTCACCTCAAACTTGTACTTGTGGCTGGCCAGCGAGGTGCGTTGTTTCTGCCAGAAGTTGTCCGGCTTGATGATGTAGGCGACGTGCACCAGAGTGGAGCAGTGTTCCTGCAGAACCTTCAGGATGGGCTTGACGGTGCTCCACGTGGAACCTCGCATGTCCACCACCACCGAGAATCCCAGCTCTCTCTGCTCCTCGCTGAAACAAGGAAACCAGTACGTCAATATTATCTTTGCAGTAGGTATTATTCAGTAATGTCAAATCAATAAAAAATGTCTAATTTACGTGAAATTTAACAAAGTTTCGCCTTCAGATGTGAGCAACTTAAATGTCATTATATTAACATTATAATTTAGTGCTCAATTTTCACGATGTACTACAACATAATCGACGAGTAGAATAGTCCGGTAACATTAAACTTCCTTTAATTTGAATGTCATTCAGGTAAAAGGTTGTTATTATATAAATATAAAAATAAGATTCTAGCTTTTTATATTGAAAAGTGGATATATAAGCTCTGTGGAAATCATTATAGTGAACGATGAACATTTCTTCAGAATAATAAATGAAAAAAAGTATAATATGCAATAAAGAAATGTTTGAAAATTATCTTATCGTAGAACTTTCAATGTAGTTAAAATATAGACACTATCATGGCATGGGATGAGCCAGCGTTCTCAGGCCATTAAATTTTGTACATTTGAGAGTACAGAGGCACTTCCATTACTTCAATTTCGTTAACTAAAGCATTGATCTTAATGAAGCCGTACTATCCACTCAGCTTATTTTTTTTCCCTTAAGTTAAGCTTTGATATGTAAATCAAATAGAATAATTAATTCATGTGTGTAAGGCGATCTTGATCTTGTTTTAAACCTTTCCAAAAATAGTGTTAAATTATTTATACAAACACTCTATCAATAAATTAAAAGGAAGTAAATTTCTGAAATTTCTTTGTCGCCTCTCTACTTTTTAAGAACTTTCTCACTTCTTCCCTAATATTACTTTGCAAGGGTATAATTATATGCTACATTAATGCAATTAACACTAAACGTTTTACAACCCTTTTGCATGATGCATACTACAAAGCTAATGGGAAATAATAATAAATTTTAAAAACTGCAGCTTATTAAATTATTTACCAGCATGCCACTTAACAAAATAATTCAATTTTTACAGATTTTTTATTAGTCAGATTTTTTTTTTACCCTTTTCATTTCATATGCTTTTAGCATGAAATTTTTATGCAACGAGATCGAAATTTTACAATCCCTCCTTCATAAAGCACTATAATCCGTAATTGTTGTAGATTTTTTAGGCTATATTACTCATTAATAAAAAAAACAAAGAGTGTCGATAATAATATACTTTTCGTGTAGTGTAGTGTAGTGTATTGGAATACTTCCTTCGCCAAAATGGACAACCTGCATGATGATGATTTTTTTTTTTTTTTTTTTTTTTGCAGAAACGAATAGAGGGTACCAAATTATGCTACTCTTGTTTTTTCAGAGTCTCGGAACTAAACTATCTTCAAATAATTATTGAACGTACTGTAAATTATAATATTGGAACCCCTGAATCCTTAATAAAAAAGATAGGACCTAGACGCCTCTATTGATACCTCCAGGGGGCGTGGTCGCACTTTTAATAATTATTTAAAAATAGTTCCACGTATCTCAAAAAAATCTGAAATGTATAGCCTAATTTGGTACCCTCTATTTATTTCTGTATTAAAAAAAAATCCCATGGCATCATGCATGTTGTCCATTCATGATATTTTATTGCTTTACGATTGCACATAACAATATAAGCACGACTAATCATACAGCAATAATCAATTAGACATAAAACATACATATACAAACAATTATTACATTTAAAAATATTCATATTACAGCAGTATGGTGTATAAACTGTAACTGCATATCATCACACTAAAGACTAACGTAAATAATATAGCTTGATCACGGCACATCGATGCTTCTGATATATTGAGGCGAGTGAATTTTTTTTAACGATGACTGTACAGAAGCAGAAGTAATCCAATAATTAAAAACTTATTATTAGTGACTTCTATGAAAAAAAAAAGAGGAAGAAAAAATTTATATGGTTGAGAATATAATTGAATTGACATAAAAATAAAACTTAAAAATTATAAAAGTTAAAATGTAATTGCCATCAAGACTTAAAGGCAAAGTTAAGAAAGATTAAATAATTTTCCTGTAGCTGACATTGGAAGTCTCGTAAAACATTTCTGTCTAAAAAAACTTGAGCAGACTTTATCTATGGATTTATGACCAATTAGTTCCAAGCCAGTTAACGATTTTACAGAAAAAATAAAAACGAAATTCATTAAAATTAAATTTTTATTCTCTTTAAATTTGTAGTTTTTCGTGACTTCCTGGAATATATTTTTAGTACAAAAAACAATTTATGATCTTTTTTTATTTTCTATTTTTAGACGAGGAAGGAAACAAAAATTAACTTTAAAATCGAATCAAAGTGCGTAGAGTGCATGATAATTAGATCTTTTTGTGTCACGTTATAATATATTTGTTTCAGTGTTATTTTTATCCTTAGTGGTAACCAGGGAAAAAATGTTTTATTTCTGTTTATTCCAACTAAACGAAGGGGACCCACTCACTTTCTGCTTATGTATTTTTCCATATACTGGAGAGACCCTCCGCCCCCTGTCTACCCCACTAATGGAGTATTGTCCTCAATTTTTTTTTATTGCAGAAATGGATAGAGCGTGTAAAGTTATGCTACCCTGATTTTTTTCAGATTTTTTAGAGCCCGGGAAGTATTTTTAAAAAATTATTGAAAGTCCTTTTTGTGACGTCACGCGGCGGCAAGTCCTATCTTTTTCTTAAGGAGCGGCGTCTCGTGACGTCACAAAAATAACTTTCAATAATTTTTTAAAAATAGTTCCCGGGCTCTAAAAAATCTGAAAAAAAATCAGGGTAGCATAACTTTGCACCCTCTATCCATTTCTGCAATAAAAAAAAAATGAGGACAATACTCCATTATATTATACTGTCATCCAATACGTAATCCAATAAAATTCTCACTCTCTGGAAAATTACTTCGTCAATAGATGGCAGCAGCGTCGTAAAAAACAACATAATTTTATAATTTATATTGGTCCAGTAAAGTTTAACCTACGCAAGCTGTGCAAAAAAATGTAGACAATTTACAATTAAATAAATGAAAAAAATTGTAATTTAACACTTGGTTGGATTCACTCTCATCTAAACGTTCAAAGGAAAAGTTACAAACAAAGTTGAAACAAAATAACATTAAACTAAAATATTAAAAAAAAAAATACCAGACTATATTAATGATTTTTTTTATCCTTTTCAAATTTTCAATTTATTATGCGTAAATATTAACTATCAACTTTTATGTACCAATATAAAAAAAGTTGTTTGCGTTTACAAATAAAAAATAAATTCTCATACATAGTTTATATTGGAAATCAATATGCTTGTAGGACAGTTACTATAGACGAATTAAAAGTCAAAACTCATCAGAGCATTAACCAATAATCAAACAAGAGAACATACGATTAATTAAACTCGATTCACGAATATCGAATCAGTTTAACGAAGTGAACAAAATACGGACAACTTGATGTAATGAACTGAAATAATACAATTTCATATCGAACTTGATAATCACGAACCAATACTTGATACAAATATAATATAGTCATACAGTATCGCTTGGTAGAAAAGTATAGCAGAGAAAAGACAGGTTTTCTCTGGTAGTATAGTCTATAATAGACTATAATATAACAACATTGAAGGCATAATTGCATTTAGGAAGCTGACAAAAGAGATAGCCAAAATTACGAATAGTTCCTCAATGTTGGTGCGATACAGAGAGCATCTGGGTGCGCAGAGTTCTATCATGATCTGGGTGCATATATTATGCATAATATACCTGAAACACACCCCTTCACACACATCCTGAGACAGCACATGCACGTTCCTTACCCCTGCCGGGGGTCACCCTAAAGTAAAACACAATGGGAGTGGGTGGATTGACCCTAGCTCCTCCTGCACTTTCTCTGTATTATACATATCGGGACAGCACGAGCTTTACTCCTGCCTTACTTGCATGGCGTTGCAGCTCCAATAGAGATGCAAATTTACAATTTTGGGAAAAAAGCACCCAGTCTACCACTGAACTATTTAGCAGTGTACCCATATCAAAAGATTATTGCATGGTTCACCACACCTCCATAATCTGCGTGGTAACGCCTACAAACAGTAAAGACAAAAAAGGAGTAAATTCGTGCTGTCTAGAGGTGTACCTCTTGGAAAATTTCTGGACTGATTTGCAGATTTGTAATTTTAGGGCAGCAGGAGAAATTAAGCCATCTCAAATGAGTTCGGTTCACCGCCACGATTTTCATAAACTATATAATATATATCTTGCAAATAAGGATACTGTGGGCTCCAAATTCTATATAATCCTTATTTGGTATGCGAATTCAACAAAAACGAGATATCTTCAGGTGCACATAATTATACAATGCAGAACGTATTGCTGCCTCAGAAAATAAGTTTCATATAAGCCACAAATTTTTGATGCAATTTTAGACCTAATGCTTCATGTACATAAAGTCTAAAATTGCATCAAAATTTCATTGTTTATACGACACTTAAATTTTGAAGCGACGCGGTATATATTTTATTTAATAAAACTTTATAAATGGTTGGCGACAGTGAAAAACTTGACATAGTATAATTAATAATTTATACAAAGTAATATTACTATATGTTTATGCAGCTGAAGATAATTGCTGCAATGTTAAGACTGATGTTTTTGAAGCACAAACATCATACCATCCACGTTTTATTAAGGTCTTAAAACTCATGTTATAAGGTCATAAAACGATCCTTTTGTTGTGCTAATGGTCATTCGTCACGGTACACGGAGCTCTCAGAACTCTTTAATTACAAGCGGTCTCTCTAGAACACTACGGTAATGAAATTTGCAACCAGACCTTATTCAATTTAAATCTACGAGCGTATAAGCCCAGGATATAAGATATTTAATTTATATAGGTCTACTATATAGAATTATAATATAATTGGAATTAAATTGAAGTGCATATAATGGATTTTCATGCATGGTTAATACTTTTTTATTCTGTGAACCATAGTTATTTTCCGCAAATTAACGTATATAATATAAAATAGAGTAAGAAAAAAAATATCTATACACTACTTGTCCTGGAGTACAATTATAATATTATGATAATTTTGTGTACATTACTTTGCTACAATATGATTTTTTTACCATGGCAGGTGTAACTCATATAATATGAATTATATGAAAATATATTGTAGAAATTAGAAATTATTAAACTGGCATGATAGAAAAAAAAAATTTTAATTGAAAATGCAAAAATATAATTTAAAATCAATTCTTAATATTCATTGCAACACAATAACAAAACAATAAAATACAAAAAAAAATTAAAAGTCCATATATAAATGGATTTACGTTATATATATACATTATACATATGTACATACTGTACATGTACAGTTCTGTGTGTTACAACACATGTCCTTCATATCCATAATGTACTGTATGGCAAGCTCTCAAGCTATCAACATTGTAATCAACAAAATATTGCTACCAATATCACGGAGCCGTCATGGTTTTCTGTTTTACGTAAGCTCTGAGTATATATAGGCATTTGCAGTGTATACATACACATCGGTACCTTATAGCACTACTTGTAAATCACAAGGTACCTGAATAAGCACACTTCATACGACAGAAAAAAAAAAAAAAAAAAACATAAAAATGTAAAAATACTTGTAAAGTAATTTAAAGTACATATGAGATTAAAATGCTGATATTGACGGTATGTTTTTTTTTTATCGACATTCAACAGTCAACGTTATGGCATCACTATATAGAATTAATTTCCATCAAGTACTTTTTAATATCATGGAATTACAATTCTGCACTCGTACTATTAATTCATATAATAAAAAAAAATTGACGTTATTACATTTTTATGATCCACTTGTTTCACTACTTGATATATTAAAAATGCAACGTAATGGCAGTGGTAATAATATTATTAATTTAACTGTAAAATAAAAACGAGTTAGCAACTTCAATCTGACAGAGTAATATCACTGTGAACTCGTTAGTTATAAAAATAATTTCCATTGATTATAACCTGTTATAAAGATCCAAACATATATAATTATATATTTAGTAATTGTAACGGAACAGCATTGTAAATATTAACAGCTGACGATATAAGATATAAATTAAGTTGATAGCTTAATTACTCAAGGTTATAATACCTTTACGTCAACTCAAATTTAAATACACGTGTTTTTGAATGACAGGAGTGGCATATATTACAAAACTTTTTTTTAGAGAGGTGGGCAGGGGGTTTTAGCGCTAAGCCAGCTGGTCCCACAAAATTAGAGAGACGAGAGAGATTAGAGAGAGGGAAAGAGAGAGAGAGAGAGAGAGAGAGAGAGAGAGAGAGAGAGAGAGAGAGAGAGAGAGAGAGAGAGAGAGAGAGAGAGAGAGAGAGAGAGAGAGAGAGAGAGAGAGAGAGAGAGAGAGAGAGAGAGAGAGAACACTGAACTAGCATTAATGAGCGGCAAGTCATTATTCAAAGCGACGGCTGGCGATCTACTATAAGGCACAGTTTGCTATACTTCTTCTTCTTCTTAATTACATTCTTGGAAATTAGCCTGAGGGCTATACATCCACGTACGAAGTAACTTGGTATGTTTGGGTTGGTTGTATCTTGGCTCAGGGTTTAGTAGATAGGGCTTATATTTGGTTGAGGTAATTTGTGGTTAATTAATAGCTTACTATGCACTGTGAAGGGGGACTAATTTACCAACACCTCTTCTGCCAGCTCGGTCCACAGCGGCTACCTGGATATGGAGACCTTTGTTAGAAACAGTAGGACAGACAACCACTCAGTGCATGTATTTGTAATAGGTAAATGAGGTTGTTTAGGTTATGGTTTATATAGGCATTTTAGATTGTATAACAAATGATACAATAGCATCGTTAATATCAGAATTGTTTAAGGACAACAAATTATTGAGATCAAATGGAGCATATTGGTTTAGGTTATTAAGAGTGATAATAAATGGGGCCCTGAGCTGATCTGCAATTGGGCAATGAAAAATCATATGCTGAGGACTAGCTAATGGATTACCACAGTTACAGTTAGAGTTATCAATTATGTTAAATCTGGCCAAGTGAGCAGGACTAAGATTGTGGCCAATTCTAAGTCTGGATAAGGTTGAATGGTAATTCCTACCCTTAAATATACGCTTATATATTGGTTTGTTAGGTAGTGTGCTTTGGATTTGTTGATACCATGAAGGGGGATCCCTTACTAGACTATCCCACTGATTGTTCCATGACATTGTAAACTTGTCTTTGATGTATTGCTTTAAATCACTGACAGGTAATTGGAGGTTGACAATATCACCAGATGTTGCAGCAAGTTTAGCCATCTCATCACATATCTCGTTGCCTAGAATGCCACAGTGGCTCGGAATCCATACAAGTTCAATAATATTACCAACTTTTTGCAATGAAGATATCTTGGTTCTAATGTCGAAGATGAGCCAGTTGGTATTTACCTTAAGAGAGTTTGAAACCAGAGCTTGCAGAACACTTTTTGAGTCGGAGAAAATTGCAGCTGGGCTAATATTGTGGTCCAGGATATGACTTAGAGCTTGTGAAATAGCATATGCTTCAGCTGTAAAAACGCTACATTGAGACGGTAATTTGTAGTTTCTGATTATTCTATCTCTTCTCGTAATAAATGCTGCACCAACAGACTCATTGCATTTAGATCCATCTGTGTAAATATGGTAATGTAGTGGGAAGTTAACTTTTATATACTCTTTGCAAAGTTCATTAGCATAATTGTCAACTTGCCTGGTTTCTTGCGTAACATCAATAAAGTGAGGTGTGATTTCATTAGTGATAATTTCATAATCAGATGAAAAACATGGTTGAATTAATGATGATCTTAATGAAACTTGAAATGAAACAATGTTATTTAAACTTTGCACTAATATTGGAAGTTTTTTATGAGACCAGTATGCTGCAGGCTTGTTGATTTGAGTATTCAGAGCTCTAATACTTTTAAGAATAGATGAGTTTTCATAGTTATGCAATTTGAGGCAGAACATGTCACTGACATATTGAAAGCGTAAAACTAATGGAGGAATAAACGCTTCTGCCTGCAATGCCTGGATAGGCGATGATTTGAATGCACCAAGAATAAGACGTAAGGCCATGTTTTGTACACGGTCTAGTTGTTTTAAAGCTGAGTTACTCGCAGAGCCATAAAGGAAGCATCCATATTCAATCTTAGATCTCACCAAGGATTTGTACATCAAGCTTGCCGTAGCAGGGTCAGCGCCCCACCAGATACTACAAGTGGCTTTTATAGTGTTGAGAGCTCGTAGGCACGAAGAAGTCAATGTAGAGATGTGTTGATTCCAGTTAAGTTTATGATCTAGGGTTAACCCAAGAAATTTTTTAGTGCGGACAAATTTGATTTGGTACTTATCATACTGAATGCTCAGAGTATTTAAATCAGCAGTTCTTTCAGTGTGTCTAGTAAACAAAATAGCTGAACTTTTTTGCGGATTAACATCCAGATGAGACATTTGGAGCCAATATCTAAGAATTTTGATGGCATCCTCAATTGCTTTGATTGCTTGGTTTATTGACTTGTTTCTTACATATATAGCCAAGTCATCCACAAACAGAGAACTTTTTATGACATATGGGAACTCAGCAATCAAACTAACCGTATAGATTAAAAACAACTTGGGGCTTAGAACAGATCCTTGTTGTAGACCTCTATACATTGTTCTTGTAGCATTGACTCCTCGTGTTCCAATTTGATAGATCCTTTTGGTTAGATAGTTTTTAAGAAATTTGCAGATTGAGATAGGTAAACCTAGTGATCTTGCCCTGTCTATAAGGGTAGGGATGTGAACATTGTCGAAAGCAGAGGTTATGTCGAAAAAAGCACAGACAGTATTTTGTTTTTGTCCAAATCCTAATTGAACTTCAGTTACTAATGAAGATAAATTATTTAGACAGCTCATACCTTTTCTGCATCCAGTTAAGTTTTGAGGAAAAGCATCATTGTGTTCCAAGAACCAACATAGACGTCTATCAATTAGCTTCTCGAATAGTTTAGCGACACATGAGGATTGAGCTATTGGACGATACGAAGACGTGAGTCCTTTTTGTTTGCCTGGCTTTAAAACTGGGTTAATGAGGACCTCAAGCCAAGGTTGAGGTATGATTCCAGTTCTCCATACAACATTATATATTTTCAGTAATTCAGACTTCGCTTCACAGGGGAGGTGATTAATCATATTGTAATTAATTTCATCTAGTCCAGGGGCAGAGTTATTAGTTTCACCAAGAGCCAAATAGAGTTCTTCCAAAATGAAGTCAAAATGCAGCTCGTCAATTAAGTTTGGTTCTATATCAAACATGATGAGCTCCTCGGCAGATGGTACATATGGTGGGCACATTGAGGCAGCGTAGTTTTCCATGTTTAACGAAGCACATTGTTCAGGTACAGAGTTCTTGGTGATACCTATACGATAAGCCTTAATTGATTTCCATACCTGACTAACAGGAGTGTTACGATTGAGTGTGGCACAAAATGATCTCCATCCATTCTTTTTTTCTCTTTTATTGGTTTTTGTAGCTAAGGCAGACACTCTGTTAATTTCAATAAGCTTGGCACTTGTCAGGAATTTTCTACCTTCTCTAGTCTTTTGTTTGCGTAGGTTTCTCGCATCGCTACATTTTTGGTTAAACCAATAATTTGCAGGATGGATACGTTTGTTTGGGTTAAACGCAGTCTTACGAGGAATACTAGCTTCAGCTGCAGATTGTATAATATTAATAAAATTGTTGTAGGAGTCATGTATAGAGTTGGATAATTTATAATTTTTAATATTATTATTTATTTCTTCTTGATATTTAACCCAATTAGCTTTGCGGAAGTTCCGTTTATTAAAAGATAATTTATTGAAGTGAGGAACACTCAGAAGTTCAAATTTAGAGATGGTTGGTAAGTGGTCGCTTCCAATACAATCTTCCCATACTTCAAATGAAGCTGTAATACCCAAAGCCGGAGTAATAACAGTTAAATCAATGGCATTAGCATGCTGGTTTGGTTGAGGTATACGGGTAGGGGAGCCGTCATTAAGAAGAATAAGGTTCTCTTGATCTAAAAAATTATACATATCCCTCCCCCTTTTGTTGGAGTCGAAGCACCCCCAAGTGGTATGTCGAGCGTTGAAGTCACCGACCAAGACAAATTCACCAGTAGATAAAGATTTAATATTATGAAGAATGGCAGGAGATAACGTAGTATTGGGCGCTGCATAGACTGCCATAATAGTAAAACTAGTACCCTCAAAATGAACATTGGCTGCCACTACTTCAGGATTATTTGGTGTGTTATTATATTCTATCACTTGAAACTTAATACCTTTTTTGATAAATAATGCCACACCACCTTTACCACTTTGAAATGAATGATGTATAATCTTGTAATGTTTATACCTAGGTGTGTGGTTTGGGATGAGTTTAGTTTCGGTGACAGCACAAATGTGAGTGTTAGATTCGTAAAGAAAGTCTTCAAATGCATGCTTTTTATGACGTAAACCACGAGCGTTCCAGTTTGTGATGATCAGTTCTTTAGTTATCTGTTGTCCTGCCATTTTGATGATTAGAGAAGTGAGATGCAATGAGCTCAGGTAATTGTGCTTTAATGTTGTCTAGTATATTTGTAACTGCTGATTCTATAATGCTTTTTGGGTCTACAATTTTATTGATAGCTTCAAAGTATTCTCCCTTTTTATCCTGTAGTTGTTTTAGCTGCCAAGTGTATACATTGTGAGATGTTTGAAGAGCAATTTGATCTATAGTTTCTTTACTAAGAGTAATGGCATTGTCAAAATTTGATTCTTGAGTCTCAGGTATGTAGCGTACACCATCGCTTCTTACGAGGGCTCTTGGAGAGGATGGGCTACTAGGAGTTTGCTGGTAGGAGCGCGACTGAGGAGTCGCTGGTAAGTTGGGTCTGGGTCTGGCAAGTACAGTTGAGTACGGACTTTGAGACTGCCTGATGGAAGAAATTGGAGAACGAGTTATGGGTGGAAAATGATTTATACTGGATTTTGGATTCGAATAAGCTGTAGCTTGAGATGAGGAAGGGAGAGGAAACGACTGGCTTTCAGGGGTGTAACCTCTCCGTTGCTTTAAGTCGAGGTGGCTATGCGGAGCTTGGTTGGCTTGTTCGATGACTCGTTGTTTTTCACTTTGGTAAGTAGGACATTGTGGATTGTTGGCTGGGTGGTCACCAGAGCAATGAACACAGTGGGGTTGAGTAGACTTATCACAAGAGTTTGTAGAATGGTTGCTTCCGCAATGCATGCATCTAACCTGGCTTCTACAGTGCTTAGCAACATGTCTGTAACGCAAGCAGTTGTAGCACTGTGTGACTCTAGGAATGTATACATCAACTTTATAGTAACGATGAAAGAGACGCACCCCGTCAGTTGGCAGGGAGTTGCCCTCAAAGTGAATTGCAACAGTGGTTAAATTTTTAAATCTAGGGTTTCTTGTATTTTCATCAGCTGATTCTTGTATGCGAAAACGTCTAATATTAGCGATGGATTTAGAACGACACACCAAGTTTTCCCATAGCTCCCCGTCAGTGATTTCAGGATCTACATCTCTAATGACGCCCACTATTTCAACCGCAGATGAGGGGATATAAGCAATTGCTTTGTTTTGTTCAAGGTTAATTGTAGGAAATAGTGAAACAAAATTATTGGCTCTCATAGCAGTAGTAAATTGGAATGTGAAGCGGTTTTTGCCTGTACTAGCAAATATGTCTTCATCAGAACCACTAGTTTTTAAGAAGGGCAAGAATGCTTTTGCTTGAGACTTATGGGACATGTTTGTAATAATGCAGCCTTCCACGCCCTCCACATGCACAGAAAATGGACCATAATGAGAGCGAGGGTATCTATTGAGAGATCTACGATCAATTTGTGGTGATTTCCTAGCATGTTTATTTCCAGAATTTATATTTTCTGAAGATTCATTTGAGTCTGTACGAGCACGTTTTTCTTGAGGAGATTGTGAGGCTTGAGAAGACCTGTTGCTTGTTTGTTGATCATTGTTATCATCACATTCCACTTCCATGGTATGCATACTATTGCTTGATTCAGCAGGTTGGGGCATGTCGCTGGTTATTTGTGAGCTGCTGCATTGCTCCATTATTTGATTTTGATTATTAATATGACTTATAAGAATTGGGTCATCATTATCCAAAGCCTCATACAAGTTATTTGAGATGGGAATACCACTATAATTGCGTACGTTCAGAGAAGAAACAAGATTAGAATTATTACCTATGGGTGGGACTTTGAATTGATCAAAGTATCCACTGGGAGGGCCTTTTTTGGCCATGGGCCGGGACCCCAAGTGAAAAAATTAGCTATACCAGTACTATAGTGTGTGTAAGACAGAATACAAATAGATAGGAATAGGTTGTAGATGGAAATAGGTATAAATTAATTGAAAAATTACCTGAGCCAAGAAGACACGTCTGTTCACCTCACAAGCAAGATGGCGTTTTTTTTTTTTCCAGTTTGCTATACAAGCACCTCACTTGATGGGACGTAAGAGGGCGTGTTTTTATAACACTGACACTACCGTTGTATAAGTACAGGAGAATGTACAGTGTATGCAGTTATACTTAATGACGGAATATTCTCCACTACTGAGAGATATATTTAATTTAAAAAATGTTCTTCTTAAATGTTATTATGCAATGTAAAAGGATTATTGTATAACTTTATTATGGTAATTAATTAGGTTATCATCAAATAATTCATCTTATAATATAACTAACACAAAGGGAACAATTAAAGCATTAATATTAATTCAGATGAGTTGACATACTGCATCAACTCTCTGTATGACGTCATTGTTAGACAATGCAATTTATTATGTGAATACATTGCTTGATTAAAGTGAATTAAAATAAGATACATATCATATAATTATATATTATAACATTTAATTACTGTCATTTAGCTATGAAGATTGTACAGGATAAGGCTTCTTCTTCGTTCTTGAACTTCTTCTTCGTTCTTGAAGATATATGAGCACGCGATCATATATATAAAAGGTTAAGAGTGTTGAGAGCTAATTATGTCTTTAATTGATATGTTTAATTTTCAAGATTTCTTGAAATTAATGCAGTTATTTGTTTTTTTAAATAAATCATGCAAAAAAATTATACACTATTTAGTTTATAAACCAGTAAAACTCCCATTTTTCACCCCGATTTTTTTTCCTTTTACATTAATTTTTATATACACACAATAATACCAGAACTCTACTCTATAAATTAATGTCTTGATTTTGGGTTAATAAAAATATAAATTATGTACTATAATTTAAATATTAACTTTTAACAATAAAGCATGATTTTTGTTGTCAAATTTTTATAATAATATCATTATGAATTAAATCAAGTATACTCGCCGAGCTATAATATTTTATCTGTTATATTTTTCAAAATGTATTTATATAACATTTTGAAGCCTTTTAACACCCTTCAAAGTGAAATGTGGTGAAAGAACTCTGTTACGTACTACACGTCACATGCAGTATATAAATATAACCTATATTGTGGTCTCTAGAAGTTTGTTAAATCTTTTCGACTAGAACGTTTTGCAGTACGATTTTAACATGTTCAAGACTTGAAATAAACCTTAAGGTAGAGATAACACGGATCCAATGCTAAAAAAATCCCATTCATAAAAATTATGAAACATATCTTTAAAATGTCCTCTTCTACATCCCCTATCAGTAGGTAAAATAACAGGTTTACAAATACGATCTAGTTTTCGAGTAATTAATTTTTAAAGTTCTCTAATTTAACATGGAGAAATGGAACTTCCATGTTAAATTAGTCAACATTAAAAATTAATAACTCGAAAACTAGCTCGTTTTTGTATACCTGATATTTTACCTACTGATAGGGGATGTAGAGGAGAATCTTTTTCCATAATTTTTAAGAATTTATTTATTATTCGACTTGTATGGCGAGGGTAAGGCAAAAATGCCTTTTCTTACCCCTGACCAGAATGATACAATAGTGTTACAATATGAACGGGATTTTTGTAACATTGGGCCAGCTGATCCGTGTTATCTCTACCTTAAAGGATGAATCTCAGTTGATTGAGATCTCGCAATTGTTGCGCCTGAATTCAGCAAGATTTGCAGGAAACTTTGAACTCGTCATCAATATAGGTAGCATACAAATTTTGAAGTGAATCTGTTTTATCAGTTTTATGAAAACTGAGGTAGAAGTTTAACATTGGCCTTATGGACGGAAACCGGAAATGGATGAGCTGTTGTGATAAAAATATAAGATTGAATTTGCTTAAAGATTATTGTCACTAATCTTAGGTGATGGTGAATCATTCTGAAAATTTTAGTAAACTTTCCTTACATTATAATATAAATTTAATATTTAGCCAAAAAAAAAATAGAGCAATAATCGCGATATAGTTTTTGAGTTATACAGGATATAAATTGTGAGAATATCATTGGAAATCTGGTGGTCATTTTCAAATCAGCATCTTTTTCAACTAAAAAAATTAATATCTCAAAAACTGAACTGAATATAATTACTTTTTTTACTTTAGAAAGTAAAGACTGTAAAGAGTAATTTTGCTCTTTATGATCATATAATTTTTATATATGAATTTTATATTTTTTTACCATCAAAAAGTAATTACCATATTGACAATAATCCTTAAAGCATAAGCGATTAAATTTTAGAACATTCTTGATATTTTAAAATTTATTTCAATCGATTCCTTCTTACAAAAATATTCTGTGACTCCGAAGTAACTGAAAAAAAATTGACAATAAAATGAAAATAGAATTGGGAACTTCTATTATCCAAATATGCATAAAAAAATATCATGAACATTAACATTAATAGTTATCCATTTTAAAAAATAGAAAATATTAAATTTACTGTCTGAAAAAGTGGGCGTGTCCAGGATGCGAGGTGAAAATGACGTCAATGAAATAGGAACATCTACTTGTATTTTTCACGTAAAAACTTTACGGTTCGTATATATACTCAATATCTATAAAGGCACCTGCTGCTTTTTCTCGCTACCACCACGCTCGATATAGAACTGTGCAATCACGTCGGTGTTCGCAGGAAGTGACGTCACAAAGTGCGAAAATGTGTGGGAGAGAGATGTGTAGACTTAATATTTACATCATAAATGTTTTTCAAAGTCACTAAAGAAATATGTAACGATTTTCTATTATAAATATTTTACTTTAAAATCGTACTTCATGATTTTAAATATAGAAAAAAGGGTTAATTGTATTGCGCAGAGCAAACTTGAGTAGAAGGCCACAACACGACCGCGCCCACTTTTCAATAGCCGTCCTACTGAGCAGCAGGTTTGCGTGTAATCAAATGGGAGAGGGCTTGACTTTGGTCGCGGTTTACGACAATTACGCTGTATGCTAGAGTTTTCAAAATGAAACAAGTTTAACTCTAATATAGTTTAATCTTACTGGACAACCTTTTTTTTCACGCAAAAACAATATTAATACACTTAAATTAAACTTTTATGAACCCGACTTCTGCTACTTCTGTTACATCTGCGCATGCGCCGGCATGCGCGAAGTAATAAAAGTCAGTTTACTGGCGATGACGTCATATGAACATTGAAAGCCTTTCTTCATAGCGAGTGACTTTCACTTTACTTAATTGCATTTTCTATACTTTGTATGTATCAAGTAAAGTTATTTACTACATCGAAAATAATGTATGAAAGTTGATTCAAGTACTTTTATATTTTCAATATTTCGTGACGTCATGATACATTATTAAAGCTTGGAAGATAGAACCAAGTTCCCGCCCTAACTTTACCGTCTTATATCTCAAGAAGTATGATATTTATGAACTAAATAAAATAATTAGCAAACGGGAGACTACATTGAAGTATTATTGCACTACAAGACACCTTCATTAATATCAAGTAAATATTTAAAAAAAAATATTTCCTCCCGATTACATTGCATGTTATTTTTTAAATTCCGGACGGCTAATGTCTCGACAGATGACGATCGCGCCGGCTGGGTTTTGGCCTCCTACTCAGGTACGCTCTGTATTGCGTATCTATTAAGGGTATAAAGGCAACGCGCCCAATGTTAAAAAAAATTCCACACATGAAAATTATGAAAAAAAAAAATAAAATTTTCTCCTCTTCATCCCTTATCAATAGCTAAAATATCAGGTGTATAATACAAATTCGAGCTAGTTTTTAAGTTATGAATTTTTAAAGTTGACTATATTTAACATAGAAGTTCCATTTCTCCATGTTAAAGTAGTCAGTTTTAAAAATTCATAACTCAAAAACTAGCTCGAATTTGTATACCTGATGATAGGGGATGAAGAGGAAAACATTTTAAATTTTTTTCGTAATTTTCATGTGTGAGATTTTTTTTAACATACTGGTCGCGTTACCTTACCCTTAAAATAAGGTAGAAATTAATCTTTGGGGATAAGTTGGTATATGATCACGCAGGGGGTCCTCCGGGCTTCGCCACTCCACACACCGGTGCTACTTACATATTATTATAAAACAGAGTTTACAAAATATAGAAATGTATAGTTATGGTATAGCTTAAGTGCTGGGTAGTTCTATGGACTTAGCAAAATATAGAAAAACAGCTGCAGTAAGTTAATAATTTTATACGCTCATGTTGTAATACGGTGAGGTATAGGAGAAAAAGAAATTTTGATAATAATTCATTGTTAGAATTTTTTGTAGCTAAAACTATTGTTATTTATATGTAAGGCTTCAATGTATTAATATAGATGTTAACCTCAGCATGCAGGTGAGCGGGAGAAACATCGATATTAACATTCATGTTAAATGGACTCTACAGTCGCCGCCCTTTAAAACTTCTCTCATCAAAAGATGGCCGTACCGTCTACGTACTATTTGAACAATTGGGAAATAAATTAAAGAATACTCCTCTCATACTCTATTAAATTTGCATCGACTGCTATTGCGCCTGTTGATTCAAATGTTGAGTAATTTCTATGCAAACCTTTGTCTGCATTTCCTGTGTGCTTAATAATGCAATAACTCACTGCTCAGGTCAGTAGTTGCCTTAGGGACATAAAGTAATTAAGGTGTAATACTAGGGGGGAGTATAATAATAACAACAAATGTCGGTTGAAATTGTACGAAGGAACTCGTCAAAAATCAGTGCAGCTGTATGTAAATTAGGATAAATACTTAATTGCATGCTGGAGCGCCATGACGACATTTTTGTTTACACTTCACTTATATTTACAATTCCAAGCCTACTCTATCGTTGTCATGCAAACTGTATACGACATTTCAACGTGCAATATTATGCATGTTGTACTGGTTATATGCCCGGTAGAATACACAATGTATGTTACACATACCTGTTTCACTAATTACAGTAATACAGTTATGCATGCAGACTGCATAGATAGATAGAAAGATTTATTGCAAATTTATGCAAGTCATTATAACACCTGCATGCAGTTTATATAGGATTATCATTTGGTCATAATTCAATCCTTTATTGATCATCGTTATATCGTTCTATACACATATTTGTCACATTTTAGATAGAAGTTAACTGTCATACTATTATCGGAAAATGTTGTCACGTATGGGGAATATGGACAGAAATAAAATAAAACTTGACGATAATGGACAGCTTACATGTTTATATGAAAAATAAATGACATAAAGCGTAAAAATTCGTCATGTCATATATGGGATTTTTTAGAGCGCGAGAATTTATTTTTTTATACATAGAACTAATAATAATTGAAGTACTAAAAGCATTGTCATATAGGCACCTGTCGATTACAAAGAGGGCTTGTAATACCTGACAACAGCCGAGGCATGCAGTTTCTTTCGTAGTTTTTTAAAAAAATAATCAACAAATTTATAATTTTTAAAATTGTTAAAAGAAAAGTGCCTGAAGAAAAGAATTCGTAAAAGTGCCTTAACATTTGGGAGATACACCTTATTATTAGGGTGCAATGTACCGGACTTCCTGCTACTGCCCGTTTCCACGGTCTCTTGTAGCTATTATGCAAAATGAGAGGAAGGTCCACGATCCCTCGTAGTAGCAAGAGTTTGTTATAACAATATATAGCAATGCTTAATTAAGCTATTCACAATATTGACATAATATGCTGAAGTATTATATCTATCTTATTTATTTAACTCGAATCCATTATTTACATTTTTACAATTAAAAAGATGTGACTCTTTAATATATGAGATTGCCGTTTTTTTTTTTTTTTTTAATCCTGATTCAGAGTCTTGATTCAACCTACTTGAAAAATCGTCAGAATGCAATGAATGAATGGATTTTCCCGGCCAAACACATGCAGGGTCAACACTTCACTCACCATGGTATGCTAAGCAAGTACTGCAGCAGACGGCGGTAGTCCTCCGGCTTGGCTCTCTCACGTCTGGGGGTGGCAGGGAAGCAGAGCACGGGTCCTCCCCGGCGGTCACGTGCACCAGGCAGCTCGGCGAGGCGTTCCTGCAGCAACGGCAGCACGTCCAGCGCGCGGGGGCCGTCCATCCCGCCGCGGCCACGACCTGCAGACACATCACCAGGGTCAGAATACCTTTACCGCCAATGAGGGTTGGCAACGTCATAACACTTTTTGGTGCGACATATAGGGTCAACCAGGTCCACCCTTAATATTAGAAGGTCTTGGGGTCAATGCACGTGCATAATATACAGATTATATCACCATTAATGAAGGTAAATATGACACGTGTTGTCACCGTCATCTGCGCATGATCTACGGAACTCTTCTTATATGTATAGCATTGTAATATTAGGATACAGCACTTTAGTATAATAGAGGAGTGATTTGTTTAATACAAATTTTTATAGTTTCATGTAAAATCAAATAGAAACCAAGGTTTTTCATATTACTGTCCCTTGATTTATTAGTAAATTATAGTCCTTGTCGAAATGCAAAAAAAGAGACGATTAATATAAAAATGAGACTATAAGGAAACGTAGAAATCTCAATAATTTTAGTCGTTGTGAAAAAAACACGTACATAAGCCTGAAAAGCATGCAAGAAGAACCAAAGAGTTCACACACTATAAAATCTCTGGAATAACCATACATGAATTAATAAATAACAATAAGAGAAATCAAGATAGATACTATCTAATTCTGTTCCTTTGTAATGTGTCTATCAACTAACATGCATTGCCATGGGTGGCTAGAATATCACCAAATTGTAACAATAAAAGCCATTCAGACGATCGAGTCCCGAAAATTCAAAATTATGACCTTCAAACCTTCTCTGTTCGTAAATACGCAATCAGAAAGAATCGATTTTCACATGGAACATAAGGTTCATCAATAAAAATTGATTCTTTCTGATTGTGTATTTACGAACGGACCTTATATATTTGAGTAAGGCAAGTTAAGCATCCGATCACTCATGTAGTCTCATGTTGATGTTTGCATGATATATAACAATTCAAATAACACAAAATATCTAACAAATAACAGTACTTATAATAACTATAATTATTATCACCACTTACGAATTATAAAATATACTGAGAAATCTTTAAAATTGTGATATAATTATGAAGATAAATAGGTGACGTTGTTTCACGCAGTAAAAACACACGTAGTAGTACGAACTAATTTATTAAACCTTGGGTCACGCTGGCTAATCGAGCGGGCCAAGGTTTTATAATACCCCCAGCTGTCCAAGCAAGCACGCGCAAGGAAACAAAGGCAATTACCTAGCAGCCGGGACACGATTTACCGTCAGTGTGTGACATTAAAATAAACTAGTGTCCCAAGACATAATAAAATATAGGCACCGCTGCACAAAATCCATCCAAAGAGCAGTTACAAAAAAATAAAGCACTTTAACTCTTTTTCTGAAAAGAAAAAAAAAACAGTTGAATTTATCGGTCTTTGACCCAATACTCAAGAGATCAACTGAAGGTTTGTTGAATTCTTGTATTTTTTTTTAGTACACAGTAAGAAAATGTCAATGCAATGTCAATGAAAAGAGTGAAACAGAAGAGGTTCAGCTTGCATGTTTATGGAGGTAAAAAAATGAACGATATTACATAAAACTCAAACAACATCATCTTTTTGAAATAAGTTTATTTGTTTCAACATTTTGCTGCTGAGAATACAAGTAGTTTATCTCCATTTCGTGATCAATTTTATGTGCCTCATACTCTATACTATAGGAAAATATTAACTAAACCTTTACGCCAAATGAAGATAAATAACTCGCTATATATGTTATATACTGAAGAGTTTAAAATGGAATCAGCCCCAAAACACTATGTATTTTGACATTTTGACCCTAATATTTCACTATAAAAATGCTGAAATATGTAAGACAGTATTATATACAGATACAGAGTATACATGCAGCTCAACGTTCAATATATATTATACAAATGAGACCATGGCACTTTATGCTAAAGTATAATGCTGAAAGTTATATGTAAAAATGTTATAAGAGTATCGACTTCAATTTTTTATTGCAGAAATGGATAGAGGGTACAAAGTTATGCTACCCTGATTTTTTTCAGATTTTTTACAGCCCTGGAAGTATTTTTTAAAAAATTATTGAAAGTTCTTTTTGTGACGTCACGAGACGACGCTCTATAAGAAAAAGATAGGACTTGCCACCGCGTTACGTCACAAAAAGAACTTTCAATAATTTTTTTAAAAATACTTCCCGGGCTCTAAAAAATCTGAAAAAAATCAGGATAGCAAAACTTTTCACCCTCTATCTATATCTGCAATAAAAAAAATTGAGGTCGATACTCCATTGTAATGTTTTGCATTTCAAGGTCTTAAATAGTTTTCGCACTATTATTCTCTTTCCTTTTAATTAACATAGGGATAAATACTACCGATCCCTGGTCCTCGAACAACAATGGAGTATTGTCCTCAATTTTTTTTTATTGCAGAAATGGATAGAGGGTGCAAAGTTATGCTACCCTAATTTTTTTCAGATTTTTTGCAGCCCTGGAAGTGTTTTTTAAAAAATTATTGAAAGTTCTTTTTGTGACGTCACGAGACGACGCTCTATAAGAAAAATATAGGACTTGCCGCCGCGTGACGTCACAAAAATAACTTTCAATAATTTTTTTAAAAATACTTCCCGGGCTCTAAAAAATCTGAAAAAAATCAGGATAGCATAACTTTTCACCCTCTATCCATATCTGCAATAAAAAAAATTGAGGTCAATACTCCATTGTAATGTTTTGCATTTCAAGAGGTCTTAAATAGTTTTCGCACTATTATTGTCTTTCCTTTTAATTAACAGAGGGATAAATACTATCGATCCCTGGTCCTCGCACAACAATTCTTACAGTGTATATACTTTTATCTATTTTGTTATATAACGTCACATCTTGGTTAAAGTAAAGTGCGCGCTAGAAAAAAAAGTTGAGTTAGTATTTTCTAAAAATAGTTCAAGTAGTCCTCCATATCAAACCAAAATTCAAAAAATTCTATCTCAAATAGGTTTGCCAGAAAAAAATTCCAAAGTCAGAGTGAACGCGTCGCTTAACATGGGGCCTTACCTGACAAAAACCCTCGAATATCTCGAAAAAATACACCGTTAGGTGGTATGAAAAAAATATAGTGATGTTCTATGACCCAAGCTTTAACCAAAAACCGATTAAAAAAAATTTCTCTCGAATCCATTTTTCCGTAAAAAAATCAAGAAAATCTACCATGTTAATTCCCATAAGATTTTTTATTATTTTTTTACGGAAAAATGGATTCGAGAGAAATTTTTTTTAATCGGTTTTTGGTTAAAGCTTGGGTTATAGAACATCACTATATTTTTTTCATACCACCTAACGGTGTATTTTTTCGAGATATTCGAGGGTTTTTGTCAGGTAAGGCCCCATGTTAAGCGACGCGTTCACTCTGACTTTGGAATTTTTTTCTGGCAAACCTATTTGAGATAGAATTTTTTGAATTTTGATTTGATATGGAGGACTACTTGAACTATTTTTAGAAAATACTAACTCAACTTTTTTTTCTAGCGCGCACTTTACTTTAATTGAACAAAAAATACAAGGTTAATAATATTACAGGTTTCTCAATAGGGGGGCGTGTTCCCAGAACACCACCACCCCCGTCGTGAAGTCACATTTCTCATCGTGTTGTCACATGCTGCTGCTAACTGGAGCGTAACAACAACAACAATGTGGCCAGAAAAGCAATGAATAAATTTCACAAGTTGGGATGAATTAAAATGATTAGACAGGTTTTGAATATTTTATAAAATTACGTAAACTTTATTTTATTTTTAAAAGTAGGAATTGTAATTAAAATTTGCATTTATTTCTAACATCAAAGTGTAATTACTTTTTATCTAAATTAAAAATATTAACTAAAAAAAATAATAAAAAAATTATTTCAACAAATCCTGAATCCTGGTTCAAGTCTGCCAAAAAAAAAAAAAGAGTAGATTTTTATTTATTTATCAACAATAGAAAACTCACCTATCACAATACATTATATAGTATAATTATGGTATATATAAACTATATAATAATATACACTATACTGTATAATTAATTATATACTATACTATATTTTGTTCAGGGACTGAACGATTTTGCCATTTACGCTGTTCGACGTTTTATATTATACATTGTAAAAGGTTACATGATGCATAACAAAATTTATCTACGTTTTTAAGCTTTGCTACAACATTTTACAATTTTACCTTTTTTGCTTTACGTTTTTTCAAATTCTCTCATTATATTTTCAATATTTTGTACGGATCAAGGTTGGCTTTATACAGGTTAAGCCACGTGCGTATTTCGTGCGTCATTTTTCCTCTATTTCCAGGACCCATTGCACCGCGAAAATTCAAAAATAGCATTGCATCATGGGCGCATTCAAAGTTTCGCGGCACGATGGGTCCTGGAATACTTGAATCTGATTGGCTAAGCCCGTTAACATTGGTCAAATCGGAGGCTTAACCTGTATAAAGCCAACCTTGGTACGGATATGGCCTGATACAGAAATGATAGTCAACGAAACTCGACGTATATTTGCGTTTGATGTCCGTCCAAAAACCACACTTTCTATTAAAAGCTAATATTGATAAAATGTAAAATTGAACATTTTGAGAGTTCTTACAAAGTTGGTGAATTAATAACGCATGCTGGAGATCAAAAGAACGGTATCTCATGTAACATTTTACTGATTAAATTACGATGATGTGTTTTCTGTGACATAAGGCAAGATCCATTATGGATTTACGGTAAATACAGATCATGCCCGAATCATATACACCAGTTCGTTGCCCAAAAATTTCACAGTATGGCGGTTTTTCAGGTTTCTCGGGTTACTGTTACTCAAATCAAGAAAGACTGCATTATTTTTATTTTATTAAATCTTTTATAGGCTGAAAATACAATAGAAAAACAAAGAGAAAAAAATACATGATGATATAAGAGCCTATATGCAATTGGGCAAATAGAAACGGCTTCAGAAATAACCTAATCACTATATGATAGTGTATTGCTGCATTTTTGAAATAGGGTTTTATCATCATAGTGCCTTTGTTGATGAAAATTATTAACGAAAAAAATACTCATCGGTTCGATTCGAGTATTCACGGAATTGCACGATGAAAACCTACTCTGCATGCGTGGACATAAAAAAAAAAAATTAGAAACGTAATTTCTTTCATACTACTTAGACTCTATTTCAATAACAAGGATCTAATCTAATATGACCCCCTCCCCCTACTATCAGTCATTTTTAGCAAACGGGAACACAGGCGGAGTAACAAAAAGACGTGGCACGTTTTCTGATTGGTTGATTTTTTTTTTCATTTTTTTACAGAAACTCTTCCTAAATTACGAAACTTTGCACTCCCAAGTTTTAATTAGGTTTCTAGATTGCAACGTATTCATCAGTTTGCTCGCCACTTCATCATGCAGATCGATGTTCAGCCATCCTGATCAAAACTCGATGCCACGCCCCCTAATATTGAACAATTTAGAGAACTAGTTACCTTAATTATTAAATAGACACGTTAATTATACATTCTCTTGTTAGTGAGGGAGGGTGGAGGAGGGAGAGTTAAATTCTAAAGGAATAACATGACACTTAATTAACAGAGAAAAAAAATTGTGTTCCTTTAAAGTGAAGGGAAAGGTAATACGTCCAATTTAAAATAAAATAAAAAAATCCCACACATGAAACATATAATATCTTAAAATGTTCTCCTCTACATCCCCTATCAGTAGCTAAAATATCAGGTATACAAATTCAATCTATAGTTTTCGAGTTATGAATTTTTAAAGTTGACTAATTTCATGGAGAAATGTAACTCCCGTGCATGTTAAATTACTAAAATTACTCAACTTTAAAAATTCATAAATAAAAACTAGATCGAATTTGTATACCTGATATTTATTTAGCTACTAGCTGATGATAGCTAGGGGATGTAGAGGAGAACATTTTAAATTAACTTTTTTAACACAATCTACCTCTTTTCCATCCTCTTTATGCACAAAACAGTAAACAACACGTTATATATTAAGTTATTCATTATTAAATTTTATAAGTAAACTATAAATTATAAAGATTGAAGAGTAAACTCGATAAGACTCAATATTCAGAGTATAGCCTACAGCGATTCTGTTTTCATAATATAATATATTGTTATACAGATATTGCGTATGCGTGGGCAGAGAGTGTCTCGCAAACATCCCCCCAGGGTGTCATTACAATCTCAAGAAGCCAGCATGGCGCCAAGGCCGGCGCTACAAACCGAGTTACGGTGCCGCCTTGAGAGATTCTCAACACAAACCTTTCTTCTTGTTTAGACCACGATATAGTCAGATCATCACAACTTTCCACCTTCCGGAAGTAACAAAATTAGAGACTGGTTCACATATAACTTGGTTTTCGTTATGTTTGTAACGTCTTTAGTCATTGGTGGGTTGTTTGTATCGAAGAATTTCACTGGCCGAGCCGAGCCGAACACCACCCGAGCATTCCCGAAAAAAATCAAGTTAAATATTAACGTTAGTATACCACACATTTTTAACCTTGATCAGATTATTTGTACTAGCTGTAAGAGAAAAAAAAAATCTGCATGTGGGCATGTACATGCGCATAATTCACAAAGGAGATAACCAGCTTTCTTATATAAATTATGATATACTATAACCACGGTTAGCAACAACCAGATGACTAACTCGATGTCACCATAAACACGGTTTAAGAAATCGAAAACTGCATTCAGGCGCGGATCCAGAATCAAATTTTGGGGCAGGGAGGAAGGGAAGAGGCTATCTCCAATGTTTACTTCTTTTGGCGGTGTATCTCTTTCTTTAATTATGCCCAGTGTGGCTTTAAATCTTTGCAAAGCTATAGTACAGATTTTTTTTCTCTTTTGGGGGTACGTTCTTTATTTGTTATCTGTACAAACTTTCAATGGTGTAAATACAGTAATATACTTTTCAACTTAATATTGAACCTAAATAAAGTATTTAGGTCAGAAAGTGGTTCAATACTCAAATGCATGCTGTAATACATGCAAATTATAAAAAGTTAACATTGATATTTTAACAGCGACAGAACTCTTTAAAAAAAAATCTTGTAAATTTTAATTTACTACAACTATATCTCCGTTAGAAATTAATGAGTTACGTTTTACATATTATAAGCACTCTTATATACCTCGCACAACTTTTTTTAATAACAGTGATACACAAAAATGTAAATTAATCAGATTTTTAAACATCACGTTATTTCATAACACGCTTTATTTTTATAAATAAAAATTGATGAATGTAGATTATTGGACTCGTGATAACGAATTGTGATTAAATAACATCGGATTAAACGGATCAAATAATACTTTGATATGAATAATCACGTTATATATGTTATATTATTATATCTATATTTATTTATATTATAAAGCCGAATTTGCATTTTTGTATACAAATACTGAATAAATAAATAAATATATGTATTGCGGTGTATTGATTGTGTTTAATGGAAAACAAATTCAATATACAGAAACAAAAACATGTTTGTATAATGTATAGTAATGATCATGCTTTCAGTAAAATTGAGATATGGGAGTAAAAAAAAAGGTTAAAATGATTTTAATATTTGCATCAGCAAAGAATTTTATATTCAAAAATTCAGAAATAAAATATATAAAATAATTAAAATAAAAACCATTAACAAAATGGGAAAAAAGGGAGAGTAAAAAAAGCAGTATAATACTGGCAATTTAAATTTAAATTATAAAACAACTTCTTTATAAATTGAGTTGTAAATATTAACTACTATATAGATCTTTATATTTTTTTATTTCTCTTTTTATTTTCCTTCTTTTAAAAAGATTTAATAAATTTTAAAAATAAATAAAGAATAATACGATTAAAAAGTTCAGATTTTCATTTAATAGAAAACTAAAACGAAACATTTTTTTTTCTTTATTTAAATTCCTGGTTAAAAAATAGAAGAGGAACTTTTCCATCATGTAAATGCGCTAGCTGAGTCAGCTCATTACCGCGCAGGAATGCCCCCGCGATATTGTAAGAGTTGGGGGGAAATAAGAACACGCGGCCGCGAGGCTTTGATGAGAAAACTTGAAGAGCACCGTCTTTGACATAAATTACAACATCGAGCACTTTACAGTAAGTATAACATTGAAGTTTAATTAATTTATTAAATAAGAATTCAAGTTTTTATATGGTCTAATTTCAAAAATTTTCTGCACGTATAACAGCGTGACATGTAAAATAATACATAAATTCTTAAAGGCATACAGGCCTCAAATTACAAATCAGACAGTCACCAAGTGGGTTTAGAGTATATAATCAACATTCGCATCATTTTTTTCCACGCGTGATGCATCCGTGCGAAGTCGCAGTTCAAAGTAAGAAATTTAGTCCTTGATGACGTCACGAAGTCCTTGATGACGTCACAACTCAATGCTAATCGGTGCTAGCTGTGAGTTGTGACGTCAGCGAGGACTTTCTTTACAGCGCGACTTCGCACAGACGCACCGCGCGCAGGTAAAAATAATACGAATGTTGATTATAAACTTGAGCAACACTTAATGTCTGTCTAATTTGTAATTTGAGGCCTGTATACCTTTAATACAAAGCGCTTACATCACATTTTTTCTTCATTTTTTAAAGTTTTGAAACTAAAAAATGACTAAATTACATTTTGTGAATTCCTCCCCCATTCCTTTTCCTTAGAGGAAACAAGTGCATTACTATCATAATTATATTTTGAATTCATGGCGGTTCTTAATATAAATTAAATTTGCATTCATATTAAATAAGTCAAATAAAAAATCTGCTTCTTTCTTTTACGTCTTTCTTTGGTTTCTGATGAACCACATATTTTTTCATGATGATACCACAGCAACGATATAAAAAGTCAAATAAAACCACTTTTGTTTTAATATAATAGTGATTTTATTGAATATCTATCAAAGAGAAACCCTGACAACAAAACTTCATTTATTACTATAGACAGAAGAAGAAGAAAAAGTTTTAGAAATTGTGGTTAGGAATTCTAGTGTAGATGATGAGGTCTTTTGAGTAAAAGATCGATCTCAGAGTAAAGGATATAAAGGCAGTAGCTAGGGGATGAAAATACAGAGGAGGGATGAAGTTTGTGCGGACATTAGTTCTCAAGGCACGCTCTCTCACCGCTGCAGCTTCTGCCTCATGTCACCAAACTCGTTCTTCCCTCCAGACGGCAGTGAGGTGCGTTTACATACGTTGTAAATCGAGAACAGGTGACACAAATTATACTGAATAAGAGTCTATGTATAGACATAGCAGGGTTTACACTCCATTAAAATAAAACTGTCAGATTCATTCATGCAAACGAATCAGGCATTTAAATTTGGATAAAGGTACACTTGACATTGCTGAATTTTTCTATAGAAGGTTTTATTTAAAAAATTAGGACCATTTTGACATTTTCAAAAAAAAAAAAAAAAAAAAAAAAAAAAGGACGAGGCAATTTTCATTGGTCGGAAAAACATGACAAACATATTGTCCATGACAATATTTTCTTCAGAGCGTGATGATTGCTTTAACGATAAATGATTGTGCTAATATCAGTACCGACCCACCTGACTAAAGTTTCCACATTCCCCCTAGTAATATTATAGTTAATACACAAAATAAGGCACACAATTTCTTCATGCAGTTGTCAGGGCATACATGGTTACACATACAAATGTATATACCCATGCATAATGTGTTTATTCCCAGTACATATTATAAAATTGATTGAGACATTAATGCCACGTAAATATCATTAAAACAACATAACTATCAAGACACTGTCATAAAAACCAATTTTATCGTTATGTAATAAAAACATGGCGCTATTAAACGACGAAGAAACAAATTTTAGTTGTTTTGTTTTATTTTTTTAACTCGTTTCTACAAAAAAAAAATAGGTCGCAAGACGTATTACTCTATTACTCGTCTATTACTTTTAAAAACATTCTATATATTTAGACATAATTTAAAGGACCAAGCATTGCATGGCAATATGTCGTATCGAATCAACCATGTAAATTCAGCTTTATCTTTAAAAGAGCTAGAGTGTCAAGGAACCTTTTCGAGGGAGAAGGAACATCGAGGGAGCCGACGTCAATTTAGCTCGACATCGAAACTGAACCTAATCCTTAAGATGACATTGCAGCTCGCAGCTTATATTTGCACCAACATTTTATAACGCTAGCTGCAAGTATATTAAATATAAACCACGCACGAGTGAAATTAGGGGAAAATTTGTCATCGTGCGACGGAACGAATTTGTTTTATAATTATTTTCAATTAAAACAGTGCGATTTATGGAGAATTATTTCTCATAGAAATTTACTTTCCTTTCATGTATAAGCTTTTGACATAATTTATATTTAATGAACAAAACAAAATATATATTTAATTTATGCTTCAAAATTTATTAATTCATATAAAATTATGTAGAAATTTATGTCTTTCATTAAATTTCAATAACCAGCCGCCATTATGTTTATTTACCCCGAGTACGTATTAGTCTACACGTCTTACTTCAGAGACAAAGAATTGTACAGAAATAAGCCTACATTTTAATCTGGCAGGCGCAAGCAGCCATTGAAAACTAGACAGAGATGTTTATTAAAATTGAATTAATAATTGAATTTAACAACGAATTAGTTTAGATAAAATAAAATCTTTGCCGTAAAACATTAATTTTACAAAAAAATTTAACATACACTCTACAAAAAAATATAAAGGAAAGATTATTCAACAAAGTTTGAGATACAATTTTTATTCTTTCAACTATAATAGAAAGCACAAATTGTTGATGTAAAAAATATATTAAAATTTCACAACGTTTAACTCAATTTTGTTAAGGTAGAGATAACGCCGAACAGCTGATCGACGTAATGCCCTTTGATAAACATGTAAACCTTAGCAAATTGACAAAAATTCTGAAATTTTTTTGAGAGGCAGATATTAGTGCCTAAAAGCCATAGAAAAAATTTCAAAACGATTTAACGAGCCGATTTTTTTTAATTAATTTTTTTTTAATTTTCAGCATAGGGCTTTCCCATAGAGAGCCAAACTAAAAAATTAATTTAAAAAAATCGGCTCGTTAAATGTTTTTGAAACTTTTGCTATGGCTTTTAGGCACTAATATCTGCCTCTCAAAAAATTTTCAGAATTTTTGTCAATTTGCTAAGGTTTACATGTTAATCAAAGGGGATTATGTCGAACAGCTGTTCGACGTTATCTCTACCTTAAGAGAAGAAAATCATATTTCCAGCAGCAGAGGGTATCATTTATTACATCATAACTATTATAAGCTGTTCCTTAATTGAATTTACTGTTACATAGCTCTGCTTAATCTTCTCTCCCTTTTTTATATTTATGTTTCATTTTACACTGCAGAAAAAAATTGTTATGAGAATACACAATTTTTTATTATGTACTTTTATATGAAAAAAAAATATCCTCAGCAAAAATTTAATACTGTTAAATCGTTGTATTTATAATAATATTTGTATATAACCCTATATACTTCACTATATATATTTTTTAATACAACACAATATTGTGAAAAAAAACATTTTTTTTAATACCATAAAAAAATTTGTGTTATAGTTATTAAAATTGAACGCTAGTAAATGTTAAAATTTTGACTCGTGATGTTATTATTAAATTACTTTGAATATGATAAATAAAATTATGTTTTAGCTTTAATAATGTTAATCTTAATAATGTTAATAATATATATAATCTATATATTATATTACCTAATTAGATAAAAAAAAAGTCGGAAAATGGCTCTACTTTTGTAGATGAGTATACACGTCATTATTCTACTAAACTTTTTAAACAAAAAAAGGGCAATAATTTAAGCTTGACTTGGCTTAATAACAGTTTACAGTCACAACGAATTTGAAAACGCAATTTATATACGAAGGAACATAACCACGCAGGTTAATTTCTCAATATAATCAAGCACGTTCAGTGTCAACTTAATCAATGACATACTAACCATGGTTATAAAAAGAAACCTGAATAACTTTTTCGTTAATCATTTAATTTTATATATAAATTCATTTACATTATTTGTTTGCAAAAAATATACAAACCAGTGAGGAAAAATTATTTTACATTTTATTTTAAATTTTTTTCATCATTTTTTTTTTTAACTGAATACAAATTTAAATTGGCAATAAATATATCTGTACAATCACCCAGCTAATCAAACTTCAATTACACCCAATTTATATATATAAATGCATATATAGCTGTTATATAAACAGGGGTGGCTATATTATATATATATATAGGGGAGGAATAAGCAATATGTTTTTGTAGGACTGCTGGAGGGAAGTTAATTAAGTTTCTCACTTTGAGGGGATGAAACGAAAGAGATTTGATATCCGGAGTTTAAATTGTATATCAGATCATTTTCCTTAGGGACTGTTAAGATATTTCTATATCTAGCAGGTGTATGGACAAATTTCTTTTATGAAAAGAATCCATCCTGATGTATTTTTATTTCAATATTATACCCTCCAATACCAACTATTGAAGGAATATTGCGTGCAGTATCGCTTTCAATATAAACGACGTAGATATAAATAGAAATAGAGAAAGAAAGTGATACGTGAGATTCTTGTCATAAATTGTATTGTATATCGTGATATATAACCTGTCAAATTTTCTTTATAATGTTTGTTTATGGATTTTTCAATTGATTTTTTTTTTTTTTTTTTTTTTAGTTGAAATAAGGCGTGGTCGCGTTTACAGACTACAATTGCATATTGTCAATATTCAATTTGTACACTGGTTGGTTTATTATGTTTGTTTGAAATAAAAAAAAAAAAAAAACTCCAGACATAGAGTTTAATATATTGAATAAATTCTCTGGTAACTCGTATATATATAGTATACATATATTGTACCCTCGTCGCCTTGGAAATTTTCCCTCTTGCAGCCTTTTTAATTACCATTCTCTCTGTTATTCTTACGGTACATGGTGATTAACAAGGCTGCAAAAAGAAATTTTCCGAGGCGACGAGGATACATAAGTACATGGGTAAAAAATAATATTTATATAATCAAAATTGAATTTTTTATACAAAAGTGACACTGTACGAGATAAGGCTGTAATGATACGAGATACGAAAATGCTGTAATAGTTTATTATCGACATAAATAAAGATCATAAAATGTGTTATATATTATGTTGAAGTAAATTATACAGAAAGAATTAGCTGAGAAAACATTGTCATTTAAAAAACAGCAACTTAGCTATATAAAACCTTAGAATTCCATGCTCCGAAACTTTGATTGGAAACAATGGCAAACATATTTTTGTTATGTTAAAGATAATTAATTGTATTGCTCATTATGTATGTTATGATATTGTGTGTGTTGTTTTGTATTTATATTAAAACTTGACGTGAACATATGTTTGTCCTGCACAACCTATAAAAGTTCAAAATGAATAAATAAATAAAATAAATAAATATTATTTCGACCACCAGCACATCGATAAAATGATGACGTCATCAAAATCAGCTGTTTCTGAATGAACTTGTAGCCCTGACCTGGCCTTACTGGTGGTCAGCCAACGTGTAAGATTTATGGCTTCCCGAACATGGAGGTTAGCTAGGCAACCCGCCGGACAAACAAGTTGAAAGGGAAGCCTACGTTACAGGCGCTGAATGTTTGCCAAACAGGTCTCGAACCCGGGGCTTCATCGAGTATTGATCATAAACAATACATGAGTATTAAAATGACCGGAAGTAGCCGGAAGTGTACTATATATCTGAACATTTTAATTGCATTTAAATCACATTTATTTTGTATACATGTGATCAAATTTCTAATGTACTGCAAGAATCTGTTTCTATTGCTTCCAAATTTAAAATACATAACTGCGAAAAACATGAAATAAAGAGGCATCTTTCGATCACTTTGCTATAGAATTAGCATAGAATAAAATTGAAAAAAAAATGCAACGCTGAAAAATATTCACGAATATATTATATTCCTTGTATTTCTTGATGAAAAATAAGAAACAACCTTTTCTTTTTTTTTTTTTTTCATTTTACATTTTTGTAATGGGATTTTAAAACTTCGACAACTATGCATGTCAAGTATTGCTTGTCAAACAGTCTTAGGGATTCGATCTTCTTTTTTTTTTCTCATCCCTTCTTATAACAAAGTTTTATGTCGTTATTTATATTATAAGACTAGTTTAAATAAGAAGAGGAGAAGCTCAAATATTTCAAATAAGATCGATCTTTCAAGAGAAAACTTTTATCAAGTCTCTTACAATATTTCAAGTACAGTTAGTAATAAAAAAATTGTTTCACATAACAAAATGATAAAAGTTATAAATAGTTTTCATATATTTCATACATGTTATTTATAAATATAAAATCTACTTTTAAATGAAACTTTCAGTAAACAAATTCTCTATGAAAATTGTAATATTGTATTTAAAATAAAACAAAAAGTTAAACAAGGTACTTAAAAAGTATAATTATTAATAATTTCCCCTTTGTAATACGACAACACAAAAACATTTTTCACATTTTTTATCTCGAAAATATTTTTTATGTTAACATATTTTTCATGTTAATTCATTCATGTATAAAAATGTGAAAAAGGTGTTGGTTAGAATTTGAAACCATCATTTTAGACTATCCCACATATGGATGGCATGATATTAATAAAATGAATAAACATTAAACTTTAGTGTTCAAAAGCTTTGTCCACTCTACTGGTCTAATTTTACCTTCTGCCATTGTGTTAAACAAATAGAGCTATACGTGTTTGACAGAACAAATAGTATTACAAACTAATCTCTTATTGTCGTGTTATAACATATGAAAATAGACCTTACATACATGGAATTTTACACATCATTATGTATATGTATACGGCAATGACCTACGTTGTTTGCATTGATCGGCGTGCTACTGGTATATAGTATTGTAGCGAGGGCTTCCCTTATGTGCTGAGCATATAGTATAGAGCGTGAGGGATATCAGAGGAAAAGGGGGCGTGGCAGAGGGGTGTGGCACTTAACGATGCCGCCGAAAACATTGGGGGGGGGGGGGGGGGTACCTCTCTTCTCTTTCCCATTTTCTCTTTATCTCTCTCTCTTTCCTTCCTCTCTCTATACCACGCTCCACCACACACCTATATATTATACCTTAACATTATCATACACACACATGCATATATATAAAAACATTAAAAGTTACTCATGGCTGAAAAACTTTTAAAACAAAAACACACAAAAAAGCTCATTAAAATTTAAAAGTATAATAAACTTAAAATGAATCAGTGAACATGTTAAAAAATTAAATTTAATTTTTTTTTTTAAATGTAAACAATATAATTTTTCATGCATGATTTTAAAGTGTAGACATACCGGAGGGAGTCGCTGTAAAAAGACACAAAGTTTGTGTTGAACTATGCCAACTATGTGGACGTTTTCTTTTCTTAGTACTAGCTGACGAGGATCTTGTATGATGATGATGATGAAGCCTCGTGGGAGAAACACTCTCACTTGCAACTCTGCCTATACAGTTAAGCCTATGATCCATGCTGACAGTTAGGGATGCTGTGTTGAAATGATCTGGACCAGTGAGAAAGGAACAAGCTACTGAGAGAAGATATTCCCAATGATATGAGGGTTCGTTCAAAAATAATATATGTGCTGCGCTCTAGTGTAAAAGTTGTTAACTAATACTCTTTAAGTAAACTTTTTAAGTTTTTAAGGGAGGATATATTTTCTTTTTTGAGATGACATAATATAAAAAAAAAAAAGATTTTGAAGTATGTTAAGATTTCAATGACACCAAAGGGACTCTTAAAAAAGAGACTTTTTATTTATATATTTTTCTTTGTTGCAAAAAAAAAAAAAAAAAGTTTCCGCTTGAAATATTTATTTTGTTTTGTCTGATTAAGCAGAAAGAGAGAGATAGAAAGACACACAATCTAAAAAGGAATCCCAACGTAGCTTTTCTTTTTTACCTTGTTGTTTTTTCAAAATTCATCCATCCTTTCTTATATGTAACTCCTGCCTTGTTGACTTCTAAATGAAAAGAAGTAAAAAAAAAATGTTCATATATAAATATGTCTAGAGAAGAATTCATGTATATAAAAGATAGTATTTCTTTTATGTCAAAGATATAAAACCATGTAGTAGCATGAGTGACGGAACGCATGAAATATAAATGAAACACATTGCTTGTTGAGCACCAACGTTGGGATAAGACTGGACCACTCATATTATCAGAACAGCCTGGAGGAAACCATTATTTTGTGTGTCCCAGCTTAAAAATAATACGTGAATACTTTGGGGTTTGAATACAATTTAGAGAGAAGGCTGATAAGAGACAAGATTTTTTATATTATTTTTTGGAATATAAAACATATTCTTAGTATTAGGATTTCATATGGTAATAATTTTTTTTTAAAAAATGTATAAAAAGTAATGTTTATAATATGAGAATTTGAAAAAAGTTTCAAATTTAACTTTTAAAAATAAAAGTGAGGAAAAATATCGTAATGCACTTTTCTAGTTTCCCATTTCATACTAAAATATTATAGAGCATAAAAAAACGGACATATTATTGCTACCCCTGTTATGCATTTTATTGTTGTGATTAATGGGGTTACATTTGCAAGACAAAATTGCAGATTTGCAAATTTGGGAGACGTAATTAGGGCATCCAGACTAATACTCATTCAAAATAAGTCCAAGTTCACCATCATATAGACTGCAATGTGTGACGGTACTCATTAACAGAGCAGGGGTAATTTTTCCCCCCTTTTTCATTCTAAAATGTTGTAATATACACAATTCCAGACAGATTAAATTTTTACCCCAACGATGCATGTTGTTGTGATTAATTGGGCTGCATGTTCATTTGCAATTCAAGAAAAGTTACAAATTTGGGAGACATGTCTAACTAAGGTCACCACTCCTCCATATGTGACAGTGCACCCATAAACACGGTCAGGGATAACGTTTGTGTTATCCCGAGGTGTATTTCACTTGATTTTTTTATGCTTGATAAGAAATAAGAACAGACTCCATATCATCACAGGCACAACAATTTGTTTGAAGCACGCATGTTAACTTCCTACATCGTAGCATCAACACACAACTTCATACATTGTAGCATCAACACTGACTGTAAATAATAAGGAATCCTTAACACTTCATTTATTATGTAGCAATCAGGTTTTATTCTTTCCCCCATGTATTTAACAAAGGTAAGGGTTGATGTTAGTTGTTACCCCTTTCGCCCCTTTGGTTGACACAAAGCTTGTAGAATTAATAGAGCCTGCTACGCTGCATTTTTTGTTTGTTTTTTTTAATTAATAAACAAAAGTTATGGTAGCATTTAAAACTCACCTTGCGTTGTATTTACAACTTTGCAATTCAATTTTTGTAAGTATTAAGCCTTTAAAAAATTTACCTCTTAATTTAAAAAAAAAAATAGTAATTAATTTTTTTTAAACCCCTTTTTCCTCTACTTTATAACTTTATTACATTTTCTTTAAGCAATAAAGTGAAAAAAACAACAACATTGAATAATTAAAACAAAAAGTAAGAATCTAAAACAACTTTGAATAATGTTTTTTTTCTCTTTTCTTTTTAATTATAACAAACAATTTATGTTAATTAAGAAAATAAAGTTAGTAAACATTTCAGTAAAATTGTGTTTGAACAAATTCTACTAACTCTGATTCGTAATTATAGAGTGAGATTCATATACATATAATAAAAGGTAACAACCTAAATTTCTTTTACATCAGATAAATTTTTAATGCATATTTATTTTTATGATTTTTTTTATGTCTCCATTTTATGCAGTGTAAGCTGAGAAGAGAAAGATCAGCATGAAAGATATAACTGTACGATTTTCATCATTTCATCTTTATTTTGTACTTTTTTAGCCCAAGCTCACATAATTGTTTCTTCAACCTTTTTTTACACTTCTCGCAGCTGGCCTTTTTAAGCCTCTTCCTTCGTAAACAATAAACAATTAACGCTTGTGAGAAATAATATATTAATAAATATTATCAAAATGTATTAGATTTAACTTATATTCAAGTTCAATAATTTTTATTTCCATAATCTACTACAATCAAATACATTTTAAAATAATACAATATCTTAATTGAGGTTCCATAAACGTCAATATCACACTAACATTAAAACTTAATTTTCATTCATAAATGTTAACACTGAATAATAGCACTTAACGACGAGAAAATCTTTAAGTTTTACCTGAAGAGTTTTAATTAAGACTAATTAAGTTTAAAAGACGAACAGAAAAAAAAATACCAGAAAATAAAAAACAAGTCCATCAGTTAATTTTTATGATGAGAAAAATTGTAATTCTTACACCCCCCGTTGATGGTCTAGATAAGCGCCACACATCGATGAGAGTGTGAACTAGATATTTTCACAACATGGACATCTTACTTGCTCTTTGATCCAAACTGTAATTAAGTTGTTCATTAGTCACAAGCCGGGAAATCATTTTGTTGGTACATTCATTATGCTAATTTGCCTCAAGGCGAGTCATTACGCTGATTACTTGTAACAGTTCGGCTCAAAAGATAATAACTCGAAACACCCACTGCCATAATGTTCAAAGTTAATACCGTGAGGACTTGAATGTATTAAATTTACATGTGCCTCAAAATAAAAAAAAAATAGATTTCAGTACATTCATTTCAGGATGAATAAAAAAATATATAGGTACTGTTTTTAGACTTTTTAGAGAGAACAGCTGAAAATATACTTAATTGCAAAATAATTTGAAGACGTTACAAAGTTATCAAAGTATATAATGCTTTCATCCATATAATTAAATTCAGGTTGCATGCATCAAAACTGTTTAATACTGTTTTTAATGAGAAAAGATCAAAACATTCGGGACGACGCAGGCGCGGATCCAGGGGGGGGGGGTACTGCATGGGGGGCTGCAGCTCCCCCCACCCCCCAAAATTTTGGATTTAGGTGATTTAACATAGGCATTCTCCCCACTCCAAATTTTTTTTAACATTGTACTTATGGAGGCAGCCCCCCCCCCATTTTTTTTCTGAATCCGCGCATGCGGGACGTTACGATCATGCCTGTAAAATGCTTTGATGACGTTACAAAGTAATGCAGCTTTGTAATTTTAAAGTAGAGAGAACACATCAAGTCTAAATATTTTATGAAAGGAATTTTTATACTGCGTGACAATGCCCACAAACATAGCACGGAGTAAATATTATCACAGCATACACCTCGGGATCACATGAATGTTAATTACCCCTCCTGCCTGACTTAATACTGTAGCTGTATTAGATCGTGGAATATACACAGAGTTACAATTCTTCAGGTAAGAACAACACTCAATTTTATAACCATCTCAAAAGTTACGTTTCACCACGACTGCGTGACAACGTATACAGAGCAAGAAATAACATTCTGTTCATCCGAAAGTGTACCAGTTTTATGTCGCCAACAGCTCGCGACCAATGTTTCTCCACCCGCTGCTATACATACTATGGTGTGTCAAGCTATAAATAAAACCGGAAAGAAGGAAAAATAAAATGCGAGTAGCGTCGTTGAGTGTTGACTACAGTTCAATTAATTTAATATTCCCGCAGGAAGTGAAAGAATTCTGTTCTTGACATTCATGTATTTTTTGCAAATAAGTCAGTTCTTTTATTAAAAACCATTCTTCAAATTTTCAAACTTCAAATACTAATGGGAAGGAGAGAAACCTCTCACTTCCGGCTACTTCCGGTGGGAGAGTCAAATTAATTTTACCGTAGGAGTGTGCTGCAACATGAGGTTTTTCATCCCCGCTGAGATGCAGCTTGACTTTCATCTCATCTTCACCTGTTCTCATTATATAACATACAATTTAAAACTGCAATTTTATATTTCCACATCAAGTGTTTTACAAGAGTATAATATAATCTGCATATGCTTGTGCGTTGAAGCGTTAATATCTGCTGGTATATGATGGAATTAAAAACCAACGTTACTGTTGGTATGTAAAAATATAAAGTTTATTTTAATTACTTAGAAATGCTATGTACAATATATGTCACACACAATGACTTCATGATAACAAAAGTAATTAAGAAAATGGTATTCTGAAAATACGATGAAAAAAAAAAAAAGACAATAATTTTTAGGATGGTTGTTTGAAAAGAAATTAGTAAAAGCAAATGCATACATATTTTTTTTACGTAAAAAAAATATGTATAAACAATAAGCTTATTGAAACGTTATTACAATATATTACGTTGTTGTTTTTTAATTACTATTGTAAATGTTTTGTTGTAAGTCATTAAGGAGTACTGTAATTAATTAAAAATGAAACTTTCAGAGAATCTCACGAAAAAAAAGCTATATTATATATGTATATACACACACGCTTGAAGCAACTGAACTTTGGTTAACTGCAATGGCATCGTTGCATGGCATCTCCATTTTTATGAAAATTTTATTGTACACAGTACAATCATCGCCTTGTATAAATTTTCCACTTACAGTCTTTTAAATCACTTGTGTTATTTTTAAGGGACATGGTGATTTAACAAGGCTACAAAGGGAAATTTTCTAAGGCAACGACTGTACATTCAGCATACATATAAGATAATTATTCAAAAATTACATTTTTTTTTACTTAACTTGCAACATATTATCACACCTATATTAACTAAAATACTCATTACTCATTATACTAGGAAAGATAACTCATATATATAGTTCGGATTATAAACAGACAATATGAAGTACTGCAACATTAATTAATTGAACAACGACTCATTAAATTATTAAGTATAAACATTTTCAACGCTAAATTTGCAACATCAATAATTCAAGAAAATCCATTTGAAAACGTTGGTATTTACACACAAATCAATTAGAGTCCAATGTAAACACAACGTCACAAAGCACACGTGGGTTTTGTCTCTCTTTCACAAATAAAATCGACGTAACACACAAAAGACCAGATTATACTTTTGTTATATTAATGATTTATATTTAAATAATTAATGTAAATATACTTTAGTGTTATTTAGAACAATTTTAACGTGTATATTTATTATCGACATTGAACTGTGAGCAGGATCCAAGGTAAATGGATAACTAGGTAAAATTCTGGACAGCACGAACTTTACTCTTGCCTCAGTTAATTGCTAGAGCTGCAGTTTTATATAATAGCCAGAGAGATGCAGGTTTGCAATTTTGGAAAACGTAAAAAAAGAACCCATTCTACAGTCTAACAGATCTTACTTGTTATTATAGATTACCTGTAGACTCAATGGCGCCTAGCTTTGAGACATGTCTAGACGTATGTCTGGCCATGTTAAAAGGTAAAAGACGATCGCCGCGCGCTGTCGAGCTATACGTAAACTAAGATCTGTAATACTGTACCTATATAAAAAGAGTTTTCGTTCATCACGCCTCCATAGACTCCCAACAAAGCAGTCTGACTATTAGTAACGTTCGTGGTGTCAAGAAGTGTACGCTCTTCGAGTGTTTTTCAACACACCCTTCATGATGTCAAGATAGAGGGATTACTTTATTATGACGTCACGAGAATAGTCACGTGACTCCAGATGTTCACCCCCTCTATGTAGAGATATATCTTGTGTTTTTGTTTTGATGTGTGCAGCAACGCAAGAGGAAACTGCATCCCCTGCATACACGGAGAAAACAGTTAACTGATTAAAAACTGTAGGTACAGATCCAAAAGTATTACTGTTGTATATTAAAGATTTTTCCTTTACTTTTAAAGTTTAAAAACTGTTAGTACAAATTCAAAAGTATTAACTTTAAATATAAATGATCTTTCCCTTGAATTTAACAGTTCTAACCTCGTTAATACGAAAACATTAAAAATCAAGAGTTTCTTACTTGTTAAACATCAGTGTACACATTTACATGGTAAGATTTAACCTTTTACGATGTAAAAAAGAAAAAATTAATCTTTTATTGAATTTTTTAAAGTTTAGGAGTGTAATGTTTTACAATTTCAAACTATTCAAATATAAGCGTTCGTGAAATGTAAAGTACAACAGAGGTGTGTAGCTGTGTACGTATAAATCAGTAAAAATTAAAGTCTTAAAATGTGTTGGAAAACGGCCGTTATTTCTGCACACGTGCCTTACTTCCAGTTTCCTGTTTCAATCTGCAGGCGTCGGTTTACTTTCGTGTTGTGCTCTGTGTAAAGATCATTCTGGACTATTAAGGTAAAGATAATACGCCTAATGTTAATAAAAATCCCATTCATGAAAATTATGAAAAAAATTTAAAATGTTCTCCTTTAAATCCCCTATCAGTAGGTAAAATATCAGGTATACAAAAACGAGCTAGTTTTCGAGTTATTAATTTTTGAAGTTCACTAATTTAACATGAAGAAATGAAACTTCCATGTTAAATTAGTCAACTTTAAAAATTAATAACTCGAAAACTAGCTCGTTTTTGTATACCTGATATTTTACCTACTGATAGGGGATTTAAAGGAGAACATTTTAAATTTTTTTCATAATTTTCATGAATGGGATTTTTATTAACATTAGGCGTATTATCTCTACCTTAATGGTAAGTTTTATAACTAATACTTGATTTGCATCCTATAGTATTATTCATTGTTTTAATGATTGTGTACATTTAAAAGACAAATGCAGCCAGCAATGTCACATGCAGGAGCATGCAGGGCATCACTTGGACGGCGATTTGCAAGCCATTGAGGATGGATTTAGCGAGCTCTACAACGCTTCAAGTGAAATATTTCATGGTAAGTTGAAATTTAAATTGTAATAATGATGCAATTATACTAATGCAAGACCTGTTTGTATTTTTGTTTATACAGCTGCAAAGAATTGCAAATTGAACGCCACGCGAATGTAATCGTTTGAGCAGCCATCCCTATATCACCTCCACATCGCTGGATGGGCACCGTCATTTTGCTGGACGAACCAAAATCACCCAGAGGGAAAGAAAACACTCGTTGGAGACACACCTTTGCAGTTGTGAAAATGTTGAGTACTGTACCTTTGCGTCACTATATACTATATATATCATTCAAAGAATTCACTTCATAATATTTTTTTTATCTCTTTACAACTAAATGGAAATTCATACGACTCTATTGACTGTAATCATTATAAATTTTGTATTCATACTTCCACCTTTTTTTGCTCTTTCTTCGGGAAATTTAATACATAATATTTGTAATTAATTATTAACAATTAAAACTGTCATTCATAATTATTATTCATTATAAATATGTATCATCAACACACTAAATTAAATATTACTGTATTATAAACTTTAATCACCTGTTCTTTCATTTTATCCCTTTATTTTGTATATTATTGGCTATAATTCGCGTCCTCATTACCAATAAATATATATTAAGGTAGTACAATTTAGTTAAATTTATATAGTGTTAATAACAGAATAAAAATAGAAAGTAAAACATTAAAAGATATTGCAATCATTATTATGACACGAAACGATTGTTATATTTATTGCATGCATTTTCTTCTTACAAGCCAATTTCAACTCTACTTGTATAAGTACTTGTACAAGTAGAGTAGAAATTGGCTTGTAAGAAGAAAATGCATGCAAAAAATAGAACAATCGTATCGTGTAATAGTGACTATAATTTTAACAAAGTAAATCTGTAGAATTATAAGGAGGTAGCTATGTAAGCAGGAGAATTACTATGAAGAAACTTTAGATTTTAAAAGAGTAACAACATAAAAATTAAAAAATTTACAGCTTTGAATTGTACAGTTTTATCCCTTAAATATAACGCTTTTAAACTGTTGTTTTTAACATCTTTTTATATCTAGTACGTTACACTTCTACTACTTTATATTTAAAGTTGTTAGGATTGTAGAAGTCTAACAATGCAACTCCTTTGATTTCAAACGATTTTTTTCGTGGTACAGATACACAGGAGTAAAACTTTTAAATTCAAATGAAAAACAGTTGTCCTTTTTCTCCGTGTACCATGCAAATGTGGTTCCATCCCAGCATTTGCCTTTATGATCTGAGAGAACCATATTATGCAACCACAGATATGAGATTCTGGTCAATGTGGGAAGGAACTATGCATGAGTACCGTATACAGCTCCGGAATGCACATTTTGTGGTCCGACACAAAATAGATCTGAAACCATGACCATAATACGTTTTTCTATTAATGAAAATTGAATCAGTTAACTACATTTTATGGATAATAATATGACAGTGCAATTTAATATTTTGTAAATTAAGAAACCTAATCAATATCATCCATGGAAAAAAATTATCGTATTTTTCCCATGTCAAAAATTTACGTCAACTATCCACTTTAAAATATAACAAGTTAACATAAATGTTAACTTGGTCTGCTCATATATAATATTAACAGTTACACATCAGGAACATTTACTAAAAAAATATTAACCAGCTCGGAACTGGGATCGAGCAATCTCGCTGCGGTTTTCATATATGACACCATGATGCTGTCAACCGCCTGCATGGCTATCACCCCAGTTGATATTTTTGGTTTTCCCTCGATTTTCGCCTAAGGTTTCACCAATAATATACCTGTATAGATGTTATATTTTTAGTAACAAAATTAAGAATAATATAATGTAACACAATTTTTTAATAAAATTTATAAAAAAAAAAAAAAAAACGCCAGCTTCAAATAATTTTCCTCCATGGTATTAAGAATTTAAAAAACAGACCACGTGTTTCGTTCTTGTTTTTTTTTTTATCCCAAAATATTCACCTTAATCATAATTACCCCTGTATGATTTAATTACTACACAGCCTGCATGCATGCATGCATGCATGCATGCAGCTTAAAGAGAAAAATATTTGTACAAATCTGGACAACACAAACTTAACTCCTGCCTCACTTGCTAGCTAGAGCTTAATAGACATAGAGATGCAGATTTGTAATTTCGGATTATATAAGAAGAGAACATATTATAAATATATCAAAAGAGTTTTGGTTTACCACGCCTCCATAGACTGCGTGATAACACCTACAAAGTTATTCGTGGTGTCCAAAGGTGTGCATAAAAAAATATGTAAATATTAAAGATGAACTTTTGTGAAATATGTGACAGCTATAGCATTTCTTAAAACCTGGCAAATACTGTACAATATATATGAAAAGAAAAATGCACTACGTTCACATGGCGCCATGGCGGTGTTTAATGCATATTATTCATTGACGCCGTCTTAAAAGTATAACATTATCCGTAGTCAACGGATCCGTATTAAACATTGCCATGTGAACGTGTAAGAGACAATTTTAAAATCAATACAAGAATGATCACCAACCAACCGTTATATAGTTCAGCGTCACCAACAGTCATTACACTATTATTTTATTCATAATATAATTACATATAGTCTTCATTGGAGATTCTATTATAATTGTTACTGCATGATTTTGTAACAATTACTAAGAATTTATTCAACAAAAGAGACCTAACTACTTCCAACTTCAGTTCCTGCCAGAAAATGTACCACGTGACGTCACTCCCACCCCCGAAACTATGTGAGCACCGCTGAAACCGCGCACTCACGCTTTCAACTTTTCAACACACCCGCCTTCATATTATATAGCAACACAACACGTATATAACGTCTCGAGGGGCAAACCACTCAACCGTACCTTACATCCTTATATACGTACAAACTTCTATACACCAAGATATTAATATTTTACGTTCAATTCAAAGTACCTTCAAAAGATTTTTGCTTTTAAAAAAAAAATCTCTATACACAAAACTCGCTTAAAAAAAACAACAATTTTTTCAATGAAAACATTTTTAATTAACTTTTAATAAAAACGGTATAGAAAGAAAAAATCAATTTCAATTCAACTCTGATCTTTGTATATCATAACAACAATCAAATTATTATAACAATCGTACAGGAAATGAAGGATAACAATAAATTTGGAAGAAAAAAGAAAAAAAAAAAGGCTTACGCATGTTCAATAAATCATCATTAAGCTTTCTCCAAGGTCGAAAAGTAGACAGACATTGCATTATCAGGTGTTCAGATTAGTGCACTGATAATTAACCTAACAGTTCATGTTCGTAAGGTCGAATATTATATCTTAAACCACTGTATACTGACACTAAAATCATGAAATCTAATGTTAGTTTAACTTTGACATGCAAGTCACGATGACAAGTCAATCACGTCTCTGACATTCCTGGCAACTAACAATGAACTTAAAGTCAATTTTTATATAGTTAAATGTTGGAAAATGGACTTTAAGATTTATTTCATTTATGCACCTGTATTGAAACACGAAGAATATATTGTCAAGATGTTCTAAAGCAAGAATTCATAATATAATTTTTACCTTACAGAAATCTTATGCATGGTAGGTTCTATATATTAGTTCTAATTTCTTAAGAACAAAGTTCCAATTAAGACATCTTGTGCACTCAAGAGGGCAAATACTCATCATAGCTCAAGACTCTTATTGTTCGCCAAGGGAAGTGCTGGAAATCCAATACTTTGTAATGTACACCTTGGGACAGCTTGAACGTTAACCTTGTCTGACATGGTGAAGCTGTCGAGAGACAAAAATTTGCATAATATTTGTAATTTTAGGGCAGGTGAGAAGAGCACCCAGATTAGCTATACCCAAAACATAATGTTCGCATGTCCAATTATAACTGGGTGAAAAAGTCAACAAATATAGCATAAATGCGTAAGATAAAGTCAGTACCATTTATCTTTGGTTTGATGTCATACGACCCTCCCATTAGAATTTTATTGGAGGACAAAGGAAAAGGTTCGTGATGTCAAACCAAAGATAAATGAAGACGACTATAAGTTCAACTTATTTCTATGAAAGGTGTGTATAAGTATTTTAATTTAAGGGCATTGGGTGTAGCACCGGTAGTTGGCAACACTGACGTATCTTCACCATGCTAATTTTTGGTCATTGCTCCTCGGAGTAATTTTTATGCTAGAGCCAAGCTGATTGCTGTAGTATCAAGATAATTAGTAGCCCAAGTGCACAATTTGGCTAAATAAAGCCTGATTTAAAGAAAAGTATTTTTTAGTAATTTTTTAAATTTACATGCATTTTTCTAAAATATAAAAAAAAATACTTTTCTTTAAATCAGGCTTTATTTAGCCAAATTGTGCACTTGGGCTACTAATTATCTTGATACTACAGCAATCAGCTTAGCTCTAGCATAAAAATTACTCCGAGGAGCAATGACCAAAAATTAGCATGGTGAAGATACGTCAGTGTTGCCAACTACCGGTGCTACACCCAATGCCCTTAACTAATGAACAACCTGCATAAATGATGATTTTTTTTAATATTGGATAGAGCACCTTGAGTTGATGCAATTTTCTTAACACTTAACACCCTTAAAATCGGTTTATAAAATGCTGTGATGTCATAGTCATGCAACTTTTAACACGCAAGAATAGGGAAAGACTTTGCATGACTATGACGTCACAGCGTATTTCCCCTTGATTTTGAGGGTGTTAAAGGGCTGAAAATTTTGACACATACAAACTCAAGTCCTCAATACAATACGAAAAAAAAATATATATATATGAAGGTCATCCATTATAGAAATAGTCGTTTTTATTTTTGTTACTATATATAATATTGATAGTATAATAGAGAATGTAGGGTACTGTATAATAATAATAATTGTTTATTACTGTATGGCGTGAGACATAAAAACAAATTAGAATACATTTATATTATGATCTGTATTTATTTATTCTGCTACGTAACAATAAATTAATAAAATATCTACAGTTTTATAACAGCATTGTGAAGATTTTATTCCTTTCTTTTTTATTAATCAAGCGCAGAAATTATAACAACTCAACGCTGATCATATGTAAAAGCTATAAAATAGTATATTTTTAAATCACCTGTTGTAATTCTTAATAATATCTATATGTATTTCTGGTTGAAATCTCCCTAACTACCATATAACAATATAGCACGTTCCGCATGATCATAACCTAATGGCCATATCATTACATTTTCTAACTACACGCACGATTTTTACACTTCACAAGTTTCACTTTAAATCATACGTAAATGAAAATACTTCATCATCAAAACAATAACAAAAGAGAATTTTAAATTCCATTAAATAGTAGCTGGAAATGCAAGTTACAATGCTTTTTAATATTTTTATAGGGACAATTCCATCCATTTACCATACTTTCCATTGTATATAAGCTATACATTCAAACTTGTAGACCAAAAAGTGTTTCAAAGCTTCAAAGTAAATTTTTCAAAGCTTTTTTTAAACACGATCATGCTCAAACACTGCTGTATTTATGTAACGAAATTAACATTTCTATGAGGACCTATATTGTAAGGTATAAATTTTATGCATTGCATGATGACATGCAAATGTACGCAAACAATAATACAAATGTATATTTTATGATATTTTAAACCATTTCAATTGATTTTCATGTAGCTTGAACTATGACTGTAATATTGTTTTACTATAAAAAGTTTTGTATAATTTTTTTCAAAATTTTAATATCAATATCAAATATTGACCTATGGCTTTGTGTTCCTAAAAGTGTTAACTCAAAATTTTTGGACGAACATTTATAGGCAAACATGTTGACTACAAACCATATAAACTGTTTATTTTGCCGACCCAGGAGCAATTAGTATATATGCAAAAGTGTCACAGTCTCTACAGGTGAAAATGTCATTTAGCAATTAACCAATATTTACTTTCGGCTGATGCACAGTGTCTGAAGCATAAAAAGGAATCGAACTTATAATAAAGTTCAAATGTAAAACTTATGATGCATGTTCATATATAAGTATATAAGTACATATATACTTACGTATATAAAAGAAAACCAATCTTGAGGAGAATTCTGCATCATGGTATACTCATTAACTAATTGCAAAACAAAACCTGGGCATTTCATTAATGAAAAGTAGTACTCTAATGATATATAACAAATAATAATAACAGAAGATACAAAGAGCGAGGAGATGAAAACAATTCATGGGTCGATGCTTTATTAAAAAATAATATTTATATGTCTAGGTCTCTGTAAATACTTTTTTAATAATGCGCTTGAAAAACAAAGTAAAAAAAAATATATACATTAATTAAAGAATGTAGGTAATTGTTATACTTGAAATTGAGGCCATTAAATTTACCCACAAAAAAGTATTAAAAAAAAACTAATTGGAGTACACACCATGCTACTTTGTGAAGAAAATGTATAAATATAATGTTATTAAAATATTAAATAAATAATACAATTAGTATAACAACAAGAATTTTAAAAACATTGCAGCAAAATTATGAAATTATATAGTAATATTACCGATTATTAACACTTTAAAATAATTATATTTTCATTTCTTTGGCGCAAATTCAAATGTATAGACCCTAAAGATTTTTCGCTAAATGGGAGAAGGAGAAGCTGCAATTGCTATTTTTAATTACATGACGAAATAATTTATGTAGTTTTATGTTTACCATTGTTATTAATTTCAGAGAAGGGGAATTTTTTGTAATAATATTTCTAAGAGCAGCTCTGTATATTTTTCTTCGTGAATTTCTATCAAATCATATTTTCCCAAAATGTCTGTATAGGTCTGTCCCAAAATTATTTTATATCCTTTATTCGAACCTTTAAATAAAATGTATATTCATGGACGTACAGCCGGGAATGGGGGGGGGGGGTCAAATTAATCCCCTAAATAAGTCTTACACATACATAGGTTTTGGGTCAAATTTTCTCCATCCTCCAAATCGACAGCTAGGTCCCAATTTTTGCATTACATGCAGCTAGGCTATACCGTTGCATAAAATTAACTGGCAAATGAAATGACTTTTTTTTTATTATTTATTTATTTATTTCCCGAATGTTACATAATATAACAGTTGGCAGGCGATACTAACACAGTCCTGTCCTATTTTTATAATAATATAAGAAGGTAACAATTTCTTACTCGCTATTTAATAATGCAACACTAAAAACGACTCTAGTGAAACTGGATTGTTCAATTTCTAAAGATCTGATATAAACATAACGCAAAGTAAATTTAAACACTTTCAAAAATTTACCTTTACGACAAAGTATATATAGTTAGTATGAATGACATTAACATACAATTAATTTATAATGTTATACAATATACAATTTGTAATGTTTTGATTTAATTTAGAAGTAGTGTTATATAGCGACGACATGCTAGGAATGAAGATAAAGAGTGACGTGTATGGCATCATATATCACCGTCAAAAACGTACGTGTCTGTCTACCTTGTCTCTAACATCAATATACCCCTAGGGGAGGGTGGGAAGGCAAACATTACCCCACAAACGCATACATTTCAAACCGTATAACAGACTATAAATTCTAGAAAGCATGAATCAAGAAATAAAAAAATATTTTATATAATACAATAGAAAACGGAAAGTCATGTATAAATAAATGTATTGATTTTCTTTTTTTTATATATATTGAGGTATAAAATATATAAGATTTCTATACACAAAAAAAAAGAGTGAAAGAAATATTTTTTATGGTGCTCGCTTTTGTCCCACCAAAAGACACTATGTTATAGGCAGGTGTGGTAAAATTCTTGCCTGTTTTCATCTATTTCAGTAGCTTTTATATAACAAAGGGAGTGACAGAAAATGTGGCCGGAGTTATTGACGTAACAGTGACAGTGTGTCATGAAAATTGTGTAAGATTGCAAAAAGATGTCTCAATTGACAACCTACATGAAAAATTGTGTTTGCAATTTCGATACAAGATCTTTAGTACCAAGAGTTTTTGGGTCCTTATATAATTATCCTAGCACCCTTAAAATCGAAAGAAAAGGTACTGTTATACGTACGTCATACTAATGTGTTTCCCCATGCTTTTACGTGTTAAATTTTTACATAACTATGACGTCACAACGTTTGGCAGCAGAATTTTAATTAAATGTAAAAAAATAAATAAATAAATAAATAAATAAATAAATAAATAAATAAATAAATAAATAAATAAATAAATAAATAAATAAATAAATAAATAAATAAATAAATAAATAAATAAATAAATAAATAAATAAATAAATAAATAAATAATTGACAAATACATAACTCGAAGTCCTCTATCCAAATATGCATTTATAAAGGAAATTCATGCAAGTTGTGCATACACAACTGAAATGCGGTACTTGTGATACATGAGAACTAATATATAATAATAATTACATAATTAAGTGCGATTTGAGAAGAAGATAACCATTACAGAAGGCTTTTAATTCTCTTGCATTGACCGCGGTTAACAACAATATAACAGACTGACTAACCGTGGTTAATGAAAACGCTGGTTATCTCCTTATGGTCTATAATCATATAATAACTTTCATAATCAATTTTCATTCAATCTCTTGGGTAAGTGGTTCCAAAAAGGGTCAACTCTTTCTCACATTAAATCATTCTTGATCTTTTCCCATATATTTTTTGTTATACTGTGAACTAGATACGAACACAGGACTTCCTCAGACAATATTCTCTATTGTGGAAACCACCATGGCCTATTTAACTATGCTCAGTTTAACCATCAGACAAAGAATAAACTAACAGAGAGATTTATGGATGAAACTTGATATCAAACTTTTATTATACGTAAGTTTTTTTTGTACCCTCTTCACAGTTATGACGTCACTAAGAAGAAGGGGGAGTGTACTCGTTAGGAGGACGAGCGAAGAGAAGTAATGGAGCATCACATAATCCACAAGTTCTCAAGGTTTTAATTATTGCAGCAAGAAAGTAATTAGAGACTTGTCTTGGAGGGATGATCAACTTGTTCAAACTTGTACCTTTCTTACTGACCTCAAACTAATTTCAAGTTTTACTACAGATAAGTGACATCAGATGTTTTCAGCTCTTCAGAGAGTTTGAGGATTAATGCAGAGAGAGCTTTAAATCAAAGCTCTCTGATTAATGTCACCAGGGCAGCTAGTGTTCATAATTTGTCGATAATAAACTGAAAATATTTTACTACAAAATAAAGGAGAAAATGCCAAATTGCTAATGTAAAAAACACTATTACCTGTTTTGAATTTTGAGTAATTAATTTTTTCGTGAGAAAAAGATACTGATTCGACTAAAAGTAACAGGAGTCCCCATTTAAATGCTATTTCACGAAAATTAATTTTTAAGATGTCAGGAAGGTTTGTTACAATTTTCAGAGTGTGGTTCACCATGCTTTTTATTATTTTTCTTACCACTTAATGAGGTACATTGTGAGTCCTATTGTGATATGATATCGTTACTGTCATGTATTTTTTTTATTGTCAATCATATCTCCTCGTTAAAGTTTGTTATAGAAGACTTTGAAATATAAGAAAAATTGACTTGCATGACATGGACTTTATAACAAATAAACACAATTATATTGTTATACTGATGCTGAAAACGTTTTATATATAGATGTAGGCTGTTCGAATCTGTACTCATAACTATAATTGATATAAATATAGTGTTATAATATCAGCAACAATAATATCGTTTTATTTCCAAGAAAAGCATTACTACTTCTATAAAATTTAAGCTTACAGTTAGTTATTAAAATTTTAACCGATAAAATTATGACGAAAATCTAAATCTTTCGTCAGAACATTAAAACAAATTATCAATCATTTTGATACAGATATACGCCTTTTGCATGCAACCAGGGGGGTCTTCAAATAACACAAATTACAACAATCTTAAAATTAGGACAGTCTTAGCGTATTCTTTATTGTTGCGCTAAGACAGTCTTAGGTTAAGTTTAGGTTAAGTGGTGTTATTTGAAGACCCCCCAGAACTGCATTTTTGTTTCATCAATTATATAATTTAGGCATAATTACACTTCGTTTAACGTTGTTCTTATAGTAATGTGTACTCCTAATGGGGACTGACAACTTTTAGTTTAATACGTTTCGACGAGTGCAAGTGTGAAACTGGTTGCATATATACCTTCCAGGTGTGGTTATAGTCTCATTTTGAGTCATTTTAATTAAAATGCTCTAAAATGTTCACCATTCTTTATTTTGTTTTTACACATGAGCGTTTTTTAGTCTCTTACATTATACACAAAAGATCAAACATGTAATTTCCCGTAAGAGTTTGCATGGTAAATAATTAACGTACGTTCGTCAAATCACACACACATAGGGAATTGTGCCTTTGAACTCTGTACGTTGTTTGACGTGCACCATTATGTCCGACTGAACCGAGTGTTTGGGAAAACAGTATGGTCAGTGAGCATACCAAGGTATTAACACTGTACGTACAGTCGCGTGAAATTGAGAGGATCATACCGGAAACTATATTACAATATTTTAATTACAACTTTAGTTTTATAAATATTTGTTTCTGCGTTGTTAAATTTTACTCCAATGAAAATAATATAAGTGCACGTCAACAATACAATTTAATTAAGGGCATTGGGTGTAGCACCGGTAGTTGGCAACACTGACGTATCTTCACCATGTTAATTTTTTTATCATTGCTCCTCGGAGTAATTTTTATGCTAGAGCTAAGCTGATTGCTGTAGTATCAAGATAATTAGTAGCCCAAGTGCACAATTTGGCTAAATAAAGCCTGATTTAAAGAAAAGTATTTTTTAGTAATTTTTTAAATTTACATGCATTTTTCTAAAATATAAAAAAGATACTTTTCTTTAAATCAGGCTTTATTTAGCCAAATTGTGCACTTGGGCTACTAATTATCTTGATACTACAGCAATCAGCTTAGCTCTAGCATAAAAATTACTCCGAAGAGCAATGATCAAAAATTAACATGGTGAAGATACGTCAGTGTTGCCAACTACCGGTGCTACACCCAATGCCCTTAACAGTCTGAATAGAAACAGACAGCTCAGAAATAGTCACAGAGGGAGTAACTGATTAGAACGGTTGCTGAGTAAAATTTCTATAGTTTCAAACTTCCAATGCCTTTATGGGGGAATAATTTCTTGGGTTTCGGTACAACTTATTTTCTACACAATTAAATTGTGTCTTGGCAATCTCCAAGCCTCATTTTTTTTCCTACCCTATCTTCCTTGTCCACGACATCCATACATTAAAAATTGCATACCCAAAAGTGGAGACTTAATATAATACAAAAATATATAAGCTTCCGCATTAAAATGATCACTTTGCAATTTCCAGAATGCAACAAAATGCTCACTTTGTATTTTAAGAAGGTTGTAAAATATACATCTGGAACAGTAATAACAGACCTTCTTGATTTGCAAAGTGAGCATTTTGTTGCATTCTGGAAATTGCAAAAAGAGCACTTTGTCACGAAAGTTATGTATATTTTATGACTGTCTGCGTGTACTTCCGGTTAATTCTAGGTGAATTTTATATTAAAAGAACTATACTTCACAATTTGTGGTTCGGAATTAAAAGTCAAAGCCTATGTTTTCCTGTCAAACAAAAGTGAGTGAGAAAAAACTTTGATCAAAAAGAGAGGCTATTATTAATACTGGTACGCTATATATTACATATTTTTTAACTTTGGAACAAAAATCAAAGGCACTCGATAAATCTTCTTTATACACGATACTCGCGTTCGTCATATCTGTGGATGCTATTTGAAGTATTACTGCTGCTGTAAGGACCAAATGAGTTATGAAATTTATATATTTAAGATTTGTCATGTCCAATGGAGTATCGACCTCCATTTTTTTTATTGCAGAAATGGATAGAGGGTAAATAGTTATGCTACCCTGATTTTTTTCAGATTTTTTAGAGCCCGGGAACTATTTTTAAAAAATTATTGAAAGTCCTTTTTATGACGTCACGCGGCGGTAAGTCCTACCTTTTTCTTAAGGAGCGGCGTCTCGTGACGTCACAAAAATAACTTTCAATGATTTTTTAAAAATAGTTCCCGGGCTCAAAAAAATCTGAAAAAAATCAGGGTAGCATAACTTTGCACCCTCATCTATTTCTGCAATAAAAAATATTGAGGTCGATACTTCATTAATTGATTTTCTTTTATAACAAATGACTGATTTAGCAACACAAAATAGTCAAAATACTAAAAAAAAATGCATGTAAATAATCGGTGGAAAATAAACATTTAACATTTCACAACATTATCTAATTTTATATTGCAATGTTTCACTTTTTAATCACATTTGTAAACAAATAAATTGCACTCTTAAATCTTTCACAACTTTGTCCCATATGTCGCGTATGGTAACAATGCGCAATAATGTATGGTATTATATTAAATTTTATACTATATAAAATACCAACAGAGGATGCATATACAAAAAAGGGTATAACTTATGAAAAAATGTAATATTTTCAACAAATAATATTAAAAAACTTATAAATCATCTCCAAATAAGAAATAAATTGACATTATCATATAGAAAATATCTTTAATTACTTGAATTTTCTTTTCAAATAAGTTATAAGATAACCTATTTGACCTCTATATAATAAAAAAAAGGTCATACTGCACAAAAACATGGTAGATAAAATCTATAATTTTCTTTTTTGGGTGGTTGACCCTTCAAATATAAGCGTTCTCCAGCACATGTCGACGACGTCTATTTCTGTCTTGAGCACCAAAGAAACACCAAGCACCCACACTGTGGTGCTACAAATCATATTTGACGTCCAAGTTATGTAAACTGCGAACTCGTTAACTATCTTTTAAAAAATACGTAAAATGTAAACATATTTCTGAGAAAAATTGTTTTTAAACATGCAAAATATATTTATTATATAATATAGAATATTAAAAAAATAATCATTATGTAATACTTTGTAATGTAAACAAAAACAAAAACAAAGTTTTATAAATAGAAAAAATAAACATAAAAAATTTGATTTTTTTAACATTGAAAAAATACCTATATCAGTCAAGTGCATGCTGTGGGGTTCCTATTTGTGAAAATGGATAAAAACAGATGTTTCTATTCTCCTATAAATTTGAGTTAGACAGAAAAGTTACGTCACTTTTTTCTGACGCTGATGATTGTTAGCAGTTAAAAAATATTTCTTTTAGTGGCGCCTGATGTTGGAGTATGGGGTGATGGCGCTTCAAGTACACATTGCAAGGCGCCAGTGATGCGAGAGAGAAAAAAAAGGGAAGCAGGGCCGAGGAGTGTGTCATGAGAGGGAGGGAGAGAGGGATGGAGAGAAAGAGAAAAGGAGAGAGCGAAAGAGAAAGAGAGGAAGAGATGAGAGAGAGAGAGAGAGAGAGAGAGAGAGAGAGAGAGAGAGAGAGAGAGAGAGAGAGAGAGAGAGAGAGAGAGAGAGAGAGAGAGAGAGAGAGGAAGGAAAGAAGAGAAAGAGAGAATGGGAGAGAGAGTGTGTGAAAGAGGGAGAGAATGAGCGAAAGAGAGAAGGATAGAGAGAGGGGGAGAGAGAGAGACGCACCCGCTGTTCTAGCACCACGTCAGCTGGCACGAGGAGAAGTCGTGCGGAGGTTATGCCACCTCGGGCTGCGATTTATATTCCACGTGATGTATTGTCTAACGCTAGGACATCGATCTTCTTGTAAAATAATCTCTAACACTTTCTCTCTATATTCGCTCCTTTCTCTCCAATCGTATATACGCACGTCCTGACATTGTAATACGTACCCTTTTATGTTTTGAAAAGGCTTGCAGCTCTGCAAAATCCTCATTAATAGTACGTATTAAATTTACACTTACTTCCGTTTTTCATTTCCTCTTTTCTCTCAACAAGTTTGAAAAATTTACAACGATATAATTCATACTCTAAAAATATTTTGTTCACTTTAAGTCTCTTTAAAAATTAAAAGGAAAAGTTTATACTTATATAAAGAAAGCTTAACTATTTAAATATATATACAGAGCTATACAAAAATCATAAAAAGGAAGGGAAGAAAATATAGAACCCCTAAAGCATTTAAAAAGCTGGTACACTTTATATAATGCAGTAATTAATTTTTCATAATAATCTGTGTTTACGTTTCTGCATTATTATAACAGCCTCGATTAAAAATAAAACTATTAAGTATTTACAGTATACTGTATATGAACGTCAAAAATATTCATTTATTGATGAAAAAAGCAGAATCTGACAATTATTAAACTAGTTTTAATCAGTATATTAGTAATATTAGTAAGTTATATGCATGCACAAATTGAAATAGTGTTAACTAACATTACAAAACTACGATACATCAAACTGAAATATCATCATATAAAATTCTATACGAAAAGGCAATAAAAAACTAAAAAAATAAAAATGCAAGAATCGTTGTTAACATGTCAGCTGGCATTAATGTATACAAATCCTTGCAGCATGTACATTTTATGCATGATTAATATATTATACTTTTCTTTTTTTTAAAGCGGATTAACACAAATACTGTAAAGCTTATGCAAGCTAAGTACTACAGGTTTAAAACTCGTTTGGGGGGCATATCACGTGATCGATATTACAGTGGTAAAGGGGGCGTGTCTAACTGGGTGCATGATTCTAGTCACGCGACGGCTATAAGAGCGTGATCGTCATCCACCCCTTACCTGCAAATTACATTACATTCAATATTAAGTTCACCCCCGGAAGTAGCCGGAAGTGAATTGATTTTATCTTAAAAATTAATAAAAAATACGTTTTTACGTTAAAATATACGACTTGCTTGAACTCAGAGAGAGCCTAAAACTGAAATTCCGGGTACTTCCGGTTAATTCCAGCTACTTCCGGTTGTAATTTTATAATTAAGAAACTATAATCACTCGTTAATGCAACGAAGCAAGACTCTTACAGACTCATATTGCCTTTTGTTATTGCCATACTCCTTAGTATTTTCTAAGCTCACAAAAACTGCCACACCCATTTTTTATCATGGTCTTAAAGTGTACACATAAACCACAAAATTTACAACATTTTAACATGATATCATTAATGTAACTAAAATGAAGTCATCTTCATTAAAATGCTTATCACAATTTTTGCCCTCCTTAAAATTTTTAAAGCTCTCCATTTGATGGATTTAAAAAGAATGTAAAAAAACATTTAATCAATTTCATACATTTTTTAATCTTTCTATAGCTAAGTAGAAGTAGTAAAAAAAAAAAAAAATAGAACACTTTGCTAATGGAATTTCAAGAAACGTTTCTAGCTTGTTCATCCCCAGCACAACTTACAGCTCTGACGTCACAAAACCGCCACCAAGTGGTTTTGTCTTATATACTCAGACAGACAGTAAAAACGAATCCTTGGAATGTATAATATAAATATAAGGGAAGTATCATGCGAATAACCATTAATTATAATAACAATGTTATAAACGATGCCTTCTAATAAACTAGAGACTATATTTATGTGTCTATAACTTATGTACCATAAAATGTATATTATTATCTTAAAATTATCACCATCGTTTTATACATATATTTTATATAGGGTTGTGTATAAAGATATATTATATTTTACATATTTACACAGTAAACAATATATATTTGCATAAAAACTAGGGCTAATATTTATAAGAAATTTATGACTTGTATGAATATAAGTACAGTACCGTACGTGTCATACATTAAATTATAAGAAATAAGATAAATATAGAAAGATATGAACAGTTTACTTTAAAGAGAAAAGTTCAAACCCAAGATCATGACGGAAAATTAATCATAGAAGTTAATTAATTATTCCAAAATAGTACAAATACAAAATGAAAACCTTCAACCGTGTTGACAGTAATATACTGTATAATAATTATTCTTATTTACATATGGAATATAATTAATTACATGATTTACATGTACGATAACTTGATATTTTATATTGTTTTAGCCCTTTTAGGATTCATTACGAATATGATGGTTACCGGAATATCTCCTAATTTAGTAATGCCACGGCATTCTCAATCTTTAATTCGTCAAAATTCCTTAGTCGTCTGACATAATATATGACACTCAACTTAATCAGTTACCTGGGTGACTCACCTTACGTACAAAACATGATGTATTATGTTTATAATTTATAAGGTAAATATTTCAGGTGATATAGCCTTACCAAATGCATGACTATATAACAGAATTGATATCAACATACATTGGAATTTTCATCCCTAGTCCGCAATAATAAAGCTGTCTACTACTACGATCTAATAATCAATAATGAACTATCTACTATTTCAGGTGAGCGTAAAAATGAGCTTTATGTTATACCTATTTACAGCTCTTAATTGCACTCACCTGATAAAGCAGATAGCTCATTATTGCACACAAGATCGTGGTAGAAGACGGCTCATTATTGCGGATGAAATATATTTTACAGTGTACACGGGTCTGGTGTAATAACGTTACTGTCATGCATGTTCATATTTTATACAGTAAAATATCTCGATTACGTGCTATCACCCCATCGATTCTCACACTATCATTCTCGACTATCAACTTTATGGCAGTATAGCGTCCTACTTTGGTATATAAAGACTATGGGAATTATAAAATATGAACCATTGCTACTATAAGGTAGGACCACCTGGAATTCTCAGGTAAAAAGAAACCTCCCTTCTTCTTGTTATAATGTATGACGGAGATAAATTTCTTACGTCTAAATGAATTCCAGCTATACAGCTTCAAAAGAAATAGAAAATATCAAGGGAGATTTAAGTATGTTATGCTTAAATTGATTAACAGATGGTTGTTAATTTTGATAAAGCCAAGCATTATAATGCCATGCATGCAACAGCATTTGCTTGCATGGCATCATTTAAAAGTTATGTACTGTAAAGAAGTGCAACATAATTTATAATTAATTTTTATAAGACTTTACATGAAAAATAATTATATAAATACACATTAAATTTACCTCACCATAAAAATTCAATTGACACTTTTACAGAAGTGCATGGCCAAATTAAATATCAACTTGATCCAACATCGACTATGCGGCCATATATTTATTACATGAATATTAATTTACTGTAAAAATACAATACTCCTTCATGTAAAATTCCATTTTGTCATAATTTTAAATATATTATAGTACAAAATAAAAAAATTAAAAAAAAAATCTGCGTTGCAAATTGACGAGGCACAATTATTATTACCTACATATAACTATCGCAACTAATTCAAAAGAACAGAAACAAAGATAATACAATAAAAACTAAAACTATTAGCCATTATTTCATAATTAAATGAAGGAAAAATGCAAAGAAAATTACCCTTACATTAAAATTTTATCTATATATAGCGACCATAGTTAAATTACTGTAGTGAAAATTTTCATAAATTAAATAAAGAACTTATAACAACGGATCCTTTTATATCATACCCGATAGAAAATCGACTTTAAAACAATTTTAGTAAAAATAAACGTCTATCGTATGGCATACTATACAGTTCAACAAATGCAAGACCATTTTCCGACAGTGCCAGAAATGCAAGCTCGTCCTATTTCAAATCTTTACGAGAGGTTTCAATGCAATTTTAAACCCCCCATATATAACGCTGCTTCATCGAATTCCAATATCACCATAAGGTCTGAATTCTTCCAATTCCGACTACTTCCGGCAGCAAATATAAAATTAGTTAGACTATACAATGATAGAAGCTTTTAACTTAATGTCAATTAAGCGTACGACGTTCACAGTGTCGTAGTCGAGATTTTACTTTCAAGTTTGAAGGCTTTACGTAACTGAGAAGGTAAAATCAATTTAGAGGGTGGTGCCACGCCTCCTTGCCACGCCTCTTCCCCCGCACCTGTTGCACGTGGTATGTGTGCCACGCCGTCATGTACTATAGGGTCAAAGGTGATGTGGGTGCCATAGCTTATACCTGCTACACGGTCGCAAATAATTGGATAACCGCAATGGATTAACTGAGAATAGGAAGCAGATTTAAAGGCTCTTTGTCATAATAATACGGGGATCAAAAGGGATTATATCTGCACCTCCAACCTAAGTTCAGTTTCTTACCTTTGTTTACGGAGATAATGAACTTATACCTAAATGGTTTATAAAAAGGACTTAGTCTAATATCACCTAATGCCCCCTTAAATGCAGTACTTATAATATGAATTTGCAATTCTATTCGGATTTACATTGTATCTGTAACTATTATGGATGTTAATTTCAAATAATTATACAGAAGGTCTTAAATTATTATTATTATTCATGTTTCTAGTTTTTAGGGTCATAATTTTTGTAATAAAGGATAATTTTCCATCTTACATTTTAAACACCTATCAGTTACAGAGCAGATAATTCCCAGGCGTTCTTCCTTTTTTCTACAAAGACTTACGAGATCATATTCTAATTTGTAAGTAACGTCCTTGTAAAATGAGCTTCAAAGAGCATTTTTGTTACGACATTCTTAGCACTTGTAGTCTTGCTATTTAAACGTATAAAACATGCATAGCTTAAAATATTAAGCTCTCTTAAACATGTGTAACACCAGAGATCTTACAGTGTAAAACGTAAGCTCTCTGGTAACATTATATTTTCTGATGTTATTGTGTACAAAATAAAATTTTCTCGTAAGTTGAAATTCAATATTTTTTATAACATTACTCTATTTTTTATAAAGCTAAAATTTATAGAGAATCCCGATCAAGATTTATAAGTTTACAAATATTGCTCTTCGAGTGCTGTAAGGCTAGTTCCTATCCCCTATCATAAGAGAATCTAACTAGTTTCTATCATGATAGAATCTAACTAGTTCCTATGTAGTAGTAGTATTAGTCTAAAGTTTCAAATGAAGATGGTTTTTTGGGATGACAGTTTTGGTCTAAAATAGGACAACTCATCCCTAAAATAGGTACTGCAGCTGGTAAAACAGCCATCGTACACCTCTGGACTTTACCAACTTTACTTCTGCTTTGTTTGTAGACGTCACTATACGCAGTTGACCCCAGTTGAAATAAATTTCATCTTTACTTCGCTATTAAACTCTCCTCTCGTCTTTTCTTCTCTTTTTTTGTGCCATTTTAGAGAAGGAAGGAGGTGAAAAAGACGAGATTACGTCTTTTTTCCTCTTCTTGAACATAAAATGTTAGAAATATTGTCTTCATTTCATCCTCACTTTGAGCTAAGAGGAAATTAGATGTGTTTTAGAGGTAAAAAGATTAGGTTTAGACGTGTAAAAGATGAGTTGAAGACGTAATTTTTCAACTAGTTTGCGTGGTGAACCAAAACTCCTTTGATATTGATAAATTGGGTGCTCTTTTTTTACCTCACCCAATCTGCATTTCTCTGTTAATTGGAGCTGCAGCTCTAACAAGTGAGGCAGTAAACTTCATGCTGTCCAGAGGTGTACATATCTGATAGTCTCCTGGCTTAAACTAGCTTAGATACAAATAATATTTGACCGTGTACTTCTTTCTTTCTCACCATACGAGGGTTGCGGTCTCACACAAGAAAACTTTTGGTCCAGCAGCAATTATTTTCTATGACCCAACATTATATAACAGTCGTACCAATATAATATGAAATGCCGCATGCAAGCAGGTACCAAAATTCGTTATTCGTATCAAGGGATGTATGAAGGTCGTGAACTAATATCATGGGAATAAAATATTCTAAAGTTCAGCAGTTACGAAGTTATATAAAACTCAAGACGTAATTTTTTATTAAATTTAATTGAAAAAATAGGTCACGCTATAAAAGTGAGAAGAAACTGCGCATTAATTTAATTTTTTTTAAATAACAATTAAGATCAATCTTGCTGCATAATTATATAGCCAGCTGTCACATTGACCGTGATTATCAGCTTTAATAATTAAATTATTTCTAAATTAATATAAAAAATCAAAGAAAAAACTTATCACTATTATACAAGCTAGAAAACAAATACCACGTTACTTCTGTAACAATAGCAATGAGCAATAAAAACAAATGAACCCAAATAATTTACAATAAATTGTATGACTGAATTTCCATTTAATTTATTTTTATGCCCCCCCCCCAAAAAAATAAAAGATACAAAAATTGTAGAAAGACAGTTTTAAATTACGAAGTTAGGTTTTAATTTTGATATACAGTAGCCTACATTAATAATGAAAAATGTACTTTTTTACAATTTATAATTTCAATATAATTTGCATACAAAGTAAGTAAAAAAGAAAAAAAGGCTCGGCAAATTTCATTTAAAACTTATATGCAATAATTACACAGCAGCTATACAATAAGCTTCAAGAAAGTTAACATTGCATCGAATCCGGATAATTATATGCTATTGTACTGAAAATACGTATAGCTTGCCTGCTTATTTACGAAAAAGGCAATTTTCATTACTACAATTGTAATTAGCAAGCTTCTTTATGACAATGATACATTTTAATTTGTTAAAAAAACACATCAATTTCAATGAAACTCAATGACGTAATGTATTAAAAACCACGAGCAGAGAAAAATCTTAATTTAGCGAACCACCCATAAGGGTGCAGTCATGCCAGTTCGTCATAACCTTTGATGTTATATGAATTTTAATACGTCATCAAGGGAAGGGCGTGAAACATTGGCCTGGTTTCCTAGCCTGATGTCAAGAAGCAACTCGTCCTATCATCTTCTCTTCACAAGGCTTAAAATAAAACGAGCAATCTTTTTTTCTTGTCTCTCAAGTACACACGTGAACAAGAAATTTATGAGGCTTCGTTGCAGCAGCAAGAATGTGTACAACTCGGGACAAAACTTTCGTTACCCCGACTGATTTACTGAAGTTGTAAATACAGTACGAAAGTTAATGATTTCAAATTTCGTGGGATGTGGGAAAAACGATTGCTAAATCCATTACCTTAGAATTGAAATTTACCATGCCCCCACATGCAGTAAATAAAACAGAGTCCAGCAATGGTGCAGATTTAACGAAAGCTTTGTCTGGAGCTTTAGAGCTGTGTAAACGTTACCCACACACGTTACCCTTACTCTGTTGGTGAACCCTACCACGCGTTACATGGAAGCGTAATTTTAAGTTTATAAGAATAGAGTGACAGTTCTTTCTTCTTTATCAAAACTTGCAAATCTGCAACTCTTTTTCTTTTGGAATTGCAGCTATATGTAGACTTCTTTTTTTTTTGAAAGGTGTTGGAGTAATGTTGTTTTAATTCAACTTTATTTGAAATTATTTGTTGAAGGAGATTTAAATCATCGTTTGAATCTATGTATTTAACTTCTTTGTTAGATAATAGAGTATATAGGTAGTATATTACATCAATGAGGAGTATAACATTTTGGTAACATTCGAGTAAAAAGTCACAATTAAGTATATAATTGGTAACATATTTCTCAATTAAAGTCCAAATGAAAAAAAAAAATAAAAAATAAATAAAAATAGCTTTGCCGACTTGAGGTCTTTTGTTTCGTACATCGATGTAAAAGAAATATACGATATCAACGTTGTCAATTTTTCAAGAACTAAAAACACATTTTGGAAACACGGCCGTAATATTTTAGTTACTACATCCTCGTAATATAATATATTTTTCCCGTGTATATATGAGAAGGTTGTGGTTTCACTTAACATCATAGCATGTTATGCAGCGCACTGGTATAACCGCGCGCCCGTTTCCCGCCTGTATAATATGCAACTGCTCTTACTGAGATGTAATCCGGGTTGCCTATACCCTCGAGCAAAAAGGGAAGTCATGAAAATCTATATTATTTGTTAGCTACTATATAATATAAAAGTCAGAGAATGAGATCCAACAAACAAAAGAAGTATATTATTTTAATGAGAACTTAAAGGAAATTGTAAAAAAAATATATATTATAATACGGCTTAGAAATTCAAATAATAATTAGTAAAGAAAAGTCTTCGTTGTATTTATTATGAAGATTACTATTAATATTTTTTTATTTACTCTCTTTAAATTACAATCTCGAATTTTAATTAAAATTTCACAATTATTATTCTGTAAATATAAAATAACAAAGAGTTTCCTTTTAAATGTGATATAATATTGAAGATTATTTCATTGGGGAATTTAAATAATTAAAATATATAACAAATATTAATGAAGCAAGAAATTTATCATCAATGATTAATCGTTGACAATATGCAAATTTACTTTGATGCAAGCAATTTTTCAACTAAAGAGCATACTCATCGAACTATAATGGAAAAGCTTAATCTCATTTATATTATCATCATCAATCATATAGTGACAAAAATTTAACTTTCATTTTGTAAAATATCGTAGGATAAACTGCACGATTTGCAAAGATAAAAAGTATCAATGAATTCTTCACTTCAACACACACTATAACTAAGAATTAAGTACACGATAAAAAATGAAGTGAAAACAATAATATATAAGGTTCACTGCATGGAAAGATGCTAACACACTCATCAAGCAGAGAGCACAACATCCGCTTATCATGTAGTAGTATTAAAAAGGTGAATTTGTAATTGGTGATCAAATCAGTTATTCACATATAATTATGCGGGCGTCCACGCGTAATAGCAGGAAAAAATATCAACCACACCTCGTATTTGTACGGTCGAGCTATATAAGTCTTTTTTCTGTGACATACTTATACTGTACAATGGACATCATACATACTTTTCTTACAAAGATTTGTAGTAATCAGACTATATCTGTAGATCTATACAAAAGAGTCACGTCATCAAAGCAGTGATTTCTATATATAATATGACATAAAAAACACTCTCGGACAAAGTTATATAAATGTTTTAATCATATCACAGAAATTATATAATAAAATATTTTCTAGGTTACGCTTTATAGATTTTTTTAACACGAGATTATCGACAGAACAAATTCTCTGTCACCTAGAATTAAATTCATGGTAAAATCAATAATTTTGAACTAGGGCAAGGGTTTTCCTATTAGGCAGCAACTCTTACCTTGCGTGTGGCGCTAAGCTTGGCGCCGGGTACAAGGTAGCAAGCGCCTCCCCCCTCTGCACTCCGGTAGCGCTCGCGGAGACAACATCAGCGGCGTCACTGAAATCATTTGAGTGACAAGTCAGACAAATTAAAAAAACAGATGACGAGCGTCTGTCGAGTATCTATCAACAGACAATATCAATAAATCTGTTGAATGATGGATTATACTATTGCATATAAAATATAATGTTCATTTGAATTGTCAATGTTATATATAATTTCCATTGCACTATTCAACTGAATATACCGCGTATAACATTATAGAATAAATTCTGCGATGACTATACAATAATATATATTTTATTATATCATCCCTCGTCTGATGCGTTATTTACTATGTCAGATAAGAGCAATTAATTAAGAGCTGAAAATAGGTATAAAAATAAAATAAAGCTAATTGTTGCGTGCACCTGAAATAGTAATAGAAAGCTCATTATTACGGATGAGAGACGATATGTATATATAAACATAAACCAAGCAGATGCTCTAAAACCTTGTGTATTTAACAGATAGCGAATTCGTTTATTTTATTAAATATTTACCTTTAAGTGAACATTTTTACCTGCAAATTATCAAATAATAGGAGGTTTATACTGTATAATGTTTTGCAAGCATGACTATAAACCACAAACAATATAAAAAACAATCTCAAATAAATTATCACACATTACAAAGTTGGAGGTTCAGTTATTTCCGAGCACAGTCGTATATAACACATTTTGCACGTCTCACAAGTAAGTTTTCGCCGATACAATATTTCTATATTGTTATTTCCTGGGGGTATTCGAACCCACGACCTCCGAACTCGAAGTATACCATGACTGAGCTTTATCTTGAAGACGTAATGAGCACCAGTGAGCACCACTATTGATCTTCCTCACTGTATTGCAATTTTTTTTAATCGAAAAACCATTGAACTTTGAATATTAAAAAAAAAAGTCATTACTATAGTATTGAACATAAAAATCGATATATATTTAATTTATACGAGCAGGAAACATTTGACATGGACCAAAAATGTCAACACCGGAAATGATAAGAAAATTATTTGAGTATTTGGAATGTGGAGAAGTACCTGACGCTTGGAAGGAGGCCCGAGTTGTACCAATTCATAAAGATGGCCCTAAGGATGATATTGCAAATTATAGGCCAATATCTCTGACCAGTCTAGTTTCTAAATGTCTTGAACGTATATTATGTAAAGCTATTCTTACTCATCTCAAGGAAAATAAGTTATTGAAAAATAATCAACATGGTTTCCTTCCAGGTAGATCTTGTACAACTCTCCTTGCTCATGTTATTGATGAGTGGATGTTCAGTTTGAATAAGAAAAACGTGAAACAGGTAGATGTTGTTTCTCTTGATTGGTCTAGAGCTTTCGACACAATTCCCCATGACAGATTGAGTTCCAAGCTGTATGCTTATAACATACGTGGTTCTGTGAGATCATGGATTGATTCGTTTTTGCTTAAAAGAACTCAAAGGGTAGTCTTTAGGGGAGTTGTGTCGGATGTTGTTGAGGTTACGTCTGGGGTGCCTCAGGGGTCAGTCATTGGTCCTCTATTGTTTACCATTTTTATGCTTGATCTTCCTGGGTGTGTTTCATCGTCTGTATGTCAATATGCAGATGATAGTACAGTGTCAAGAGAAATTACTTGCATAGAGGACTCGCAGGTACTTCAGAATGACCTCAACACAATATTTATTTGGTGTCAGCTTAATAAAATGTCTCTAAATGCATTGAAATCAAAATATATTTGTCTTACTAGATCTAATACTCCTATTCAGTCATCATATCATGTCAACAATAATGTTATTGCTCAATGTGAAACCCTGAAGCTCCTTGGAGTCACTATTTCTAATAATCTCAAGTGGAATATTCAGACAGAAATTTCTCGTAAGAAGGCCATGAATATACTGGGGATGATTTCAAGGAGTTTCAGGGGTGGCAAAGTTAAACCAACTAGGATGCTCTACCTGGCTTTGGTTAGATCTGTCATGCTGTATGGTACGCCTGCTTGGCACCCTACATCAGCTTGTAATATTGATAAACTAGAGCAAGTGCAAAGTAGAGCAACTAGAATGATCTTGGGACATCGCAAGTTTGACAAGTGTGATGAGAGGGAGGCTCGTCTTGTGCAGTGCAATATTCCCTCAATAAGAGCTATGCTGCAGAGAACTGATCTCTCTTTCTTTAAAAAATGTCTGTCAGGTGTTTATGACTTTCAGGTTTTTGGACCCAATAGGGTTTCTGTCATTACTCGAAGGGAAGGTATGAGAGGGTCTGGGACTGTGCTTTCCACTCCCCGTGGCTACTCTAGTGCATACCTTTCTTCTCTTTTCCCAAGAGTTGTGAAAGCGTACAATGCATTACCTGATTGTGATAAGGATGGATATGTTATCAACATGGAATAACGTTACTTATTTTCATTGTATATATTGTTATTTATGTTCACATGTTTTATTTGTGTTTATTTTTGTATTGTTTTCAAATTTGACGAAGTAGTTTTATTTTCTGATTTTATATGTTGGGTGACTGATCACTTTTGTGCATGGGTTATGCCTTTTTTTGTCACCCTTTGAGCTATTTATTTTAACTAATCAATACTGTTGCACATAATATTGTATTGTATTTCATTTTGCTCAATAAACAGTTATTATTATTATTATTATTATTATTATAATATTAAAAAAAAAAGTCATTACTATAGTATTGAACATAAAAATCGATATATATTTAATTTATACGAGCAGGAAACATTTGACATGGACCAAAAATGTCAACACCGGAAATGATAAGAAAATTATTTGAGTACTCTAAATTATTTATGGATCAATTTAAGATGATATTAAACCTGACATCGGAGAGAAATATTGGCATGAGAAGTTACGAAAATAACATAATAAATAATAAGGACTAGATTATCGTTAGAATGTCATTATAATTATTCATGATGACACAAAGTTAGATGTCATGAACTAAATATACATGACGTCATTAATCATGAAAAAAAAAAGAAGCACGCTATATGATTCTTTAACCTACATATAAAATTCTATTATCATTAATCTTACTACTTTACTATACAAGCACATTTATCAAATCAAAAAATGTCTTAAACTTTATTTTACTTAATTTTTTAACTCATTCCTGAACGTAAAACTGCTAAAAATAAATTTGCCAATCATTCTGATTTCAGGATAAGAAAATCAGGGGTTTTTGCTTTGTGTTGTATTATATTTAAAGATACTTTTGTTGTCGTTGTTCAATTCGAAGTAAGTTTAGGCTAATGACAAAATACTATTTAAAGGTTTCAACAAGAAGAAACTTTATTCTATAATCAAAAGTACAAAAGGCAGTACTACGAACATTTTAATAATCATGGGGTTGTACGAGAAAGGTCAATATTTTCAATCTATATATTTTTTCTCTTCTTTTCTTTTTTCATTTTTTTTTTTTTTTTTTTTTTTTTCGGATATAAAATTTGAACGACGTGTACAATCTTTTAACTACTTCTGTAGAAATATTTCAATGATCTAAGATAAAGGTACTTTGCACATATATATGCCATTTTTACTTGACAAAAAAAACAATAAACTTCTTTGGCTAAAAAAAAAAATTATATTCAAATTCAAAATCACATAATAAACAACATTTGCAATAAATTTTCAAATATATTGCACTATAATTTAACTCTTTTGTCATAAAGTGTAATTATCTTCAAGCATTTTAAAGCTGATGGTTTCAACTCTTAAATATGTCATGCTTTAAAAAAAATTAGCTCCAGGTTGAATGATCATTCTGGCAAATTTTTACTTCAAAATCTTTAACATCGTATGCTTCAAACCTCTACATAAACCAATTTCCTGAATATTGATAAAATATCTCGGAAGCGCACTTCCGGTTACTTTTACGATAAAAATCTTAAATTAATGATACTATATTGTTATAAGGGTTAGATAAAAAAAAGTGTTATTCATGAGTAAAACTATATAGCTTTTTATACAAAATTTGGCACCAGTATAACTAACAATGTGATTGTTGGTGCGGCGAGGCTACGAGGCGCCATATGACGTCACTATACTGGCGCCACTGTGAAAGAAGATGCTTCTACATATTATAACTCCAGTTACATAAAGTTCATTTTACCATACTGTATATTTTACGACACGAGATTTCATATAATCTGAATAGCAGCGTGTGAGGTCCTCTAATAGAATGAAATCTTATGTATAAAAATTCAACGTTAAACACGTCAGCACTATCATGTAGATACAAAGGACTAAAGAAAAAAAAATTGATGAAAAACAAATTGGAGAATGTCCTCAATTTTTTTACGATTCTATAAATATCGATTTGACGACGATTCTATATAATATAGCTATTCTAAAAGCACATTTTTATATATAATAAAAGTTTACAAAATCATATTTTATATACCACATGCATGGGGTGTATTATTATGCTTTTATATATAAAGTAGCAAGAGTGATATACTTTGAATTTTGCAAATGCTGTCATTTTTTATACACATAACATATTTCAGTATATTATTTCAGTATATATACACTACAGTATATATATCATCTACCACTCTATACAATATTATAAATTGAATACTTTGTATATAGAAAAATCAAATTTAACAACCAATATTTTTTATTGACAAAAGTAGAAATGTTAATAATACTAGATTTATTAAATGGAGTATCGACCTCATTTTTTTTTTATTGCAGAAATGTATAGAGTGCAAAGTTGTTGTTTTTTTCAAATTTTTTACAGCCCTGAAGTATTTTAAAAAATTGTTGAAAGTCCATTTTGTGTCGTCACGCGGCGTCTCTAGCTCCTTAAGAAAAGGATATGATTTGCCGCCGCATGACGTCACAAAATGGACAGTAATTTAAAAAAAAAAAATCCAGGGCTGTAACAAATCTGAAAAAAAAACAGGGTAGCATAACTTTGCACCCTGTATCCATTTCTGCAATAAAAAAAATTGAGGTCGAAACTCCATTGAATTTATTTTACTTTATTTTGATTTCTAGGGCATAAATACTGCATTATAAATTTAGTATATATTTAGTACGTGTACTGACAGTTAAAGAATTAAATCAATAGTAATGTTCTGTAAACAAGTCCATTTTCTTCTCCACAATGGCCTACTATTTACTTACAAAAGGCAGTAACCACAAAATAAACTGCATGAAGTAACAATAATAAAGTACATTTGAAGCGAAGTAACACATCGTAACGACTTTAGCAGAACGATTAGGATTAAATATTTATTGTGAAATGATGCAATTGAAGTTGTTGGGGTGCGAGAATGCGTCACCTAATGCGTTACTTTTGTCCCTAGAGGGAGGCGTGCCGGGGAGAGAGAGAGAAAAAAGGGGGCGGGGCAGTGAAGTGGGCTAGGCGCCAGCAAAGAAAAAAGATCGTCACTATACGTTTCTAGCCGCAGAATGATACAGTGTTATGCGAGGTATCCACAAAATACCCTTTTAAGACTTTTAGTACCACCTTGGGTCCCCAAAATGCTTATTGTTATAAGATTAAATTGGTACAAATCTATACGAAGTTCTTTGACGTTTTGTTTATTATTTACTTTTGCAGCTAAAAAGATTTAAAAAAATTACCTGCAGCTTTCAAAATTGATAAGAATCAAATTTAATATTTATCAAATTTACAGTATCATAAAATAAAAATAAAGTACTTTAGGTCTTTTAGCCAAGAGCTTCCGTGCATGTAGCCAAAAAGCTAATATTAAATGCTGAAAAACTAAATATAATTATTATAATAAAAAAAAATTATGTTCTATGATAACAAAAATACATGTAGTGTAATAATTTTTGCTGTATAGTATATATAACTGCATGCATGGCCAATAAAATTCGCATAAATTCAATTTAAATTTATCACTATATATTGCAGCTATATACTGTAGTTGTAGTTTTATTAAGTGTAATTCAAGTAACAAAATAGATTACAGCCCCCTTTAGACACGTGTATAGGATAAAGTATAATACATTGAGAGTATACAACATTCATTTATGCATATTGAGGAGTCCAACCCTCCTCTACAACCCTATATGTATAGAGAAAATAAATCAGAACATTTTTTTTCTGAACGTTTGAACTCTGCCATGACACATATTATATATTATTATACCTTATAATGCACTTGAACTTATACTAAGGTTCATATGTAACTTGGTTTTCGTCAGAAACGCTCGGGTGTCCTTCGGTTCGGCTCAGCCAGTGAAATTCTTCGTTACAAACAACACACCAATGACTGAAGACGTTACAAACACGACGAAAACAAAGTTAAATGTGAACCAAAGTATAGAGTCGATTGGGTGTAGAAAGTGTACGTACTCTGGGCAGGGTTTACGAACAGACTTATACAGTATAATAGACAATAATGGTTGCATTTTTTTTTATTTCATAATTAGAAAATATGACGTCATCAATAGCACCAATAGTATCAATAGTACCGACCTCAAAATTTTTTATTGCAGAAATGGATAAAGGGTGCAAAGATATGCTACTCTGATTTTTTTTTTTTTTTTCAGATTTTTTAGGGACCGGGAAGTATTGCTAAAAAGTTTTGGCGAGGTCGGGTTCGAACCCACCTCCCTTTTGGGTCCTATCTTTTATTAAGAGAGGCGTCAAGAGGCGTTACTTTCTCTGCTCTCTCATTTTTTTTTAATAGTTTCTGGACTCTAAAAAATCTGAAAAAAATTCAGAAAAGCATAGTTTTATATATATATATATATATATATATATATATATATATATATATATATATTCTAATTATGAAATAAAAAAATGCAACTATTATTGTCTATTATATTATACGTATATTACTGGATACTACATTTTCTTAATACTTAAAACATTTTACAGTGTATATACTATATTGTGTGTTCTATTGAAAACCACACCAGCACTGCACGACCGGACAAGCAGCAAAAAGAGTTCTTCTCTAACATCTCAGTCTTCACCTCATTTACATACAGTGTGCAGGATGATACTACTGCACAGTCACGCTCTTATGGCTTATTATAAACGTATATCTTATGCTGAATGTAACTTTTTTCAACCTATCTTGATTGTATCATTCATTTTACTATATTGTATTTTCTAGTCATGATGTATCGTTGCAAATTTGCAATACATTGTGAATAGATCAGCAATTTGTTTAAATGTTACCGAGTCATATTTGTGAGAAATTATCACTGGCATGCATTGGCAGTAATACAAGTTTATAATATATACCAGAGTACTTGGTGTTGATGAACTCGCATGGTAAAAAAAGTATATTATAATGGACGATCTTCATGATGCATATTTGGATACAGGACCTCGAGTAATGTATAACAATGTCATGTAACCCTCTCACACTCTCAAAATCGAGAGGAAATGCTGTGACGTCACAGTCATGCAACTTCTTTCCTTTTATGCTTATGAGTTATATATTTGCAAGACTATGACGTCACAGCATTAAGGATCATTGTCACTAGTCTTAGAAGATGGTGAATTATCACTCTAAAAATTATAGTAAACCTTCCTTATATACATTGGGGGGCATTCACAAAGCACTTTAACCCCAACTTTAGCCCCAAGTTTTAGCCCTGGTACTAAACATGGTGCTAAATTAGGGGCTAACCATGTCTAGCTCCTAGTTTAGCACCATGTTTAGTACCAGGGATAAAACTTGGGTCTAAAGTTGGGGTTAAAGTGCTTTGTGAATGTCCCCCATAATAACATAAATATTCAGCAAAAAAAAAAAAAAAAATGGAGCAATAGTCAATCTATATTGTTTTTGAGATACATACAAGATATAAATAGTGAGAATATCATTGGAAATCTGGCGTCCATTAAGTCAAATCAAGTCAAATCAGCATATTTTTCAACTATAATAAATTAATATCTCAAAAACTGGACTCAATATAACTACTTTTTTTACTTCAGAAAGTGAACAGTTATTTTATTCTCTTTGTTCTGGTCTAAATTTTATATTTTTTACCATCAAAAAATAATTACTGCAGTGACAATAATCCTTAACCAGCACGATTTTAAGGGTGTTAAAAAAAATCTGTCTCAAAAAATATTGACAAAACATAACTCAAGGTCCTCTATCAAAAAAAAAAAAAAAAAAAAAAAAAATCCGTTGCTTTTTGTTCTGTTTGATCACAGAATGCATAATCGGTTCTTGATTCTCAATAATTGTGTATTTACGAACAGGCATATAGGCCTGTCAGTTTCTCATTTTATCGTTATTACCATTGGATTGATTGCAGTTACAATATTCCAACTATATTTAACACTACGTCGATATGCAATTATTTGTCACTTTACAATATAAAATTTACATCGTAAACAAAAGGCTCCTAGGAATTGGTCCGAAGAGGAATTGGTCCGAAAAGGAATTGGTCCGAAAAAGAGGCGGTGCCAACGAGGAGTGGGGGTTCTTAAAAACGTGTCAGATAAAAGTGGCAACGCTGCAAACGATTCGGACCAATTCCGCTTTCGGACCATTTCCTCTAAATATGATTTTTGTTTAATTTTGGTAGCATTACAAAGTGTAATCAGTTATCATTTTAAAAATGCAGTTAACTACTAAAAGTGCATTTATTGCAAATTGCAAACACTAACTTTATTTAAAAAAAGACGGCCAAAAGAAGGCGAAGAATTGGTCCGAAAGGGGAATTGGTCCGAAAGCTTTAATATATCAATTAAGAGGAATTGGTCCGAAAGCTTTATAATATCAATAAAGAGGAATTGGTCCGAAAGCTTTATAATGTCAATTAAGAGGAATTGGTCCGTAAGCTTTATAATATCAAGAAAGAAGAATTGGTCCGAAAGCTTTATAATATCAATAAAGAGGAATTGGTCCGAAAGCTTTATAATGTCAATTAAGAGGAATTGGTCCGAAAGCTTTATAATATCAAGAAAGAAGAATTGGTCCGATAGCTTTATAATATCAATAAAGAGGAATTGGTCCGAAAGCTTTATTACTTCAATATAGAGGAATTGGTCCGAAAGCTTTATAATGTCAAAATAGAGGAATTGGTCCGAAAGCTTTATTACATCAATATAGAGGAATTGGTCCGAAAGCTTTAATGTATCAATTAAGAGGAGTTGGTCCGAAAGCTTTATAATGTCAATTAAGAGGAATTGGTCCGAATGGGGAATCCGTCCGAAAGCTTTATTATATCAGTAAAGGGGAATCTGTCCTAAAATTTAATTTCATAAGTAGAGAGGAAACTGTCCGAAATGGGAATTCGTCTGAAATCTTTACTATTCATATAGCAATAAAGAGGAATCTGCCATATATTTTAATTTTAAATTGGGGGTGTGGGGGAGGCCACTGCAGGCTCGTTTGTTTTTGTTTGAAACCCCATGATTAAAAAAAAAGAGAATGATCTAGTACAAAACTGCAAAACTGTTTATATATTATTTCTTCACGTACTAATTTTTTAATTTTTTCAATATGTACGTATGAGGTGATTTGACTTCGTTTTCAATTTTTTAATATTTTACTAAGTAAGAAGAATAAGTTGTTATCTTTTAATTGTGCAGTTGCATAAAAAATATTAAAGGTTTAAAAAAATAATTTTAAATATATTTTTAGCCAATAAGACAAGATGTAATAGTCCATCAAATGACAACATGCTTTAAAGGTGAACTGAAGGGATTGCTTTTTTTCCCCTTTAGGGAACCTTAAATTACCTTTCCCATCCATCTGCACTAATTTTTTCATGGCTGATACTTATTGTGCTGCTGTAGGACAATTAGTGAAAAAGTGAAGTTGTGACGTATCAGCGACGGTTGGTTGACTTAAAACTCGCCGCCGTGAAAAAACACACGAGCGCCCGCGAGCGCCCGCGGAAACTGCCGAGGGAGCGGCGATCGGCTCGCGATCGCCACTCTCTCGGCAGTTTCCGCGGTCGCTTGTGTGTTTTTTCACGGCGGCGAGTTTTAAGTCAACCAACCGTCGCTAATACGTCACAACTTCACATTTTCACTAATTGTCCTACAGCAGCACAATAAGTATCTGCCATGAAAAAATTAGTGCAGATGGATGGGATAGGTAATATAAGGTTCCCTAATGGAAAAAAAAAGCAATCCCTTCAGTTCACCTTTAATCGAATAATTAAATATTTCCAATGTGCTTTTTGACCTTTTTCTGTCATCAGTACCGCGCCAGTACGTATAATTTTTTTAAAAATAATTACATATTTTTATATTCATCATAATTATATTGATTAAGGATTTCCCTAAAAATTACAATGATGGATGCTAATTTGTTATATAATTAATACCACAGAATCTTGTTATTTGTGTAGCTGAATTTTAATAATTTGAATAATATTTACAAAAATATCACTGTGTCCAAAAATTACATTGATATCATGACTGAAGTGATTTTTTAGCAATTTTGAATTCCACCCTTATTCCATATTATTAATTTTTTATCATATAATATTGTCATAAAATTTCATTTTATATTTTAGTTTGTGATATAATAAACCTTTCGGACCAATTCCTCTATATTGATATAATAAACCTTTCGGACCAATTCCTCTTAATTGACATTATAAAAATTTCGGACCAATTCCTCTTTCTTGATATTATAAAGCTTTCGGACCAATTCCTCTTAATTGACATTATAAAGCTTTCGGACCAATTCCTCTTAATTGACATTATAAAGCTTTCGGACCAATTCCTCTATATTGAAGTAATAAAGCTTTCGGACCAATTCCTCTTTATTGATATTATAAAGCTTTCGGACCAATTCTTCTTTCTTGATATTATAAAGCTTTCGGACCAATTCCTCTTAATTGACATTATAAAGCTTTCGGACCAATTCCTCTTTATTGATGTTATAAAGCTTTCGGACCAATTCTTCTTTCTTGATATTATAAAGCTTTCGGACCAATTCCTCTTTATTGATATTATAAAGCTTTCGGACCAATTCCTCTTAATTGATATATTAAAGCTTTCGGACCAATTCCCCTTTCGGACCAATTCCTCTTAATTGATATATTAAAGCTTTCGGACCAATTCCCCTTTCGGACCAATTCTTCGCCTTCTTTTGGCCGTCTTTTTTAAAATAAAGTTAGTGTTTGCAATTTGCAATAAATGCACTTTTAGTAGTTAACTGCATTTTTAAAATGATAACTGATTACACTTTGTAATGCTACCAAAATTAAACAAAAATCATATTTAGAGGAAATGGTCCGAAAGCGGAATTGGTCCGAATCGTTTGCAGCGTTGCCACTTTTATCTGACACGTTTTTAAGAACCCCCCACTCCTCGTTGGCACCGCCTCTTTTTCGGACCAATTCCTTTTCGGACCAATTCCTCTTCGGACCAATTCTCTGGGGCCAAACAAAATATGAAAAATTCAAAAGAATCGTGATAATGTATATGCAGAAAACTAAAACGAAAATAAATGTTTTACTTTTGGCAAATGACAACTGCATGATTCATTCATGATTTAATATTCCCTACATGCAGTCTAGATATCGATTCATCCAAAAAAATTGAGAAATATTAAAAAAAAATATAATATATTATCGATCCTGCCAATTTTAATATTCGATGACGCATTTGCTTACTTACCACGTTTTTTGTATCATCCACTTTACATGATAAGTTATTTTATATATATAAAAAAAAAATACATTTACAATTCTTTATAAATCCTGACATCGTTTTCAAAACATCGGAAGATGCATCTAAACGTATACTGCAGTAGCAGAGGTCTCAAGGGAAACATCGCTCAGATGGAATCAGCCTAATGGTCTCTCCACTGCAGTACAATAATAAAACTTTGAGCCCTATAGCACACTTTATACTAACATGCAAAACTTTCAACTAACATATAGTGCATTTGTATGTACTCATATAAGAGAAATAATTTTAAAAGCACGTGATTCGTCAATTACATCATGTGCTCGTTATTAAATATTAACAAAAGTATATATGAATTTTTATTCTGTATAATTACGGAATGAAAAAAATGAATAATATTCTTCGTATAGAAAGAATTTCAATGTATAATATAAAGTCTCGCAAATATAAAGTTCCAAGTAATCTAGATAATTGTTGTTATCACCAAGGGATTTAAGCTTTTAATTAATTGTTTTCAGGGGAGAAAAGGTTGTTGCTCTATAGAGGCTGTAAGTCAGCTGATTTTGTGGTGTTCCTATCTTCCTATCTAAGCCTATGTCAAAAACTCGAAACTGCTTTTTTATCATTACAGATTTTTTTTAGAGGAAAATAAGCTTTTGATTCATTATCAGAAGACCCCTAAATAGAGGGAGGGGGTAAAATATGTTTGTTTTTTTAATAGTTAACGAGAAAAAATTCAAATCTTCTATAGCATGGTGGCTTATGGAGAAAATTTTCCCGCCGGGGAACACTTGCCTCTATCCTGAAATGTTATTTTGAAGTTAGACTAAGGAAAGGCACTGCCCACTCCATTAAGGCCTGAGCACTACAATATCGATCTCGATTATTTTTTGAAACCGTAGTCCTAGATTTTCCATTTTCCATTGAGTTATTTGCAACTTTGACCCCGAAATTTTCATGGAAGGAGTGTTCTAAAATTTTGAAACTTTACACATGGTAAGATTAGAAGTTTAGAAATTATGACTGCATGGGGTGTGAAAATATTAAGAAATGTTTATTTCCAGTGGATTTAATTTGAATTTTACAATGCCATAGCAAATGCGGTGGACTACTATTTTGAATTTTTCTTCGCGCGCTTCGCAGTGCGCAGGTCTTGGTGGAGCATGGAAAAGGCGACGGGTGGGAGGGGTAGTTATGGTTATATTTCGTGCTATTTTGGGTGAGGAAACGGTCCCCAACCCCTCCCTGCCCATACACTCACACCACTATTATAGCTCACTTTTTAAGTTTAGCAAGTTAATGTGTTTTTAATTACAGTAACTGTTATCAAAACAAAGTCAGTTATGATATTTATGTTATATTGCATCAAATTTAAACAAAAACGCACTTTTAATAGCCCCCAGAGAAATATAAATATTTTTTTATTACTATAACTGAATATCATAATTATATCAAAATCACTCTTTGGCAAAATTAAAAACATCAAACTGACATTAGAAAGAAATCAATGCTTAAAAAACACAAAAAGCGTATACATACACATTAATTAAAAAATAATTGGAGCAGTGAAAGATCATAATTACTTTAACATCACAAAATTTTATATTAAAAAAATAATTAAATACGAATCACATAAGTCAAAATAATTGATATTGATGTTAAAAAACTTGTGCAACTTTTTGTGACGTCATCCATCATGTCACTTTCCTGTCACGAGCTAATCAAACAAAAATCAGTTTTCCCAGAACCTGATAATAATTACAGTTATCAGAAAATATTTTTGCGGATGGACATAATTAATTTTGAGCATCCATCTTTATATGTCAAGCACACAGTGGAACGGACTAAAAAAAAAAAAAAACAGTTGACAAACAAAGACCGTAGAACATGAATAACAACTTGCACAAAAACCTTTTGTAATTTGCTGTCTACATCATTGTTGGTACGTGTATATAAATAAAGAAAAGACACCAAATTAGGTCCATATATAAAATTGCTACAGCTATTTGTTATTTCTTAAAATGACAAAAAATATTTTACTTTATAGTTAAAATAGATTAAAGATACAACCGGAAATGCAGGTTTTTGCTCTTTTTATGAAAATTTTTCATTGTTTTGACTCTGAAACCTTTGTAAATATATTTTTTTAGATATTTTATAGTTCAAATCTTTATAAAAATTTTCAAATCTTCATAAAACAACTAAAAATACTGAACTTCATAGACAACTTCTTATATAAGGAGGACTGTAGATTCCACTCTATATTTTATTCCATCAAGAAAATGTAAAAGTAAGTAAATGGGGTAAAAAAGCACTGAACGGCAATCGTTAAAGAGCCACAGTAAACAAATGTTTGTTTTTATCAACACAGGAGGCAAATTGAACGGTTGTTACTGCCGCTCTTTTATAACCTCTAATTATGATTATTATTTATGTCATTCGCTGTAGCATATAATAATAAATAATCGTTTGTGAAGACACTAAAATGATATCAACAAAATGGAAACGAACTTATTTATGGACACATTAAATGGAAATTGAGAGGATTAAATACAGTTATCAAAGTGGCGAAAATTTTATGTATCAGCTTCAAAAAAAAAAAAAAATAAATAAATAAATAAGAGGCAATGTCCTAGTACACTCCATTCGAATAAAAATGTCCGACCTATCCATGTTAAAGTTAGCCGGATTGGACATTTTTTTTTTAATGTTATAGTGTAAAATTAATTTGACAAGCCTTCAATAATAGCCGGAAAAGTAAGTGTTTTCTGGTCGTCGGATTTATTTATTTATTTATTTATTTATTTATTTATTTATTTATTTATTTTCTTTTTCTCATTTTCAATACACGAGCGTTTTATATAATAATTATGTCAAATGTCTATACATATACAGAAAGAAAAGAGCTTAATTTAATAATGCTTACTGTGCTGTAGATATCTGCTGGAGGGAATATTAAATAAATTCCACTTTATCGATAAATAGAATTGAATTTCGATATTATAAATATAGATTGTACATTATAATTAAATTTCATTCTGTTGGAATTTGCACCCTTCTTCCCTGTAGTGACGTCGATGAAATGGAAGATTGGGGTGAGGGTAGCAACCCTAAAATAGAACTTACGTCAAATTAAATAGAAAGTCGGAGGTTCATCCCTTGTACATACCACGAACTTCAACTGCTACAAATTTTATAACAAATCTGATATCGCACTAATAATTAAAAATTGAGACACAAAATACAAAAGTTCACAAATTAAGTAACCATGGTCCATGGTCCCCCGGCAAAACGTTGTATATTTGGCAAAATTTCAAATTCGTGTTTTTTTTTACATATTACTGTCCCTCAGGACCTTCTCTATCATATGCTAAAGCCTCTTGGTCATCAGACCACTGCAAGCATGCGAAAATGCACTCCAAAGTGCATTCTTTGTGGTAAAACTGCATGCATATTAATTTTTATAATTTTTGTCTGCATGACATGATAAAAGGATGTATCTGACTAAAAAATTCAAAAATTGTCCCCGTCAAAGTGCATTCTTCGTGGTAAAACTGCATATTAATTTTTATAATTTTTGTCTGCATGACATGATAAAAGGATGTATCTGGCTAAAAAATTATCCCCATCAGTCTGACATAAGATCGATTTAACTGGCAAAAATAACTTCAAGGACAGAATTTAACATATCACACGTCCATACAGGGTGAAGTGATTACGTCATTGGCGACACGCAAACCTCGGTGATATTGAACCGAGGGGTGGAGGTCACTCTTAGATTGATACGACCTCGCCCTCACGAATCTTCTCACCAACATTCCTGCACAGTCGTGACGTACAGACCCCCCTCTGATTGGAAATGGCGGTCTCTCTGGTTGAATCCCAGAGATTAGAATACAGGTGAGCAAATCTGAGGTAGTCGGAAGTGCACACCATTATCATAGTGAACTTTAATAGGATCCTAATATCACACAATATATTTAAAATATACAAAGAAATAATACAAATTTAAGTATCAGTCAATTCAGTTTTTCAGCATTCAGATGAGATTGTGAACACAATTTTTTAAAGATAAAATAACTAGAATTATCATGCATGCTTAATTTAATTATGTTGTACCGACACCATCTTAATAAGTGAACCCCCGACTGTATTTGAAAAATATTTAATAATGACAAGCCTTCTTAAAAGTTCTGTATCAATTTTTGTGACTTTATTTTAGTCAGATTTACTTGCATGCTTGCATTTCTACATAAAATAATGGTTGTCGTCCGAGTATATGATTGTAATTATATATAAATTATATATATATGTTTAGTGCATAGGACGAAGGGCTTATTTTAAATTGTAGTGATATCGGTACGAAATTATAGCTACGAATGCAGAGATTTCTGGTATATTTTATTTCAATGTATATATTTTTATATTGAGATTTTATACATAATGACTAATGACTCGAATAATAAATATGAGGTCTATGAGAGATCTCAACTTCCGGTAAAAAAATTATTAAGTCAACTGTAAACTAGCACGGTCGATAAGGTCGCTAAATTGCTCGTCTCTTTAACCCTCTGGGGTCCTTCAATTGCGAAGACGACAAACTATTTATTAGATTGGATTTGAAGAATGTATTGAATTTACTTTTTAAATTCTTCATTATCAAAAAACATTTTCTAATAATGAACTCTAATTTGATGACGTAAATCAAAATAAAAAATATAAGGTAAAAAAAAGTATTTTGACTTTGAAATCACAATCAATAAAATCAATCAATCAATCACAGCTGTTTTTCTGTTGATGCATCTCGTTCGATTTGGAAAGAAGTCTTTTGATTAAATTTTTTTTTCTCTCTCAATTCAATGGATTTTTTTAAATCTTTCAATGTATCAGAATGAAGATAGACTCTTCAGATTGGATTTGAAAAAAAAAAAACGAATATAAATTGCTTTTAAATTATTTATTATTAGAAGCAATCATCAATGAGATAAAATATTATCTACAAAATGAGGATAAGATGAAGCCGGAAGTATAGAAAGATTATCATTAAGGTCTGTCGCTATGAAAATATGCAAGTGGAATGAAAAGAGATGTCACTACCAGTCTTTAGTAAATGATGTCCGAGATTGGGTGATTTTAATTCCAACATTTCAAAGGAAATAATAAGATTAACCGTTTTTAAATGAGCAACAGTCATTATAATTATGTTTATCTATTTCCTAGTCTGATTAATTTGTGAATACAATAATTATATGTTAAGTTATTGCAGTTAAAAAAATGCCCCTATAACTCAGAGAGCAAAAGCTCAAGGCAAAGAAAGAAATATGAAGGGCAGCCGTGCCGTGATGAATGCTCCTTCTCTACCGTTGCGAGTGCGCCTCAACATTCCATTGTATTTTAAATTGAATAGAAGGGAGAGTAACGGTAAATAAACAAATATGTATTATTTTGAAAAAATTAATATTATGATTTTTAGGATAGTAAGCATCGAAACTTTTTTTTTTTCGATAAAAAAATAAAATATATAATTGTATTATTTAATTCCTTTTGTTATATATAATGAATCTAACTCGAATCTAAGTAATAATCCTAATAATTACGTAATTTTATATATTAAAATTTACTATCATTCATAATGCTGTTTCGCTTTATGTGGCTCATCATATCTAATCATATGCTGGAAATAAAAATAATTTGATAATAATTTGTTTCTGGATCCGTGCCTGATTATATTTATATATATATATTAATAATTTTTTTTTTTTACAAGGATACACCCCTTAGAGCTTACAGCTCGCGGCGGGGTACTGGGTAGGGATATAAGGTAGGGAACGGATAGTGGCCACGGCCTGCATGCTTACGCGTCCCAGCATTCGCTGAGGTGAGACTGAGGGAACCGTGGAAAACCTCAGTCAGGACGGACACCTTTACTTTTTCTCAATGGACCAAAGCGATGTCCAAAGCCTGGGGAACCACACACAAGTGCATCACTGCCCTGCTGAAATTTCTTGAACAAGATCTTGTACAAGTCTTGAACAAGTTTTGACCAAGATCTTGAGCAATAATCTTGGCAAGATCTTGCGCAAGATCTTGGCAAGATCTTGGCAAGATCTTGTGCAAGATCTTGGCAAGATATTTTCTTGTGGAAGATCTTGACAAGATCTTGGTAAGATTATTGCTCAAGATCTTGGTCAAAACTCAAAACTTGTCCAAGACTTGCACAAGACCTTGGTCAAAACTTCTTCAAGACTTGCGCAAATTTTGCCCAAGATCTTGAGCCCAAATAATCTTACCAAGATCTTGCCAAGATCTTGGCAAGATCTTGCGCAAGATCTTGGTAAGATCTTGGCAAGATCTTGTGCAAGATCTTGGCAAGATATTTTCTTGTGCAAGATCTTGGTAACATTATTGGGGTTCAAGATCTTTCACAAGACTTGCAACTGATTTGTACTTGAAAAAATTTGTGTAAGTAAATGCAAGATCTTGACAAGATTTTCAAGATTTGGTTGCAAGATGTGGTACCTAGTAGAAACCTCACAGTCGTCACATACATTTATCCATCATCTGGAAAAAAATAATGAGTTTAATTAGTTTTTTTCTGGTATGCATAGTACATAATAGTTTTCGTTATAAGTTCGGCAGTTGTCTTGCTGCATGGTTTCCTTTCTGTGGATATTCATCATCCTGCTTCATCTCTCCGCTCAGCGCACAATGAATCCTCTCACTCTATCCATGCACGTACGCAACGGCTAGGCCTGCGGAACCTGGGGATCAAAGACATATTTAAAGGATATTCGATAAAATTAGACATGCAAGATCTTGCTCAAGACAATTGCAAAAGGTATTGTGCAAATCTTGCTCAAGACAATTGCAAAAGGTATTGTGCAAATCTTGCCCAAGATCTTGCTCAAGAATTTTGAGCAGGGATGCATTATATACAGTATATATTTAAATGCATGATTAACAATTTTTGTACTGTAAAACAAATTTAAACACTTCACTACTGTACAACGATGTTAATTTAATACATATACAACCACAATTTATTGCATTAACTTAAATGCATGCATATTATATAATATGCATACACAGTATGCATACATTGCAGTACTTAGTATACATACCTTTATCAACTTTATACAAACCAAATACTGCTATGCCATTGATTTATGCGCACAACAGCCAACTTTTGTCGATCTGGTATGGTTGTCGAATCCTTGATCAGAATCCATCACATCCCGGCCATGTTTGCAAGCCGCTCAGCAAGCAGGAAGCAGGTCAAGCCATCGAAATGTCATTAAAAAAACGGACAATTTTGTGTGAGCTTAACAATATATTAAACAAAAACAACTATACATAAGTTAAAGCTTACCTGGAACTGTGTAATAACTACTAATTAGCACAAAAACACACAAAATCTTAATGTTTCTTCACCAGCTTCAATTTTCACCAACCATCCATCTTAAGTGTTATAAAAAAACGGTCATGCGCATTGCATTTGTTTCACATCATCCACTTGCGCAGTCCACTTGCGCAATGAAAACGCGCGCAAGATTTCTTCTTGCTCAAGTCTATTACTTGCAATGCTCAAGATAAAAAATCTTGGGTAAGAAAAAACTTTTTGATCAAGATTGTCATTTTAAACATGATGGTAACTTGTCCAAGAAATAATATTGAGATAAATATGAAAACATGTTGAAGATTTTTTCTTGCTCAAGATTAAATCTTGCGTAAGAAACGATTTCTTGAACAAGATTGTCATTTTAATCAAGATGATAACTTCTCTAAGAAATAATACTTAGAAAAATATGAAAAATTGTGTAAGATTTTTTCTTGCTCAAGTCTATTACTTGCTCAAGATGTAAATCTTGAGTACGAAATGACTTCTTGAACAAGATTGTCATTTTAAACAAGACGGTAACTTGCCCAAGAAATAATCTTGAGATAAATATGAAAAAGTTTGTAAGATTTCTTTCTTGCTCAAGTCTATTACTTGCCCAAGATATGAAACTTGACTATGAAATGACTTCTTGAACAAGATTGTCGTTTTAAACAAGACGGTAACTTCTACAAGAAATAATCTTGAGAAAAATATGAAAACTTGTCCAAGATTTTTACTTGCTCAAGTCTATTACTTGCTCAAGATATAAATATTGCGTAAGAAATTACTTCTTGAACAAGATTGTCATTTTAAGCAAGATGATAACTTGTCCAAGAAATAATCTTGAGAAAAATATGAAAAATTGTGTAAGATTTTTTCTTGCTCAAGTCTATTACTTGCTCAAGATATAAATCTTGAGTACGAAATGACTTCTTGAACAAGATTGTCATTTTAAACAAAACGGTAACTTCTCCAAGAAATAATCTTGAGAAAAATATGATAACTTGTTTAAGATTTTTTTCTTGAGCAAGTTAATTACTTGCCAAGATGTTGTTCTTGCGTAAAAAATGACTTCTTGAACAAGATTACCATCGTGCGCAAGACGGTAACTAGCTCAAGAAATAATCTTGAAATAAATTCGAAAACACGAGCAAGATTGTCTATCTTGCAAAGAATATTTTCTTGCGCAAGTGAGTTTCTTGTTAAGATTGTGATCTTGCGTAAGAAATGGCGTCTTGAATAAGATTATTATCTTGCCCAAGATCTTGTTGAACCAAAAATATCTTATTTTGTAATTTTTTTCACATTTTTGGCTAAAATATTATTTTTAGAAGGATAATATCCAATAATAATATTACAGACCAGCACTCAACCCTGTTGCGCCTCTTTCTTGGTCTTCTCGTGTTTACTTGGCAAGATCTTGTCAAGATCTTGCAAAGATATGCTCAAGATTTTTGAGCAGGGTGTGCACTGGGTGGAAAGCGAGACGAATTTACCCCAGGGAGGGAGCAGCGTATTTTTTACTTGAAACGGTCACCCATCCAAGTACTAACCACGCTCGACGTAGCTTGACTTCGGTGATCTAACGAGAACCGGTCAATGCACTGTGCCAATAATATTATTATTAAAAAAAATAATAATAAATGTAAATTTATATTTATTTATATTTATTTATATTTATATATATTTTATATTTTTGTAGATTATATGTATTATATAAATACATATAACTATACATATAATACTATATATATATATATATATATATATATATATATATATAGTTATATAATATATATTATAACTATATTATAAATGTTATAATAAATATTATAATTTTATATAATTACGGTCCACTAATTAATAATAATTATAATAATTAATTAATTTTTCTCTCAATAAAAAAAATCGATATATATATATATATATATATATATATATATATATATATATATATATATATATATATTATGTATTTTTTTTTTTTATTGGAGGAATTTAATAGCTAGAGCTAGGCCTTGTAGGAGCCATCAATTATTTCCGTGTGCAGACTACCAATGCTGAGCTGCATGAGCACGGCCCATAGGTCTGCACGGCCCACGGGCCCGCCCGTGCAGATCCGTGCGCGAGCCCGCAGAACCTACTAGTAAGCCGTCTCGGCGCCCTCCCTGCTGCTGGTAAAGCTCAAGCTGACCATCCTCACTTGCCTCGCTGCTTGCTGGCGAGCAAGCTAGGTGCAGTCCCGAACAATGGGACAATGCACAGTACATCCGAGGAGAAAAAAATTCAGCAAGAGGGCTTGTGACAAAGTGGGGAAATATAGTGTGTAATTTTCTTACTTGTAAAGTCCTTAAAACATTGCTGTACAGTATCCATATTAGCTTGTTCATCAGAGAATATATATATAATTAATATTATACAATTAAAAATTAAATATCCTTTAAAGTTTTGTAAAAATGTTGGAACAAAATTCTTCCAATCAGTATTTTTCGAAACGCAAACGTTGCGCCTCTGGTGGCCGGCTACGTAGCGACAGTCCTTAAAATAAAAATATCTCAATGTAAAAATCATATTTAAATAAAATACATGCGTATGTGAAGCTTCAAATCTAAAATATACGAAGGCAATTCCTTCCAGCTTCTTTCCACAGACTATAATTATAATTGCTCAACTGTTTCTTTTTTTATGTCTAAATAATTCGAGTCTGTCACTGCAAAACTTGGTAGAAAAAAGTAGTCTTTAAATTTCATATAATATCAAGCAAGAGAGCTATAATTTTATCATCTAAGTCATGCTGACTTTTTATAAATTTTATTTCATTTCCGCAAAAAGTTTTATTCATTAAAATTTTATATTAAATTTATAAAAACAATTTTATTTAAATGGATAATTTAATATTACTGTAAATAAAAAGTGAATTTTCGCTTCTTAAATAAAAATACTTTTTATGTTTTCCGATATTAAAAAAAAAAAAAAAAAAAAAAAAAAAAAAACAATAAGACAAGTCTTAAAAGAAAATATAGTACCACAAACGAAAAATTACCATCCGGAAGAAGCCGGAAGCGCACGGTTTGTTAATTTGATGTATTTATATTACAATTCTAAAACTTTACAGAGAGAAGCATTACATGTACCTGCAAAGTTTTATATTTCAATTAACATAAAAACGCTACAAATATTTCCGACGTTAACCTTTTCATTTCAAGGACTGTATATTATTTTTTGAAGCTCCAACAGCCCACTGATTGCGTGCACAAAAAGATACGTAAAAACGTGAACTTGAGAAATAATCAGCGGCTTGAATGGTCCTGTCTCACACGATAGCAGCGAGAGTTATAATATTAGACCTCTGAGATGCTGCAGTTTTACAGTTAACTTACTCCGCTACACTCAAATTAATTTACGTTTCCTGCCTCAAGCTAATGTTGTTACTATCCGCTACTAAAGGTGGGAGGTTATATTAGATATTATTGGTTATAACCAAAGGCGGTAAAATAACAGAACATAATAATTTGATCATATACCTTTCGTGCGCCAACGTATATGTTAGATAAACTGGCTATATTTAATACTAAGTTTTTAAAGAATTTTCGTACCTTGCCGATATACAGAATTGAGACCGACAGAAGATGCGAAACAAGACTATAAGAGCTTTTATTTTAAATTTAAACGTAAAAAATAACCTTTATGACAAAATAAATATCAGTAGTCTTGCAGTTTTTAAGATATTAATTTGAAAACATCTCCTACCCCCCTCCTATTTAGAGGTCTTCTGATAATGAATCAAGAACTTATTTTCCTCTAAAAAAAAATTTTAATGTCAAAAAAGCAATTTCGAGTATTTTTACATATAGGTTTGGATGGGACGGTGGGAACACCGCAAAATCAGCTGACTTGAAGCCACTATTAAGCTGGCACAAACCAGGGTTAGTGAGAAACTTGGATAACTTTCTGGGTCTATCTTTCGTGAATTATCCCCATGCAATATAGCGGTCTCAAATAAATCTCTATTTTAGAACATTTCACAATGCAGGTACAAACAATAACACTAAAATGTATGCACACCAAATGACAAATAGAAATATAGCTCCAGTTCTATACTATCTGTAAACCTAACGTTAATCTGAGTATATAAACTTAATAAGCTTCATCTTTTAATGACGTCATGCACTGTCTGTTTTATCCCGAGTTAGGGAAATATAAAAAGATGCCCTAGGAAAGACGTACGACCATGAGTGCGATATTAATAGTTCCCCACTCGCTTCTCTAGCACAAAAACACACCAGAGCCACGCCCCCCTTGTAGTCACAGTGTTGTTATGCTCACAGTTAATTTAATTTAGAAACTCTCATGACACATAAGGTAATCAAAGTTGTTAACATTAAATTTAAAATTAACGTTGAATACATTTTTCATAAAAAAAAATGTTATATTATACATATAGTATACAATACATTTATCATATATTATGTACAGTAGTGATATACTGAAGGTATATGAAGGACTGGCGATCAAAAACAAATCAAATGCTATGATCCACTTTCTTTGAAATTTGGTTTCTCAAAAACATTTTATCCTATAATTAAAACTCTTATCATTCATCATATTTAATTTATTACTTAATTATACTCTGCATGGAATATGAACATAATAACATTGTAATATGTCACATGCACAGCAGCATTTTAACTGTTTCACGTTGTTATCTGTACAGTTTTATCTAATAAATCTATACAACTCTATTAATATAAAATGCATAATCGATTCATAAATCAAAAATCAGATGAACCTTCTGTACAGGGGACGTAAGGACCATCTTATTCTTGATTCTCGTTGAATTGAGATTTTTTTTTTTTTTTTTTTTTTTTTTTTTTTTTTTTTTTTTTTACAAGAATACACCCCTAAGAGCTTACAGCTCGCGGCGGGGTACTGCATGGGTAGGGATAAGGTATAGGGAACGGATAGTGGCCACGGCCTGCATGCTTACGCGTCCCAGCATTCGCTGAGGTGAGACTGAGGGAACCGTGGAAAACTTCAGTCAGGACGGACACCTCTACTTTTTCTCAATGGACCAAAGCAATGTCCAAAGCCTGGGGAACCACACACAAGTGCATGCACTGGGTGGAAAGCGAGATGAATTTACCCCAGGGAGGAAGCAGCGTATTTTTTACTTGAAACGGTCACCCATCCAAGTACTAACCACGCTCGACGTAGCCTGACTTCGGTGATCTAACGAGAACCGGTCAATGCACTGCGCCACGCTCGACCTACAGTCCAACAAATATAAGATTACCACCGGAAGTAGCCGGAAGTGGAAGGATTTTGGTTGATGAACTATTATGAACATGAAAAAAGACTTTAAATACAGAAAGGTTGAAATTTCTTATATCTCTTTGCAAATTTTCAGGTCAAAACTGAATAGAAAGTCCATGCAGAAACCTCGCACTTCCGGCTACTTCCGGTGGTAATCTTTAAGTTAGAGATAATGTCAATCAGCTGTTTTTTTTAGCTCCATTTGAATACATGTAAACTAAGACAAATTCACAAAAATTTTGATTTTTTTATTTTTTTTTTTTTTTATTTTTTTTTCCCCTGAGGCAGATATTAGACGAGACATTTACCGCAGGAAAGGAAAGCCATAGAAAAAGTTTCAAAACAATTTAATTAACGAGTCGATTTTTTTTAATTAAATTTTTAGTTTGTCCCTCCATGCAATGGGAAAGCCCTATTCTGAAAATTAAATAAATTAATTAAAAAAAAAAATCGGCTCGTTAAATTGTTTTGAAATTTTTTCTATGGCTTTTAGGCACTAATATCTGCCTCTAAAAAAAATCAGAATTTTTGTGACTTTGCTAAGGTTTACATGTTATTTAAATGTGGAGCTAAAAACAGCTGATCAACATTATCTCTACCTTAATTTACTGAACTATATTATAAATATAATTTCATTTTTCTAGCACGACACCCAAGAACAGCCTGTATGAATATGATCTGCAGGGCATCTATTAACTAAAAACATCAGCAAAAAAAGTTCTAGCATAAACAATAATTAAATTACCTGCATGGGTATACTTTAGAACATTTTCACACCTAAAAAAAGCAGCAGAGAGGCTAAATTTCCGGTGCAAATGACAAATTAATCCACCTATTACGTGCCGTCTGTGCTGGAGATCGTTAAGGTGCGAAGATACAACAGATAGTCTATGAAATACACTCGAGAGTGCGGATTATTTTACTTTTTTTTTCTCTGCAATGTGTAATTTTCGCCTTTTGGTCTCTCTAGAGGTTTACAATTAACTTTGAAATTTACAATGCAATAAAGATAGGCAAGCTTACAGAGTCAAGGACTAAACAGTAAACACAAAAACAAATAACTTTAAATTGCTGTAAAAAAAATATATAAATTAAGCCGCCGTGAAATTTCAAACACAAAAAACAAAAAATTATATTTTAATTTAAAAAAGCAAAATTGTATTGCTGAAAAGAAAATGGTTCTAAACTTAAAAATTTAGGCATATGCATGGTAGCATAAAATCGAATTGTGAATCATATATTATAACAATATCACAATATAACAAGCATATAACAATATTATTATTGTATTATAGAAATTTGTTATATAATCAAAACCTTACTTATAATATATTCATATGTAATATTTTGATGAAAATGTATTAGTAAAAGTTACAAATATTTAAAACATATTGGTAACGATTGCAGCTAACATAGTGTTTCTAATCGTCCCATTATAAGCTATTTTCCGATCTACGGAACATAAAATTAGTTCCACACAATTTTCACACAATAACCAGTTTGATTTCTACATGATATAATATATATAGGTTACAATAAAATTTGAAAACGCTTTGATACGGTAATTAACATGTAAAGCGAAATGTCAAAGAAAGTTATGCTCTCTATTATAATAAGATACATTCATAGTTTCACGTGCGTAAAATTTTCGGAGCGTGATGTGCCTTCAACAGATTTGTGTTCTTAGAAATTCTATCCGCAGGTAAGATAGAAACAATAACAAACTCTAAATAGGCAACGTCTCAAATTAAGAGTCATTGAGGTGATGCGCGCTATTTATAAACAGTTTGACATGCAGTCGTGCTTACCTGCTTGACACTTATAATAGAATACAATGTAACTTACTGTGCGTGCAATAATACAAAGATTAATACTTGAGCTTATCTAATTATTTTACAATGCCATTTTCTTGCTTACAATCGTGAAACACGAATTTTTGTTGCATGCAATTAACAACCTTATGTTACAAGTAAATAAGGGCTATGTTATTATTATATTTTCATCAAAATGTTGTGAAAATTATGGCATTTCATAAATTTTGAAGTCGCTGACAATAATAGTAGGGTATATATGATACTGTAATATTATATACTGCATGATGTACATCATTACTATTATACAAAAAATTATCTATATTAATTTTATTTCATACAACAATGTACTGTATTTCTTTGCCCTTGGATGCAATTGCGTATCAGCCATACTGCAGGATTTGGTTGCAATTACTAACCTTATTCTGGATATAAATAAAGGCTATATTCGCATCAAAAAAGGATTCTTAGGTGACTATTTATAGAGTACTGTAAAATCTGTAAACACAACATGCATTATGAAAATGAGATAAATGCGATTTAAAACAGAATAACTAACATTTGCGATAAAGTTCATTTTCAACGTACATGGATACGAATATAGCTCTTACCAGAAAGTACGTCTTGTTTTGAATCTGTCTCATATCATACTGTACACCTCTGAACATAACAAACTTTATTCCTGCCTCAATTGCTAGCTACAATAGACAGTGAGATTATGATTTACAATTCCGGTTGAGGTAACAAGATACAGCACCCAGTCTATCAAGTCAAAATAGTTTTAGTACACCACGCCTCCATAGACTGCGTGGTAACACCTAAAACAAGAGTAAAGTTCGTGGTGTCCAGACGTGTACATCATGCAGACTTACTCCATTTTTTACACACCATGTATTTGAATTTTGATGTTATTCTTCATCGTGTGAATAATTCTCAACACACCTTTACTCGTCATACAATCAATAAACAAAAGAACTCTTGAAACTTGTTTTATATAAAATAATATACCTCAACCTCCTTGGAAAGAAATTCAATACCATGTCTTTTATATTAAAATAATAATGTCTATCTGAAATACATCGTGGTTGACGCCCGATCTTCAATAATAATGGTGATGTCAATTACTAGTATATAGACGTTAATGAACGCTGGGGTTATAAATATATCGGAGGGAGCGTGAGAGCGGACAAGGGCATTGCCGCCGTCTCTAGACAATGATCAGGCCCACCAAGACGATGTCTCTCACCAAGTACTTCTATAGTCGGGGTTAAAGATTGCTGCGCTGCTACCGAGCACACACCGCAAAAGCCACAGCATATAATATTCACGCTCATGTATATCGTACACTGTAAAAAAATTAATATGATTTTTTATAACATTTTGAAAGAAAACAACAGAATTGTTTTTAAATTTTTCTTATAAGGTTTTGCTGATCAAAGTGGCTTGGACGACTTATCACGCCGAACCGAATTTCTCCCGAACGTTTTCGACGAAAAACATGACGGCTTTATGTACAGTAGTCCCCATATACATACAGTCTAACAGATCTTAAATTACCTGTAGACACCATGGCGCCAAGCTCCAGACAGTCTAGACCGAATGGCGGCACCCATAAGATCCTTAATATTTATTTTCAATATGTCCGCTGCGCGCAGTTGAATCCACACGTAAACGAAGATTTGTAATACTGTACATATATAGTTCGGTGTTCTATAGTTCAGTGCGGCTATAATGTAGAGGAGATAAGAAAATAGCCATACCATTACTTGCAATAGCTTAATTATTATATTAATTATAACATTAACTGAGCTAGTTTGATCGCCGTAATATGGTATCCTTATATATCTATATGATACTAAATCCTATAGCATTTATTTTTTATTGACAAATTGCATGCGTAAGTTCATATTGTTTACTTGTCCTTAAGATTTTTGTCTATTATCCTATTATTATATAATATTAAACAAAATTTGTTTCTGCGCTACCCCTCTATAAAATCACCATGTTGTTTTTAGTGTTTTTAGGTTTTTACTGCGTAGCAAGCTTCAATATTCAATAACTCTTGCCAAATTTTCAAGATTATGCAGCTTGAGAATTCAATAACTCATGCCAAATATTCAAGATTATGAAGCTTAAATAATCAATAACTCATGCCAAAAATTGTCATGAATATGCTATTTATTTTACACATGAAAAAAAAAAATCTGAAATCTGAAAAAAAAAAAATCCCATACGAAAACTTGATACGAACATTTTTAAACAGTGTAAATAGATCTCTAATAATATTAGCAGTATAATATATACACTGGTAATAAATTACAATATAGAATTGAAGCAACGTCAAGGCAATTGCACATAACTACATAATATAATGGTCAAAGTTTCCCCTTTCCTAAACCACATAGAGAGGATTAAATTGAAGCGAAAAATATGTAGAACCATTTTTATTACAAAGTTTCAGAAATTTAACAGATATAACAAACAGATTTATAGTATAGATATATAATTCTATTATAAAATGATATTTATGACACTCTCTCTTGGCTTACGTCATATAATCCACCACATTATATAATAATAATATAACTAGTATGTACATCACTACAACAAGATGCAGTAAAATTAATTTTATATTCCTTCCGGAAGTAGCCGGAAGTGTGAATTTTGTAGCTCTTCTGTTTGTAATTCAGTTTTGAAAATTTACAGTGGTTTGAAGTAGAAGTACTGGCCTATGTGTGGAATTTAACACTGAATTACAAACAGAAGTGCTGCAAACTTTACATTTCCGGCTACTTCCGGAGGGAATATTAAATAAGTTTGACTGTACTTTGTTATTTTATTACTCACCACGCGATCTCTGCACCTGTACCACTTCAACTTTTCATACACCTCCGCGTCTTTCATGACGTCATCGTTCAGGTAAATATGTAAAAGGTATATAATGTCACTCTTTCTTTCGTCAAAGAACTACAGTCCTTTTTATTTTTATTCGAATAGAGTGTACAGTTAATTTATTATTTCTTACGGAAGTGAGAGGATTCTAACCTTTCTGTTCGTAATTTTGAAAATATATATAAAATACTTTTCTTGCGAATCTCTGTGCTAAATTTAAAATACGAGCAGGAAGAACAGAAACAATATTTTTTACAACTACTTCCGGTGAAAATATTTTATTAATTTACCTGTACTCACTGTACAGCTCATACAGTATATTAAAGAATGTTGCTACTCACGGAGGTAGCTGGAAATGGAAGAATTTTGATGAGCTTATTTTGAAAGTTCTAAAACTTTGCATGAGCTTTAAACTCCTACACAAACTCAAATACCGATACGAGGTTTCAGAATGGATATAAATTTAAAGTACTCGTATTAGAATCCATATCAAATTTTTGTAACTTACGGAAATAATCTTATACATTTGTAAATTATATTATATAATCATCAATATTATTATTAAACGTAACAAAATAATATATAGATCACTGGACAGGGATTATAACCTCCATTATAAAAATATTAAATATTTTATTTAAAATTAGTATTACAAGTGCACCAATAACTACTTTACTATGGCAAACTCCTAGAAAACTATATAAAAATACGATGTTCAATTCAAATACTGAGAATTTAGTATACTAATTAAGGTTTCGAAAATAAAATCAATTAAGAAATGCATCACAATACGTATTTTAATCCATCTTAATACATATCTAAATGCATTCTGACCTAAAATTGAATTAAATTAGTGCACACATCAAAAAGTAATTAATTATAGTCAATTAAGCCGCAAGCAAAGATGTCTTCTTTGCAAGTTCTTTCAATATTTTACTACAGATAAAGATCTCACTTTATATAATAAACATGATATATAACATTCAGTTAACATTTTTAAAACTATATTTCGAAACTAAAGCTTCACTTCTGTGTATAAAAACAAACATTGATTTATCATCTGAAAATTATTAAACTTTTTTTTTTATTATTTATAATACGAAATATTATAGTAGTGTGGTAAAATGATTTTGGTAGAATCTATTTTCAACCACCCATCTATATCTCTCGAGTATTATATTATAACAGTATACCACAATACTAGAACTTATAAAAGTTACATATGTATGTGATATGGATATAGAACAACAAAATTATTGGGCCATTTTTCATAATATTTATTATTATATAGTTCAACCAAAAATAAGATCCGTCATTGAAGTTTAAAGAATTATTCTAACCTGAAAATACAAACTATAAAAAATTACATAATTATAAATAATTAATCTTCTTATCTGCAAAATTTCATTTTGAAGTACGTATATGATTAGCAAAGAGAGAAATTTCACAATATCAGGTGGAATCTAAAGTTTGATAAACTATATAATAGTGGATAATCAAACAAGGTTTGTTTTATGGATGCTCATATACAATATAGCAATTATTGGTTGTTCTAGTGACGGACCGTAAACAAATTTACCTACGCCCTTAGTATTAGTACATTAACAATATACATACGGGATGTAACGATACCAGGTAGTATATATACAACAAGGAAATATATCAGTTTATTTCACTACATCGTGGCGTGGGGACAAGCTTGTAATTCGATTATATCGAGTGTAGTAGAGATATGTTTTCATCATTTTTTGGATATTGGAAAATTATAAATCATGATACACTTGAATTTCATACCGTATGTAAAATATAATATATTGTCCGACACCCACCTTAAAAAACTGTATTTTAGGAAGAGACTGCATGATTTGGGCATATAGAAAATGACCCAAGTTCGTTTACTATGAATGTTATACATTATATAGTATAATTTAAATATAATTGTATATTATTATCTTTCTAGACACCCACAAGCCTAAACAAGCAAAAATAATCCAGATCAGCCGGGGGTAGGGGGACTAAACGTGAACGGCCCTTGAACGGTATATTACGTCGTGTGCCATTAATTACTTTTTTTTTTTCACAGTCCATGCATGCTTCTTTATCAAAAAACATAAAAGAACATTTGCTCTGTCAAGAATTATTTACTATGTTTACAATATAGATTGCTGCATGGCGGCGTTGATAAAAGCTATATTTTTCATCTTCCTAAGCAAATATCAATTTATATAATAATGTTTTTGTACCGCATTATGGTACAGTATCGAAGAATTTAAAATTGATATATAAATATTTTGAACTGAATATTTCTGGTTTTCTATATCACTAAGAAGATATTACACGGCACAATTTTGCATACAATTTTTCTTTATACAGTACAGTACATATATTTTGTTTTATCTTCATATACAAATAAATGGAGTTTCAATTTTTCTTGTAATGAAAAAATAGTAATAATTATAAAAATTGTAACGTGTAATACCAGCTTTAGGTACGATCTCACTTATATACAGTAAAAAAAGAAGCACTCCAGCACAGTCTTCTCGAAGTAATTGCACTATATAGTTGTTGTTGACATAACTGGAGCAAACCAGAAGCGCAGAAGTAATTAACACTGACCAATGACCAAAGTTTCTTATATGAACAGTCCAGCATGACGAAAATAGCTCCCAATTATTACACCTTTTTACCTCTGAAGTCACCACAACCGCAGTTGTATGAAAAGCACGTTCACACTGGAATATTGAAAAACAATGATAACAACGTAAAAAAATATAATACACCTCGGGAATGTTGGAATGTTACTATTTCCTGAATCTAATAGGAAAAAAAAAATCAAAGGTTTAAAATAAATAGAAAAAATAATTGCATATTTGAGAGCGGAAATAATACCACTCTATATAAATGGATAATATTAAAAGAACTCAAGTTTAGAACGCCTCCATTCAGTATAATTATTCTACTATAGTATACACAAAAAAATCGTTCGCGATGTCCCGAATTGTAATAAAAACAATAATACAATGCTCTACAGTACATATTATATTGTACATTAGCAAACGGATATATCACAAATAAATCGACTCAGTAATGGCATAGCAGGATTTAGTGCGTACATTGTTTTTGTTTTTTTGCAAGTGTTTTGTTTATACACAAATGTATCCATACTTCCGTTACATGCACCATTTCTATAATATATGGATTTTAAAGAGTCAACTCAAAAATACTGGTGAAGTAGCTGTTTTATCTTCAGATGACAGTTTTATTTTCTACTTAGTTACTAAATCTGTCCATAACAGCTATCCTGACCACTCAAATATACTACTTGCATTAAAAAATTTAAGAAATATCTGTGAGATTTTAAGTATAAAAAAACTCGCAATTCCTCGTTTAGCATGTGGCAGAGACGGTTTCAACTGGTCTACTATAAAACAAGACATTATTTCAGTGTTCAAAGATCTTGACATTGAAATTGTTGCTTATTATGGATGGAAGACATTAGCAAAGAAAGTTGCAAGTAATGATGATGAAACAGCTGTTAAAGAACTCTTTGAGGAATCAGCCCAATCTACTCTAGCAAACGTCATTACCGCTAGGGCCCCTCCTTCTAATAACCTGGCGGTCCTTGTAAGTTCCGGGCAATGCCAGACCTCTACCTTGCGAGAGAGTACCCGCCCCTCAATTGTCACGCCTGACATAGTGAGGGTGGAGGGACTGCCAGTGCCAGCCACGAAGGAGCAGATGTCTAATACCCGGGGCGAGAAGTCAGGCCTCGCTCAGGTGAACGACGGTACCACCCCGGGCGAGGAGTCAGGCCTCGCTTCGGTGAACGACGGTACCACCCCGGGCGAGGAGTCAGGCCTCGCTTCGGTGAACGACGGTACCACCCCGGGCGAGGAGTCAGGCCTCGTTTCGGTGAACGACGGTACCACCCCGGGCGAGGAGTCAGGCCTCGCTTCGGTGAACGACGGTACCACCCCGGGCGAGGAGTCAGGCCTTGCTCCGGTGAACGACGGTACCACCCCGGGCGAGGAGTCAGGCCTCGCTTCGGTGAACGACGGTACCACCCCGGGCGAGGAGTCAGGCCTCGTTTCGGTGAACGACGGTACCACCCCGGGCGAGGAGTCAGGCCTCGCTCCGGCGAACGACGGTATTGCCCCGAGTGAGGAGTCAAGTCTTGTTTTGGTAAACAATAGTTTGCCTGAATCAGGACCACCCTTACCAGATCCTGTATGTTCTCTTGAATTGAATCAAGATATTATAGATCTGAACTCATTACATCCAAGACTCAAAGCTTTTTTACTAACGATTTTAGATAATAAATTCCAATTTACAAATGATCTATTAAAAAATGATGAAACCGCTGCTAAGAAAAGTGCAATTAATTCAGAAAAATCAATTAATGAAATTTCATCTGTTGTCTCACCATCCATTATTAGTAAAAATGATACTATTAATGATAATGTTTTGAGTTCAAATGTTGATAATTTTAATCTGGCATCTCAATTGAAATCCCCCATTAAAAATTCTCAGGAAGATACACAATCTTCCCCTGTGAGATCACGGCTCCGTGCCAGTACACTAAACAGTATCTCCACCAAATTGCCCAACAAAAAAAAAACTTAATGTTCAGGTTCACTCAGCCCCATGTAATATTAAAATTCTTCAGCTTAACTTACCAGGCCTAAAAAATAAATTACCAAAATTTGAGTATTTTCTTGAAATGGTTGATTGTGATATAATTATATTATGTGAACATGGGCTGAATGAATCTGAAATTATAACAATAAATTTTAAAAATTTTATGATAGTTTCATATTACTGTAGAGATATTCAAAAATGTGGGGGAGTAGTAATTCTATCTCGTAAAGGTTCAAATATAAATGATATTAAAATAAAATCCATTGAATCAGTTTTTGAATGCTGCATAGCGAAATTAGTAATTAACAATACAACAAACATTTATTTTGCTTCTATATATCGCCCACCTAATATATCTAGAGTGATGAAAAAAATTCAGAATTTTGACAACACAGAAAATAATATAAAACCATTCTTAAAAGAATTTGAAATGTTATGCAAAAAATTAATTAAATACTGTAAAAATAATGATGATTTTTTTATTATTGCGGGTGACGTAAATCTTAATTTATTTATTGATGATGCAAATGTAATTTTATATAAAGATATACTAGACTCATACAAGTTGGAAATTGTTAATAGTTCCGCTACTAGAGAAACAATGAAAACGGCTACTTTAATTGATCATATTATTAAAAGTACATCTGCTATTAATACTAATTATAAAACTGAAAAAACAACTCTGTCGGACCATAACTATAGTATAGTCACAGTAACATTAAATAACTCGAAGAACATTGATAAAATACAAGAAAAACAATTTTATTATAAACGAATATTTGACAAATGCAATTTAGATAATTTTCTGCTCCTATTAATTCGTGAAGAATGGAATGATTTATTAAATCCTGATCTCAATTCAAATGAGAGATGGTCAAAATTTCTTGAAATTTTTATTTATCATTTCAACGAGGCTTTTCCTGTTGTTAAAAGAAAAATTTCAAGTAACAAAAATAAACCTTCCTGGATACTCAATAACCCCCATCTTTACGAACAAGGGATTTCTTTAAAACGCTTACACTATGATGTAAAATTTACTGACCCAAATTTAGAGTCTACTTATAAAAAAGAAATGAAATCTTATAAACAAAATATGGCCACCGCTAAATTTAAAGAGAATGACCATGAAATAAAAGGAGCTAATAATAAAATTAAAGCTACGTGGAATATAATTAATAAAGAATGCAAAACAAAGAAAACAAATGTTAATAATAAGAATAATTATGAATTATGTATAAATAGTGTAACGATTACAGACCCCAAACTAATTTGCAATTTATTTAATAATTTTTTTGTCAAGACAATTGAAAATATAATAACAGAAAAATTTCCTTTTAATTATTCTAATACTTTAATTATTGTCGATTCTGATAAAAGTAAAACGAAATTAAATTTTAGTTCGATAGACCCGATTTATATTTTAAATCGAATGAAATCCCTTCCTAATAAGTATGCAGCTGGCCCAGACGAAATACCATATACTGTTGTAAAATATTGTGCTTCTGTTTTGTCTGTCCCTTTATCTAATTTAATTAACCATTCAATATCAGATGGTATATTTCCTGATTGTTTAAAGGATTCTAAGATTTATGCAACTCATAAAAAAGGCCCAACTTTCATTATTGATAATTACAGACCAATATCAAATACATCTGTTTTTGGCAAATTATTTGAGAATACATTAGACGATCAAATTACGGATTATCAAACAGAAAATCATTTAATTGCTCCCTGTCAACATGGATTCTTGAAAGACCGTTCTACTGATACAGCACTATTTGATCTTTTAAGCCACGTTTATATGGCAATAGATAATAAACTATTTTGCGTTGCAATATTTTTTGATTTATCTAAAGCGTTTGATAGTCTAAATAAAGATGTATTATTGAATAAATTTGATAACATGGGAATAGGAGTTTCGAGTCGTAATCTATTAGATTCATATCTAACTAACAGACAACAATATGTTGAATTAAATTCAAATTCTAACGGCCAAAATATTACATATAAATCAGACAAATTACCGATTACACTTGGAATTCCTCAAGGAGGAAAAATGTCAGCCACATTGTTTAATACAGGAACAAATGACTTATCAGATCATGTCAAGAATGCGGTATTAGTAAAGTATGCTGATGATATTACAGCTATAACCACAGCAGAAGCCGAAGATGAATTAATTCGTAAGATTAAACTTACTATTGAAGAGGTACATACATGGTGTACAAATAATAAGCTAATATTAAATTCAACTAAAACCGAATACATCCAATTTCATTCCCCTAGACAAATCCCTTTGAATAGTTATTTGTTGCAATTAGCCGGGAAAACAATTAAAAGAGCAGAGTCTGTTAAGTTTCTTGGTCTACACATTAATGAAAGTTTGGATTGGTCTTTACATGTAAATGCGATTTGTAAGAAGATAAATTCGGCCAATTTTATGTTATATACAATCAGGAATCATGTATCTCATGAAACCTTGCTAACCATATATTATGCGTATGTTTATCCACATTTGGCATATGGCATAATAAATTGGGGATGTAAATCGGAACTATTGAATCGATGTTTTGTTTTGCAAAAGAGAGCACTTAGAACGATTTTAAGAATACCAAAAGGACAGTCGTGTGTTTCACATTTTAAGGCTAATAAAATGTTAACTGTCCCTTGCATTTATATTTTAAATTGTGCCTCATTCAAAAAAAATCATCCAAATTTTTATGTTCAGAATGATGGCTATCATGACTATAATACTAGGAATAAATCGAATGTAGTTACTGAAAGACATAACACACAATTTTTCAAAAACTGTGCAATGTATCAAACAGCAAAATTTTATGAATTTTTACCAGCATGTTTGAAAGAAATAAAAACCAGTAAACTTTTTCGCACAAAATTAAAGAATGTATTGATCAATAAAGAGTTTTACTCTATTAAAGCTTTTGAGAGTAATAAAATGTCTGAAAAAGTATTATCAGGATTATAAAATAAACAAAATTATAAATTTACATATACATTGTATTGACTGATATATATATATGTATGTATATGTATATATGCATATATGTATGTGTGTGTATATGTGTATGTGTATGTATATATATATATATATATATATATATATGTGTGTGTGTGTGTGTATGTATGTATGTATATATATATATGTATGTATGTATATATATATATATGTATATATATATATGTTCCACATAAACTAAAATTTATCAGTATTAATGGTGACTTTGGCTTATATTTTGTTTTTATTATTATTGTCAGTGATTGTGTTTGATAGTGTTAAATAACTTATGTAAATGTGTTTAAGTTTGATGTTTTTATGTTGTATTTTGTCCAATTTTGACTTGAACATATGTTTGTCTTGTACAACCAAAAAGAAGTTCCAAAATAAAAATAAATAAATAAATATACAGTATTATTATACTCTAAATAATGAGATTTCTGCATTTTAAAACAGAAATGTTGTCCTTTTGAATAAGTTTATTATAAACTTGGTTTTTACACAACATGTACAAAAAGAGTGTAAAATATTTTATGCTTCAACAAGTTCATTCATAATAACATGTATAAACGACTCCAAAATTCTCTTGCTATTTTTTAACTATTAAATCCTCGAGGGCATATTTAAAATTAATATACGTCCTAGCATTTTTTCACAAATTGGTTTCATTTTTAATAATTTTACAAACAGCACCGTGATTTTGTATTAATAATAAAGTTTTGCTAACTAGTATCAGAGAAACCCTTTTCTGATTACAAGTCTAGGTCTATTTTTTCATTAGAGGGTAGTATGTCTACAAAAATACATTCTTATAGCATTCGTGACACCGCATTAAAGAGCAATCTCGTGAAACTCATGCGATGACATGTTCCACCCCCTCTAATGACTTGTATATCTTTAACCCTTGGTTGTGCTTTTCTACCCCAAGAGGACAATTATACTAACGAGATAAGACACGCAAAAACAAGTTTACGTGAAATTTATTTATTACAAAAGTATACACAGAGTTAATTACGCAATGAGGCGAGCTTGAGAAATAATACCGGTAAAAATTGAACATCTTAATGTTTCACCTTGCTAAAAGCATTATTTTAATATGTACTGCAGTACATTTAGAAGGTATTACGTACGACAGTGTTTGACACCGACCACCATAAGGTTTCCCTGACTTCCTCGGCATTGAATGACGCGAGTGCCAGGATAATTATATAGGCCACGGCCACACTGCATGAAGTTCTATGTTATAGATAAGACCATGCATTGTCACACCACAAGACCATTAAGAGTGACGAACGAAAAATGACTGGAAAATGAGCTATATAACTCAAAGTTAAGCTCAGTAATTAAGTGTTTAACAGGAGTATATTAAAAACAATTGGTTCTTTGTAAGACAAACATATAAGACAAACGTTGATTGGTCGCTTCCTCGATCCAGCCTGCCTGATGGTAAAAACCTGCCCCTTTAAATTTACACCACTGGTACTCAACAACTCATACAATTAATACAAATATTACATGATGCCGTTTATTTATTGATAACTCCATTAAAATAACATTGGTCGTTATCAATATATCACTCCTTATTCATTACTTTTATTAGATTAGTTGAAATTAATTTCACCTTTTATTCGCTATTAACCTCTCTCCTCGTCTAATTATTTATTATTTTGCACCATTTTAGAGGAAAAAAGAGGGGAAAATGCGAGAGATTACGTCTTATTTTTTTCTTACTGAGCATAAAATATTAAAAATATTGTCTCCATTTCATCCTCAACTTTAAGCGAGGAAGAAATAATGTGTTTTTTTAGGTATAAAGACGTTAAAAGATTAGGTTTAGACGAGTAAAGGATGAGTTGAAGAAGTAATTTTTCAACTAGGGATACATTCATAGTGAATGATCGTTGGTGTTGAAAATTTAAAATATTGTAATTGAACAAAGAACAAACTTTTCTAATACTATACTTGTGCCACATCTTGCATGCTAAACTTCACACATCATTATAATTTCGATAACGACCCTCACTACAGATGTCAACATGCAGTTTAGTTGTCACTCGATCTCGCGAGTCTGTTGCAGATTTTCGTCTCTTCGTGCGTCACCGTCGCTGACGTATCAACAAAATAAACTTTTTATACCTACAAAAAAATCGCTTGTATAAATTTAATACAACATTTGCAACATTTGCTACAACATCCACCTAACTTACAACAGCACACATATACTACATAAGATAGGGCAGCACCACGAGATTGTTATGTTGCCTATCTTACCAGGATAGTTGTTTACCTCCCCTCACTTCTCCTCTTTAGCTAGGGAACTAACAGCAAAAAACGGGCTATTAACGATACAATCCTGAAATTTTCAGTACTGGTACAGAACCCCTTTTTGGTCATTTTTGGCGGCGGTACCCAAAAAAAAGTTCCATAGGGTGACCTTGAGTGACCTTTGAACTTTGACCTCCGATTAAATTCGAATTATTTTTTTTACGAGGAAACTAAAGCAGGTACGAAAAAATTTGTCATGAACAAATGTGTTTGCAACAAACTGAAGATTCATTGTGAATTTTTGTAAAGACCTAAGTCCATAAAAAACAAAATGGCGGCCAGTGAAACTTTAATTCATGCTTTTTTACGTCACTCTTCAGCTTATTTCAAGTAGACTAGCAAACTTTTTTGTATATAATGACAATTTTTAATTGCCCGTGATTATCAAAATTAAGAAAAGTCATAATACTTGCTGATAAGACAACAATAACGTAAGATATTGTAATTCTTATTGATTATTTTGCCTCCTAGTGTATACGGCTTTATAAAAAAAAAATTAAAAAAATGTGATAAAAGCCTACAAATTTCAGGAATGATTTATTTGGTCATAAGGACCATAAAAAAAATTGGTTCCTAAAAAATTAAGACCCCCTTTGACCCCTGGTGACCTTCCAAAATGGTAATTGTGGAGAACTGGAAACATTTTTTTCTGATAAACAGCAGCTTCGGACGAAAATATTTCTAGTACAAAATATGATTGGAATGACTGGAATTATGTCCCTGATTTTTTTCAAAATGCAGTGTTGCCAAATAGAGCACCCACGTTGCCAAACGTGCCCTTAAAATCTGCATCTTAGGGTCACTTCATTGCAAACAATCCGTGCATCGAATTCAAGCTTTAATATTGCATGAATCATGAACTGGGATCATCAAAGAAATCCACCATAAATTTGTTAAGGTCCTCCCCCCCACACCCCCCACTTCTTCTTGAACCCTGGGGCCATTTAAAAAACGACAGTCTCTCGATGATATTCTTGCATATGATTATTAATTATTATTTTATTATATATTATATTTTATTTTTAATACTCAAGAATATCATTGGAGTGATTATAAGAGTATCCCTAATTTTTAATGCTGCGCTGCCAAGTGTTCTTGAAATCTGAGACATATATATGGAAGTATTTATGTGTTATCTGGAAGAGTGCACTGCATCGTTTTAGCCACAATTAATAGACGGCCCTTGGCATGCATGTATATTTTAAAATACGTTACTATACTTCAGCTTCTTCAGGATCAAGGGAAGATCCACTGATGGGGGATGGGGTTTGAAATGGAAAATGGGGGGGGGGGTAGGATTATCTCCAGAGATACTTAACATTTAAAAAAAAAGGCACCACCGCTACCAGAACGGAGGGCTGTTTTTATATTATTTTCGGAACAAATAACTTATATTATATACAATATAATAGTCATTTTGAAATTGCTGGTATACCAAATATGTGTTGTATTAATAAAGTTACATCGCGTACTGTAAAGTTTTTTTTTTTTTTTTAGGAGATACAATACAATCTGTATGATTCTTTTTTACTGCATCCAAATTATGCTACTCTGAATTTTTTCATGCAGCTTTTATTTTAGGCCATGCAGGAACTATTTTTAAATAATTATTGAAAGTGCGGCCACGTCCCCTGGAGGCGTCAATAGGCGTCTAGGCTCTATCATTTTATTATGGATCCAACGGGACCAACATAACTTGCAGAACTTTCAATAATTTTTAAAAATAATTCCGGGACTCAAGGAAATGTGAAAGAATTCAGAGCAACATAATTTGGTACCCTCTATTCAGTCTATTCATTTTTGCAATAACAAATTGTCATGCATCAGGTTGTCCATTGATGTTACTAACTAATATGTAAGTTGTTCAGTCATTCCATAATGCAATTATTAACGTAATGTATTTATAAATAAATGTTTGTTTTATTTTTGATATAACAGTCTTAATTTATATAATATATTAATAACATACATTAACTTTTATATTATATTATAATATATAATATATGTTATGTTTAATAAATGCTAAACACGAAACCCACCCTCGGTTCTGGTAGCGGTGTTGCCCAATATTGTCCCTTTTCCGCAATAATGAGCTCTCTGCTATATCATGCATGCAGGTGAGCGCAATAGGGAGTTGTAAGTAAGTGTAAAATAAGCTCATTTTCGCGCCCATCTGAAATAGAAGATAGATTGCGGAGCATGCAGGGACGATATCTTCAAAGATAAGTTTTATATTAGATGCGCTTTGATTACGGACAGTTGGGGACCTGAACGGGCGTTCCATATATAACATACTTTATTTTTATTACCTTCTGTAGGAATTCCTCCCAACCCCACTTTTTCCATTTCAAAACCCATCCTCCCTTGATCCTGAAGTATAGTAACGTATTGTAAAATATACATGCATGCCAAGGGCCGTCTATTAATTGTGGCTAAAACGATGCAGTGCACTCTTCCAGATAACACATAAATACTTCCATATGTCTCAGATTTCAAGAACACTTGGCAGCGCAGCATTAAAAATTAGGGATACTCTTATAATCACTCCAATGATATTCTTAAGTATTAAAAATAAAATATAATATATAATAAAATAATAATTAATAATCATATGCAAGAATATCATCGAGAGACTGTCGGTTTTTAAATGGCCCCAGGGTTCAAGAAGAAGTGGGGGGTGTGGGGGGGAGGACCTTAACAAATTTATGGTGGATTTCTTTGATGATCCCAGTTCATGATTCATGCAATGAATATTAAAGCTTGAATTCGATGCACGGATTGTTTGCAATGAAGTGACCCTAACAGTAAGATGCAGTTTTAAGGGCACGTTTGGCAACGTGGGTGCTCTATTTGGCAACACTGCATTTTGAAAAAAATCAGGGACATAATTCCAGTCATTCCAATCATATTTTGTATTAGAAATATTTTCGTCCGAAGCTGCTGTTTATCAGAAAAAAATGTTTCCAGTTCTCCACAATTACCATTTTGGAAGGTCACCAGGGGTCAAAGGGGGTCTTAATTTTTTAGGAACCAATTTTTTTTATGGTCCTTATGACCAAATAAATCATTCCTGAAATTTGTAGGCTTTTATCACATTTTTTTAATTTTTTTTTTATAAAGCCGTATACACTAGGAGGCAAAATAATCAATAAGAATTACAATATCTTACGTTATTGTTGTCTTATCAGCAAGTATTATGACTTTTCTTAATCTTGATAATCACGGGCAATTAAAAATTGTCATTATATACAAAAAAGTTTGCTAGTCTACTTGAAATAAGCTGAAGAGTGACGTAAAAAAGCATGAATTAAAGTTTCACTGGCCGCCATTTTGTTTTTTATGGACTTAGGTCTTTACAAAAATTCACAATGAATCTTCAGTTTGTTGCAAACACATTTGTTCATGACAAATTTTTTCGTACCTGCTTTAGTTTCCTCGTAAAAAAAATAATTCGAATTTAATCGGAGGTCAAAGTTCAAAGGTCACTCAAGGTCACCCTATGGAACTTTTTTTTGGGTACCGCCGCCAAAAATGACCAAAAAGGGGTTCTGTACCAGTACTGAAAATTTCAGGATTGTATCGTTAATAGCCCGTTTTTACTGATATTTGGTCGTTAGTTCCCTAGCTACTTGTTGTCAATACGCTCTAAACTAAAGCATTGAAAAAAAAAATATATATAGAAAAATTGACTTTGTTGCATGCCAAGTTTAAGGGTAAGGTAACGCCACCAATGTTAAAAAAAAATCCCTCACACAAAAATTCTGAAAAAAATTTAAAATGTTCTCCCCTACACCCCCTATCAGTAGCTAAAATACCAGGTATACAAATTCGATCTAGTTTTTGAGTCATGAATTTTTAAAGTTGACTAATTTAACATGGGATTTCCATTCCTCCATGTTAAAGTAGTCAACTTTAAAAATTCACAACTCAAAAACTAGATCGAATTTGTATACCTGATATTTTAGCTACTGATAGGGGGTGTAGAGGAGAACATTTTAAATTTTTTTTTTTCAGAATTTTTGTGTGAGGGATTTTTTTTAACATTGGTGGCGTTACCTTACCCTTAATTATTTAAGGACACAAAAATGTAGCTTGTGCATTCTTTATAAAATTATAAACTGTAGCAGAACTTGAAACGATATAAATGTAATAATTGCCGTACGACCTATATAATTTATAATTAATTTTTTTCTTCATTTTCACTCTTACACGCTTCTGATGCAATAACACATCAACAATAGGTGTATACACTTAAGAAGATAACAAAAAATGTTATCCCTAATACGTTACTTGCTAAAGTTAACAAGTTGCACAAACATATAGAAACGCAGATTAGCAATTTTGGGAAAGGTAAATAAAGTATAAAGTTAGCAGAGTTCAATTTAAGTAAAGTTTATCACGCCTACATTTAGTTTGCCCGAGTGGGTCCACAGAGGTGAAGTTTCTCAAAGTTTATATCCAAACTTAATATGTGTATTTACCAGAGGTTGAAATTCTGTCAGTATTGAAGTATATGTAACTGTGAAACTTCCTGATGATAATTTTTGGTACAACTGTACAGTATATTATACATCAATAATTTAAATCCCACAGCCTAAATTGACTTTTAATTAATTATTAAATAAAGATACTACCAAATGATTGAATACACAACGGAAAAGAAACACATTAGTTTAAGTAGCACAAGATAATCAAGCTGAAATCCGCACCAAAGAATTTTTTTACTTAATATATAATTAATTATGCATAATTTTAACGTGTTTCAAATATTAGAAAATTTTAAAATTATTCAATATTTTTTTAGCTTATATATTAAATTTCGTTTATTATACCGTTAATTTTATTAATTCATAAATCTCATTGACGTTTATTATTTATTTACGATACGGTACATATGGGAATGTGAAATTGAATTGATGATGATTGGTCGCGAGTAATATTATATAGAGAGGAAATTAATTCTATACAAAAAATATCATATTTGTATTGTAACCTGATTAATTATTTATATTGCACTCGATTAATTATACCAGGTCAGCAAATAAAATTATAATGGTAAAATCATCACAATTTTTAAACAGTATAAACATTATCTGCATGCTTAATTGTTACCTCATTAAATTTTGTGCATTATTTTTAGTAGCATGACAACTTTTTTGTATGTTTTACATGTAATATCCTGTATAATTATGCATTTACATCATCAGGCATGCAATGTGAGTTTGAAAGATATCAAGATTTTTTAGATGAAATTGTTCAAGGACAAGAAATTATACAGTATTTATTTTTATCACGCACGCACTGTATACATTGATTTTCACGGGATGAATTGGAAAAAGTCACAAATCCATTGTTGTATATATTTGTTTTTCATCGTCTTTCGTCCAATTTTTTATATTGTAATTGGTTCATTACATCACGAACTTAATTAAACTTACATATTACAATTTAATCAACTTAATTTAGTTATTAATAAAATATAACATGAAGCCATGAAAAATTTATTACCTTATATGACTAAACTATAAAATATAATATTTTAATAACAACTTTCATTTCCATCACAAAACTTTATAAACTTGAAAAAAAAAAAATTCAATGCCACACTAAATTATCTTCATAAAATTAGTAATTATAAATTTAATGACTTCATGATACACAGTTCTTGAAATAAAAGTGTACGGAAATTAAATATTTTTGGTTTTAAAGAAAAATTTCGGCTGCACTGCTGTACATTAAACTCTAGTGTACATAAAAATACTAAAAAACTATACAATAAGAAATTTGATTTAATCGCGCAACTGTTATTATTGAGACACTTAAAATCAAACAGCCTAAACAATATTCAAGTGTATAGAAGGTTGTTATCTATATGACAACAGATAACAAACTGACCTTTAGTGAAAAGTGAGTGAAAGCTTGTTTGATCTTCAACTACTCTATTATTAATTGCATGCGAACCTTTTTAGGTTTCCATACATCAAAGGTACCTTAAAAGACTGCACATACATCATGTATAATCAAGTTGGTATAGCCTTAAAGCTTTGCCACTGCTGCTACAGTTATACGATAATGATTTTTAGAGCGAAGTGCATTGTTTGTATTTTTCTTTTCGTTTCCAAATTTAAATATTGTAATGATTTTCAATAGTGAGGTGTGGTGCAGTACGTTTGACCGGGTCTCGTCAGATCACCGAAGTCAAGCAACGCCGATCGTGGGTATTAGTTGGATAGGTGACCATTGTCAACAAAAAAATAATCACGTTTCCTACCCAGGGGTAAATCGATGCGCTTTTCCACTATGTGGTTCCCCTGACTCTGGACCATTGCAATTAATTTCGATAAAAGCTGTAGCGTTCATCCTGGCTGAGGTTTTCACGTTTCCTTCAGTCACAGGCAAACGCCGAGGTGGATTGCAAGGCCGTGGCCCCCGCGTTCCCGATGGGCTCGCAAAACGTTCAAGTTAGGGTTTCAGAAAGTTCAGGGTGTCATAGAGTAATTAAAGCCTGTATTACATGACGATTCACTTACAAGTAAATGTAATCTCAAAAACAAATGGCGTTATTGTTTTCTTGTTAGGAAAAATTGTATGCAAAATTGCATATTGTGTAATATACCGGCTCAATAAGTAAAAGTACCCAACTAGAATTTGATATAGTTAAAAAGTCTAAAAACATGAGGTAATACAGTCCAATATTGCCGGGAACATAAACTTAATTTGACTATAATACTCCGCCAATTTAACTGCAGAGGTATCGTGTTTATATACAATTGGTGCTCATTAAGACCAGCAGCACGCGATGTGGCAAGACAAGGTCGTCTTGACTCGCGGATGTCACGAATTGCAGAACTTTTGTCACATTACAAGCCTATCGACCGTGAATATCAAGCAAAAAAATAATCTTTAACAATTCAAGCAATGAAACCAACAATAACTTGGAAATGTCACTGTTAGCAATGGACAAGCATGATAAAAATAAATTAATACAACTCGAGGAGGCTATAACGTTATTGTTATACGAGCTGTATATACAGTAAAAAAAAAGAGAGGGGAAGTAAGAACAATACCTATATGTCCCATAAAAATGATTTAAGTTCACCAGGTATTTATATAGACTCTATGCCCACAAACACAGCAGACATTCGTGGTGTCCTAAGATGTACACGCTTGCAACTCTATTTCTAACTTGAGTCAGGACTTGCCTATAATGTATAATAGACAATAGGTTATTCAAATGTAAATATAATGCAATAAACAACCCATGGAAAGCTAGACACCGTGCAGTCATATCAACAACAACAAAAATTAATTCTTCATCACGACGAAAAGACTCAAATCTGTACTTTTATTAATAAAGCATAAATTCACGAGCTGTCAGACATTATCTACTGTGACTCACGGTATAATACTGATAAGAGATTGTATGCTTAGGCTATCCCGATGTGACAAATCACAAACATGCCTAATCTTTTCTATATTAACATTAGATACTCGGAAGTATTTCATTGATATATTGACAGCAAATTATAATTAACTAAATATTAAACCAATTGTAACGTGTTTTCACGTAAAGCGAACCTTCCTGAGTTTAAATAAATTTCATTTTTTATTCACTATTAAGTTCTCTCCTCATCTCTTTCCCATTTTTCAACATTTTAGAGGGAAAAAGACAAAATTATGTCTTCCTTCTTCTTGATATTGAGCATAAAATGTTATGAATGCACTCGTTTGACCTTACTTTCAAGTATACATAAGGAAATAGTGCAGTTTAAAGTTTACGAACAAAATTATAATATTTATAATCCCCTATAATAAATCATATCAGTAAACTGCATGCATGCAGGGGAATGCACCACAGCCAAGTGCAATAACCACTCTGGTACATATGCAGCTGCGGATGACTGCACATACACTGTACTACAAAATGCACTTATATACTTTAGCAAATATAAGAATATCCACAAATACAAACGAGAGAACGATTTTCTAGACTCAAATCTTCATCGACCATACAATTTTCACACGCTAATATAAATTTCTCACCGGAAATCTCAGAAATTATGTAACTTCCGGCTATTTCCTTAGGTATTGTTGTATTTATTAGACTGTAGGTACTAAAACCAAAACAAGGAGCAGCTGACTATAGCTGTCACATTGAGCACGTACAACTAGACTTGTTTTGCCCTGAAGCTCGCAATTTATGTGACAATTATACATACAAGCTAAGCCGAGATAATGCTTTTTAGTTTGAATTAATACCTCAATACATTAAATATTAAAACGTGATTTAAATCGATTAAATTAAAATTGATAAAGTATAGTCTTAAAAAAAAAAATTGGGTGTTAAAAAATTACACCGTAATTCCATTATCGCCACAATATTCAATTTATCATTTTTATAAAGTACCTCATTAAACGTATATAGTATATATACTATAAAATCTCATGTTACTTTGAAAATTTTCATTAAAAAAACTAATTAATTTTTATTTTAAATGAAATATTATCCAAGCAATGACGTGTACCGATATACTATATGATATCGACTAGAAATTGCTCTCTATTATATTTCGTAATGGTTTTATAGATGTTCAGTGGAGACAATTTCAAGAGCTGATGCTGGTATGTGAAATGCTTGGTTGCTGGAAAAATAAAAAATATATATATAACGAAGCTTGAACGAGCAGCAGTAGAAGATTCTTCTTCGATAAGCTCATTTATTATTGATTCTTCGTGCCTAGTGAAAAGTTGGTGGTGGCTGATTTATATCTGCTACTGACACACAACGAAAGGGATTTTACATGTAGAGAAGTACGGCAAACATAAAGGGGGTGGTACTACCCGCCTTTCCTTGACGGACACAGCATAAGAAGAATTATATAGGAAGGGGGTGGGTCCACGTCCACCCTCCTCCATCAACCCCTTTATAGACTTATGATAAAACCCTTCTTTTGATGCTGGAAGTGTGAATAATGCTATTCCTTTATGCAGAATGCAAAATTAATGCCTCGAAATTTGTAACTTTTGTTTAAAATGTCTTATCGACTATCAATCAGATGAATACAAACTACGGTATAACAAATCTTAGTTTAGCCTAACTTGACGGCGCCTAAGTTCCAGACAGACCGTCGCCATGTATGTCTGATGAGTTAAAAGTTTCCAGCGCAATCGAATCTACACGTTAACTAATATTCTGTAATACTGTATGTTAAGTGAAAACATACTGCATGCAGTACTGTATATATTTTTTTCCTCTGAAACATGCAATATCGTAAAATATATGAATTATATTAGGTAAATTTTATAATACGTCAAAATATAGGCAAAAGAGCAGCTGAAAATTTTTGAAACAACAAAGACATAATTTCATTTTTTTTTTCTTATTAATTTATTAATTAATTAATTAATTAATTAATTTATTTAATTATTACTTTTTTTTTTACAAAAACTGTATAAAGTCGTTCCCATTTATCTTTGATTAGACATCACGCAACCCTCCCATCAGAATTGTATTGGATAACACAGGAAAAGGTTCATGACGTCAAACTAAAAATAAAAGGGGACGACTTTACTATTATGTACTTAAGCTACTATATTTTTACTTGTCAGTAACAACTTTGGCATACATAATACTAACTTCAGACAAATGAAATCATTAAGTAGACGAGAAAATGCGACAAACCATTTCGATCCAGCAGTACATTTCTTACATTATATAGGGGTGTCTGTGTTCGATTATTCCCCCTATGTAAAGCGAGCTATAACACACGTCGCCAATACCGCGGCGGGTTACGTCACTTATTCATAGAGGAGAGCTCTCCAAGTTCGTCATGAGCTTTGCAGATATAGTCAGTCTTCTGTGATCAATAGCAAACAAAACCACGCTGAAAATCGATGGAAAAACATTTAAAGAAATTGTATAAGTGCGAAAATAACGCGCAATGAAAACTTAATTAACGTTGATTACACGTAAATAAAAAAATGTAATTAAAAACAATTTTAATTGTATAAATTAGAGTAGTAATTATTACTGACATTGTCATTTATATATCTCTGCTTGAATGATAACAATAGTACAGTACATGACATCAAAAAAATTACAAAATAATACATTACTGTATCTGTTTTTGTTCTTTTTTAAATAGAATAAATTACAATTTACAACAGAATTGTGCATCTACACAATTAATTAGGTTAATTTTATGCAGCATTATTAAAGAGTTTACATTGTACTATAAAACCTCTGACATTATATTATAATCCAGTAAATACCAGTGAGAATTATGATGATGCAGTTATATACTCAACAAAAACACAATTAATGTTATAATCGAATACGGTTGTTTCAATAAATAATAACACAGGTTAATTATAGCAAGCAACAGAGTGGTGGGATTACGTGATTGTGGGTGGAGGTGGCCATGGAAGCCATGTTAAAGCGGCAGGATTAGAGAGTGTACGCGCATGCAAGCTATTATTACAACAAAAACGGTACGCTTACAGAATTTATATACACTCTTCTTGTAAATATATGCATATGCATAAATCATGGCAATAGAAGTCCAGAAGTCTCACTTCAGATTTAATACTTTAATATTATCACGTATAAATTAATACATATAATATACCGTATATATTATAATATTATAATTTATATAGGAGACCTATATGGCAAGTTTAAATTTTTAAATTAAAAAAAGCTAATTTTTATACACGTGTTGACAGTTTGCAAATCGATTCGTATTCCTGTATTGATTTAAATTGTATTTTGTGATTTTATCAAGAAAATATCGATTTTCAGTTATAAGGTACGCTTTTTTCCTCCCGTCACTGCTGAAAACAAATGTACGTACATGACATGTTTTAGCTATAATATAGTTAAAATTCACCTACCTTATTTATTTATACAATGTAGATTATTATATCAAACCTTTTTGTCCGTATTACCTCACATAAATAGTTTATGACCGTAGGTATGCTTGAAATGTATAAACAAACAAATAAACAAAGTAAATAAGAACAAATACTAAATAACATTATAATGAGATGTTACTTTTATTATAACGCTTTAATGTTTTTTCTCAGTTGGTCAGGATAGACGGTCCATTTCATTTCGACTACTGCAATACTTCAATTGCTCTAGCCATTTTAGAGCATACTAAAAACAGAGCACCCTTAGCACCAGTTCGTAAAACCAAGAAAAAGAGCTTCCTGCTTAGAACTATATTCTGCCTCCCCTGCTGCGAGAGTTTTTATGACCACACCAGCAGTATTTCTTCAATAAGTATATTCTCTGCTGGCACAACAAAGTAAGTACATTGTTTTTGTGTATTTTGCATGAAGACGATGAATGGAGATGAGAGCTAGCACGCTCTGTGGCTGGCTCGCGAGTGCCGCGCAGAGAGATTTATGAAGGCGTGACGACGCCCAAGTCTGTGCATCATGCAGTACTTCAAAACAAAAGATGTGCCTTCAGCCGTACAATGTAGTTAGGGCACGTGGGTACAGTGATGCAGCTGTCTACGAGCTGCGACAGTTCATGTATGTAAGGTCTACTTTCCCACCTTATGTAATATAAAAATGAGCCTTTAGTTTTACATCATCTAGTCAATAGGCACGTGGGTAAGGTCACGCTAATGCAGACGTCCACGAGTTACTATAAAGGTCCTCGAGCTAAGACAGTTCGTCTGTGTAAGGTCTACTTTCCTACCTTGGAACATAAAAATGAGCTTTCAGTCGAACAATGTAGTCTGGGCACGTGGATAACGTAAGGTTCAGCTGCATTTCCACTAGCTACATGACAGTTTGTGTAAAGGGCTATTTGGAATATGGGCAACAACGATGTCGTATATTTCGACTTTCCATGGAATAAGGTTGATCCAGACATTTAAATTATAGAAGTACAATATTGCAATAAAGTACAAAGAGATCGCCAGTACTCAAAATGTAATCCAAGTGAGTATTTCGATCGAATTGCTGCAGTCCACACGGAAAAAACAGTTGACAGTTTTTGAACTGTTGGTACAAATTCTACAGTATTCCTGTTAAATATAAACTAGTTCTGTGTTAAATTCAACAGTTCCAAACACTGTTATGCGAGGACTGTCAAAATCAACAGTCTCTACCCTGTTAAATATCAATGTACGCAGTTGCATGGTAAGATTTAACATTTCAATACATAAAAGTTACAATTTACTCTGTTAAAAATGAAATAACGTTTTACGGTGTAACTTTCAACCGTGTGAAATTGTTGGAAATTAAATGTTAGAATATGTAAAAGGCAGAGTAACAGTTCGGCATTGTGTAAGCATACATTCAACGTTAGAAACTTTGTAACATTTTGTAGTTTCAACGGTTACACTAATTTTAACACATCTACTCTGCAAAAATTAAACTTTTTACCTCGTTATAAAATGACCGTTATTTCTGCGCGGCAGACACGTTTTGTCATTTCCTGTTTCAATCTGCAGGCGTCAGTTCAGTTCTTGTTGTGCTCTGTGAAATGTATTCTGGATCATCAATGGTAAGTTTAATTAATATTTTACTTCCTATAATGTTATGCCATTCATTGTTTTAATAATTGTGTTAATATTTTAAGACACGGGCGGCCAGCAATACTGCGTGCCGGGGTATTTTCGAGGCATTTTCACATGGCCGACGATATTTGAACCGTTGAGGAGCGATGAGGGCCATAACGCTAAACGTGCAAATTTTTTGGTAAGTTGAAGGTTTACTTGCAATAAATTTGCAATAATACTAATGCAAGACCTGTGCATTTCTAGTTGACGTCCATGTGGGGATTATGCATCAGACAGAACGTCTCGCGAATGCAGTCCAGATTACAACCGCCCTTGTGCCACCACCACTTCCCCGAACGACCATTCAAACTACCAAGATGGAAAGGAAACCCAGAATTGACCCTCAAGATGATGCTCCTTTACGTCAGTTGTTGAGTATAATAGTGTAAAAATAGAGTTCAAGTGTGACAAATTTCCATCTTCACCTCATTCACAAAATTTATAACGTTTTTAATGTATAATACAAATAAAGCCATCTAATATTGTACAATATAATGTTTGGATTTTTTAATTAAATATTTACTCTATAAATAAATCACTATTTTTTTTTTAATTGAACCCTTATAAACACTTTAAATCTTTATTTAGGATTTGTTTGCTCCCTAATCATTATTTAATTATAATGTTGTCATTGCTTATGAAACTTGTAATATTTTATTATGGAATGTTTTGATAATATAGAAGATGGTGTATTACATGTTGATGCAATTGATCTATTTAATGCATACAGTTTTTCTTTACAAGAAAACTTTAAGTTCACTTGTACGAAATGAAACTTACGTTTTCTTGTATAAAGAAAAACTGAATGCAATAAATAGATAAATTGCATCATCTATTACCAGCTTCTAGAACATTGTATATTTAACAGAGTAAAGTTGTAGAATATAAGGAAGTAGATACGTTAGTAGAATCAAGGAATAAACTGTAGAAATTAAAAGAGTAGAAATGTTAAAATTAAAAAGATAGAACCTATAAATCTTACATCGCAAACTCTGTCGTTTTTAACATTCATACACTGCTACACCGAATTCTACACATCTAACGCCTAAAATTCAACAGTTCTGAGGTTGTAGAAATCTAAAACAGCAACTCTGTTGAATTTAACAAATTTTTTTATGGGTACAAATACAAACGCGTAAAACAGCTAAATTTAGCAGGAAAACTGTCAAGTGTTTTTTCAGTGCATGACTAATTAGATTTCCACGTTCCTTCAGTAAAAACAGACAAATACATCAGGTATAGATAAATTGGCCGTGACCAGCACGTAAAATAAATCTCATTAGTTACCTATTTTATTTTATAACGACCGGTACCTTCTCTTATTGAGTGTAGGAATGAAAAACAAGATATTGTATTTCAATGTCACTTTAATTACGTTTAAAAAACGATTAATATTTTTTTTTTTTTTAAATATTTGGACAACAAAAAAAGGACAGCATATCGGATGAAGAATCTTAAGGGCATTGGGTGTAGCACCGGTAGTTGGCAACACTGACGTATCTTCACCATGTTAATTTTTGATCATTGCTCCTCGGAGTAATTTTTATGCTAGAGTTAAGCTGATTGCTGTAGTATCAAGATAATTAGTAGCCCAAGTGCACAATTTGGCTAAATAAAGCCTGATTTAAAGAAAAGTATTTTTTTTTATATTTTAGAAAAATGCATGTAAATTTAAAAAATTACT